>JACSVZ010000005.1:16488619-16886785 GCA_014706295.1 Lycocorax pyrrhopterus obiensis
CATGATGGTCTCCAGGACCTTTCGGTTATTCACTGATTAAGGTACTAATTTAAAACTTAACTTGGGGTTTACAGTCAGAAATACTACCTGAATTCCTTGTATTCAACCGTCACTACAGTCTAGGTGCAATAGAGAACAAGTGATTGGTTCTTAGGTAACGAAGTTTAATTGCTTATGTCTGAAATCAGGCATTACAGAGTAAGTTTAAAACAAAAAAGACTTTTTGGTTCATTGAGATTTAAAACTTTAAATAATTCTTTAATTACTTATGAGTAAATCTGCAGATATAACAGTACCTCAACATCCCTGTTTTTACTTTTTTTCCTGTCCAAGTAACAGCACAGGAAAAAGGGGGATAAATCAGCAAATTTCAGAATGGTGGTGATTCATGGCTGCAGACAAGCTGGGAGGCTGATCCATGTTCCACACTGCCCCAGCTCAATTTAAGGCTATGGCAGTAAGGAAATTGGAAGTGTGACTCCAGCAGATGCAGGGATACACACAGAAATTTAATGGAACTGCATGAAGTTAGTAACCGTGGCAGTGAAGGTGCACTGGCACAGATAAAATACAGTCCATTTAGCTGTGGATCACAGCCAGTGGGACAAAGTTCCTGCTGCTGTGTCTTCATTCCCATTGTTCCCACTCTGCCCAGACCAAACCTTGCAGGAGGGGGCCTGTCCACGATGGCATCGTGCCACTAACGACACACCCAGACCACAAATCCAAATTACAGACTTGTTGTCAAAACAATGCTCCCCCACGATGTCCAGCTCAACCAAATGTGTAAGTGCCAGAGACATGGCCAGGTTTATAAGGAGCCTTGCAAACCTCGGCTCAGCTGCTTGGACGGCTCTGCTTGGGCTCTGGATCCAGTCGGAGCTGGAACCACTGCACATTACAGCCAATATTATCGTGCAATTTGCATTCTGACTGGGTTTTTGTTTTAATCTCCTAAAGTACCTGACGGTTCAGCAGGTAGAACCAAACCACTGAACACACATTTTTAGGATTTTTCCACCTGTGGGTGAAAGCTCAGCACTGATGTGAGCAGATGACAAGGCAGGCACCGCGATCAGCACGGGAACAACACAGCTCCATCCCAACAGCCGATGCTGGCCAAGGCACAGACAGAATTGCAGGGCACAGTCCAGCCCTGTGCAAAGGTATGCCATGACACTGAGGAGCTATAAATCTCCTTTCATTCAAGTTAATTTAGCCCAAATTTTTTGAAGAATTATTTTATTTTCACACGTACTTAGTTCTACAAATATTTGCATGGAAACTTTCCAGGCAGGGAATCACCATCTATTACAAACACTCGTGTCATGTGTCTGAATTGTATCAGACCCTTCCAAGCTTTATTTCTGACCTGTATCTGAATTCAATGCCAATTTAGAGGAAAGTATTACAAGAAAAGGTATTTGAAATACTGCTGGTTTCCACTAAGCTGTATCTCAGTAAGTCTCAATACAATGAAAGTTGTAAAAAATGTGACTGTTTAAGCCTATTATCTATGGACAGAAACCTAAGAGCAAGACTTGACGTATTTACAGCCGCGAGTATCACGTAACCCAGGGGAGCTGATATTAATTCCCTAACAGAGGTGCATTGTGCTGTGGTGGTACAATGCTGTCAGAGCAATTTGCAGGCTGATGCAATGGGAAACTGCTCTTGCCTTAACTGTTTTTAATCTCTGCACTACAAGTTTCAGTGTTTTCACAATCTCGGCAAAGACTCTTCAAAGGTAGAAAACAGAAATTCATCTTTAGAAGAGTAATAAATGACAGAACATAGAAGCAGTCCTCTGCACCAACATCCATGCTGAAAGGAGGAATTGTTCTCAGCAATCCAAAGGAGCCTCTATGATTAGGTGATTCTGTCCAGGAGCAAACATCTGAGGGCTGAACTTCACTACACAGAAAATACCTTTCAGTTTGCTGGTGGTCCTGGACCAGTATGAAATTAAACAGGCAGCAACGTAAGGCCGGAGCTCCACTGCCTCACCTGTACCTTTCCAGATTTTGTGACTTGGTATTTCATTTGTTAGCTCCCGAGACAGACAAGGTTATTATTTCTACTGCAAATGTACAGCAGGAGAAGGATTTTTCAAACAACAAAACACAAACCTTTAGGACTGTGAGAAAATAAAAGAGAAGAAGGAAATTTTTTGCAAAATTAACATTAAATTTTGTCTTTAAAACCTTACTGGTTTGAAAAGATGCTAATATGAATATATAAAACCACAAAAGTATTTTCAGTTAAGTGAGATTTAACCTACAGCAATGTAGAAACTCTCCCTATTTTGTGCACACATATGCACACACTCACAAAAACCCCACCTGATGGAAACTCCGTAATAGCAGACAATTGAAATGACTGTGAAAGCAAACCCCACTGCACTCTCATTCTGAATGTGGCCAACCTCAGGGCTGACTGAGAGAGGAGGAGTGTGCTTCAACCAGAATCTGTAACTCTGTAACCTCAGCTGGCTACCAAAACCATGGGATCATAAAGACACCAGTTTATGGCATCTCAATCCTCTCCCCACTGCACATGAGCACTGGGTTTCATTCCCTCCCCTAAGAGATTACAGCATCACTCTTTCCCTTCGTGGTAATATTCCCTCTGCTCCTCCAGTCAGCTCTACCCTTTCCCCCAAGGTGGGGTAACAGATAGAGAATAATTATTCTCAGCTCGTAACAAGCCTCAAATACTCCTTGTTTTTCTATACATTGAGGTACTTTTCTGACCAAAAGCTTGTCTGCTTTTCCATCGACAGCTACACCAAGGAACCCTTCTCACCACAGCCACAGATCACTTCCCACCGAGAAACACGAAGTCATTTTATGAATTTCTCTCTCACATACAGTTAGGAAAAACTGGAAGAAGCCGACTCCAGAAAAAGCAGCTCAGACTACTGAAAAGCAGCGTGAGTTATTCCCAAGTTCAGGGATTTCCTGAACTCAAGAATGTCCTGGAGTAGACACAACAGTTGAGCAGACAAGTCATACCTGCTGTTGATGTCTTTAAAAGACTTCCCTCCAGACCCAAGGGTTTGACTCTCCCAGAAATTCCGTGGTATAACTTCCTAGCACCATCCACCTCTGGGCAAACACAGCCCTGCCACGCACTGCCACAGAATCCCACTCACATGTCACACACAACTCCTGCTCCTCACTCAAGAGGTTGTTTTAAAAGCTGCTGAAAAAGACTGGAAGAATTCAAGTAAAAGAGTGTTTGTAACCAGATTTCCTGGAGATAAATGAAAGACATACGTTTCCATGGCTGCCAGCCTACTAAATTTTGCAAGCATAAATATTTACCTAGGACTGGGAGGTGGGGAAATCAGAAAGAAAACCACCATCTAGACCCTTCAAAGTTTAAAATCTGTAACACAGAGGTCATTATTTATAACCAGAAATAGAGAACATGTCTTTTCTATGTATATTTCTATCATGTTTTTCATCCTCTCCATATGCGTTCTATTATTACAATTCTTACACCACAAAATAATTTCTGTGTCACTCGCTCACCCTGTATGCATTCATTTTCTTTAGGCTTTCTTGTGGTTATTGATTTCCTGCTTTGTTGAGGTGGCTTTGTTTCTTTCACAGCAGGCTATCCATTTTAAAACAACAGTTGTTCAACAAATAAAAAAAATTATGTTCTAAAATTAAATTAGTTTTATCTTCCTTTATTTTTATCTGAGTTAAATGCAAGTGACATACTTCCCCTAAAAAAAAAAAGGAAATACTTAATGCTTCCCAGCACGCAAACAAGCAAATAACTAAAATTTTTCTTTTCTAATGAGATGTATTTATTTTTATGATTGGAAACATGAAAGAAAAAGTGTAGTATAAATAAAGCCTCTTTTGTGCTCTTATGTTGTAATCACTGCTGTGGTCAGTGGTTTAACATCAACAAAAGAGGATTATCTGGTCCAGAGCCAAATTCATTTATAGTCCTATCTTGCTACCCTGAAAGTTGTTAAAAGAATCCTTATTTTCTTTCAATGCAAGTGGGCTCATGCTCTAACATGACAAAGTTTGCTGTCCTCTCCCACCAGACCAGTCCAAGATACTCATTTTATACAACAAGGAATACAACTACTATTTAATCAACTGCAAAACCAAGGGAAACAGAAGTTTTGCAGAAGGTGACACTTGTGACACATGCAGCACCTTGCCTGGATGCTGTTTGTGGGACAGGGGCCAGCCCCAGAGTTCTGAGCTTCTTTGCTCCCTCAATCCTCCAACATCCTTATTAACTAATTCCAGTGAACTAAGGGGAAAAAAACGTAGGGAAGCAGATGGACACTCTGTACTATATTATATTATATATTAAGGCAGAATTTTTGTCATATTTCTTGCTAAAATCAAATTACCAAGTGCCAATTATTAGGGTACCAGAAGCCCCTCTATGTCTTCTTCCTCCATGTGCTGTAACAGACCCTCCTTGAATGGCAGGAATTTGCTGTCCTACATCATCTTCCTCACCATCATTTCTTTAATGAAAACCTTGCACACTACTGCTCAGGCATGGGAATTCTTTCCAAAAGCAATGGGCATCATGCTCTTGATCCAGTTATTGAAGTAAAAATTCTACACCACCGCCCATATTGAACGCATCATTCTGTTTAGGAAGGGAGTTTTCATGAAGGAAAATGTATCCAATCAGGAGATGCAGGATTCTTTGATGCATTTAAACCAGATAGAGATGTGGGAGCTCATATTTCATGGCCAAAGTGGCAGAAGAACAAGTTCCAGGACAGCTGAGGATCCAGGTGCACCTTTGGGAGGGGACAGGCATCATCTCAAGCTGATTTTGTGACAAATCAAAACCACTCAGAACTTTCTTTTTAGGCTACAGCTGTGCGAGGAGGGAAGAGAAACAATGATGAACACCTGAAAGGTGGGTAAAGCAATGACCTGCACCCTGTCACACACCTGGGATCACTGCACACCTCGCATCTGCCTGCACGCAGCGCTCGGTGTCAGCTCTGCAGGTAACTCGGGACTGCAGGAAACAAGCACCCGCTCTGGAAACTCAATACACCACAGTGCAACACCAGAAGCTGCTGCGTATCTGTTATCCAGGAGAAAGCAACTCACACTGGGACCCAGTCCTGCTCCCGGGGCCAGGAAGGCAGGACAGGGCCATGACCAAGAGGAAGGGTCAGGGCTGTGAATCCTTCACTGTCAGTGTCTGCCCTTTCCAGTCACACTATCTGAGTGAAGGACCTGACTTCAAACTCACTGTGCCGTGCGAGGCTTACCTGACCAGGGAGAAAATGATGCTATTTTGACATGGGACCATCTGATAATGAAACAGTTCATTCAGATGAGGAGCTTTTTGTCAAGCGCAGACACAAAAAAAATCCCAAACTCATTCACTGAAGGAAGAGCTTCCTACCACCACGTGCTCTGGATCCCTGAAACACGAGGGATGACACCATCCCTGTTTGGTATTTACCACCTTTTTAAACATCAACAGTCTTCAGACCTACGTGGTGAGCACCAGAGCTGTGTCATTTATCCTTGCAGTAAATAAAGAACAGCAATTAATAATAATAATCATCATAATAATCTAATACACAGTAATTTCATCTCTAGAGTGCAAAGCATTTTCTAGAGATCAATGTCACTACAGACAGGGAAATACAGCTCTAACAAGGAGGAAATCACCCTGAGCTGTAGGGAGAAGTTGTAATCCTGAATCCCCAGAATTTGCCACTTAGTCATGAAATCAAACTGATCATAATTATGGTATTTGTACACTATCCCAGAGCGTGGATCCCTCAGACAGTCCAAAACCATCTGCAAAGATGGTACTTTAGAAACACTGTCAGATGGATAAACTTCAGTGCCCAGAGATCACCCTCTCCTGATCCTCTGCTTAGCAACTGGTGGTTAAGTTTATGACCACAAGGAGGAAAAAAAAAGAGCTTTATAAGTATGCAGCCTAACTTTTAAAAGGAAATAGCCTTTGAAAAAGTTTGCAGGATATAGGAAATGAAAAGAAAAAATGTTTTCATTCAGTTTCCTGTTTAGATGTATGGATAGATTTGACTTCAAATAGATGAGCCACACAGAAGTTTCGTTTATAAGGGTCAGATGGTAACAGTTTCTGTTTAATCCTCGATTTACATTAACTTACAGGAAAATTAATGATTTTAAACAGGCATCAAAGTGAGGCTGTTTTTTTCATTTCTCCAACTTTGCTGGAGGAACAATTGTTTCCTTTATCTGTCTTCCAGAAAGTTGGTGATTGTGTTTAAGTTAAACTACTCATTGAGCCTTCAGGCACAGCATATTATGAGTTGTTTTGCAATGAACATTAGCCCCTTACGAGTGCAAACTCTCTGACAGCTCTCTTAGATTCTTGAGCTTACTCGAGCATTTCACAAAACCACTCTTCACAACTGCACACATTATAATTTACACATTAAACCAGCAGGTTTTCACCTCAGGTCTGTTGCCAAGAATAATCCTTCAAAACTCTTTTATCTTTTTGTAAGAACATAATTATAAATGTGCAATTAACAGCCAAAGAAAGGTCTTAAGAAAACTCTGAGAGCAATATTGCCTGTTTTAATGCCTCAACCAGATGGTGGTTTAAAGAAAGCGATTTAAAGAAAATAAATAAAAAGTCACATTTTTCAGTCGGCAATGATATGTCAAGTGTAAAATTTGAGGTATTAAAGCCGGAGTGCTGAGGGGCTGCCTAATCACCAGAAGTGCTCTTAATTCTTTTGTTTTGCTGCTGGACAGACCAAGCAGTTGTAAACATCATTACTGATATGCATCAGTACAAAAGCACAGAGACCAGAGGCAAAAAGAATTATTTGCTGCATTTTTTCCATGAACGGAGCCCATCCAGTGACTGATTTTCCCCAAGGATGAATAATGTGCTCATTTTTGTCTTTTGTTACAACTTGAATTTGTACAGTCTAATCCTGGAGTCTTTTCCTCTAAAAATACAGGTGCTTCCCTTTTACTAATTAAACATGAGCACTGGGTAATTGTTGACATTCTCAAGTTGGAGTAATCACCTCGGACTAAATGGGTGACAGAAATTCCAGCTCAGCCTTACTCCAGATAACACTCAGACATTTTTAAAAGCTGTAGAGAAATGACAGAAGAAGACTCTCCCATTTGAAAACAACCCAGCTGCATTATTTTACAGCCAGGCCATAGTGCCATAAAATATCTGCTTGCAACTAATTAACTTAGGAGAATTATCAAATACATCACACAGTAAACTGACTGATTTGACAATAAATCCAACTGCTTAACTTAATTCTACAGTGATGGACATCTGGCCTGCTCTTGTTCAGATAATTTAATGTGTCCCACTATTAACAATTTCTATCATTTTAGACATACATTTATTTCCTTGAAATTTAAAGCTTCAGAGTGTTGGGGTTTTTTTGAAATATTCAGAAGAGAAGCATCTTTCCTCAATGTCATTAGAGGCAGCAAATAATTTGGCATTATCAGTGACATGGAACACAAAATCAGACTTGCACTATTTCAAGAGATGGATACAGACAGGTAAATATGAACAAATGAAATGCAATAAAGCCTTTGACTGTACCCCATATGCCACATCATCTAGCAGAGCATGTTGGAACTCAGGGCATTTCTGTAGGGCAGGGTCTGGAGCACAGTTACCACCTGTGGGACCCCCCACAGGTCTGGGAGGGTTGTTATCATTTCCTTGCATAATAATCCTACAGAATTCATTGTTCAGCAGCATTTGGGTTGTCTTCAAAGCCCAAATTAGAGACACTTAAATAACTACAACCAGAAAACTTCACCTTGCACTGCACCGAAATGAGGGGGCAGCTTCAGTTCTGTATCAACAATACATTAAAACAGCCCCATCACCTCCGTGCAAAACTTCCAGCTGCTCAAGTAATTGTTTCTAAGTAGTATTTTTAACTATTAATTTTCCTTTTTACTAAAAACAAACAAAAAAGCAAAACTTGAGTTCCAGCAATGTAATTAGTTTCCAGGTCAATGACTTGTTTTCCCTTAATTTTAAAAATAGCTTTTATTGAAAAAAAACACTTTAAAGGAGCACAGATAAGGAAGCATGAAAATCTGTTCTGTGTTCGTGTCCAGTCTAGGTAGGTCCAGTAATTACTGACCTGGAGAAATAACTTCTGCTTCTGATAAATACTTAAACAACCATAAAAAGAATGATCTCAGGCTGATGACAGCACAGGGTGGTGGTGCCATTAGGCAGAATAAAATCTTTCTATAAAGGGAGTTGCAGATTTAACTGATATAGGGGGGAAAAAAGAAGATGCAGTACATTTAGACCCTAATTTAATGAGAAAAATCAACTAACAGAGTGCCTTGTTCCAATAAAAGATGAGTATGAATGTGAGCACTCATGGACTGAAACAGCAAATTATGGTATGGAGAGGAGCTACCTTGAAAAATCAGCAATAAAGTGATTTACCTCTAGTATCTTCATAAACATTCTGAAAAGAAAGCAGAGAACTTTAAAACAGCTCAAAGAAGAGACTGCATCGACAGGAGAGGGGAAAGATTACAAAACCCTTCAGTGAGATCTGAGTGAATAAAAGCAGCTTTAAAATTAATTCCATTTTTTCAAAAAGCAAAATTAATGAAGTGTGAAAAACAACGAAAATTTAACCCTCCAAAAGAGAGGCAACATCTGCAATGTTAATGTGCTGAGAGACATTTAGGTGTTATAAAAGACTGCAAATGAGGCAGATGTGATCAAACAAGGAAAATATCCAACTTTTTGCTGGGCTGCAGCCTGGAAGCATCATGTCAGGGAAGGCAGAAATTGCCCAAACTCATCTGCTCCTGCATGGCTGTACCTGGGACTGCACGTGGATTCCTAAACCACCTAATTACAAGGAAGATAATTCCCAAGCTAGAGGGAACTGAAAGGACTGCAGTCAAAAGGATGAAGTTGTAAGAATGGGCTGATTTCAAATGAAATATTTAGATTTACGTGACTGTATTCTGTGTGCTAAACAGCAGATGTGAAAGGAATGTTCAACATAAAACACATCTAAGCAGATCTTTGCACATACAGCAAAAGCAGCACAACTTTTTCACCAAAATGGCACTGTAGAGATCAACAACTTTTAAATGTGAAATGGTGAAAAGGCACGGAATTCCTCAGCTCCCTGTGGATCACCTGTGGGGCAGAGCTGGGACAGTGAAATAACCAGTTACGATTTCACTGCCCTGATTACACAGCTCTGAAACCCACCAGCCTTCGCAGGGATTTCCCCACTCCACACTTTGTTATCCGGGATTATTTCAGAACATGCAGAGGGGTATTTCAGATTTCAGGCACAGGGCAGAGCTTTGTGCAGGAACATCATCTGGTGTAGCACCCTTGGCTCCCTTCTGAGAGCAGCGATGCTGAAGCATTTTCAGTTTCCTCCTCCAGTGCTGCTCACTGCTGCTTCCCAGCTTTAATTGCACAGCTTTTCCTTAAGCAAATATTAACGACAGGACAAATTCCTCAGCTAACTGAAAAGGTTATTTTCCAGTGATACTTAAAAGAACCCAGTTGTTCCAAAGCATTATTCTACCATGACTAATTGACATTAGAAGAAGTGCAATGTACATAACTTGATTCTTTTTCAAATACAACAGAAGACATTTCTTTTCAAACCACACAAAATCTGTCTGGGCTGAAATTCTGCTTAGGCTGCAGCGCTGAAATCTCAAAGGAAAACGTACGAGAACGTTTTTTCAGTAATTCCTTGTAAAGCCCGATTTTTTTTCTGTGAAATCTCCAAGTTTGGTGCCTGGTAAGCATGTTCTCACTCTGTTTATTTACTCATTGATTTTTATTGCTATTGGATGTAGACGTTTCCTGGGAAAAATAAAAAAACGATAATGAAGCTTTAATTTTTTTTCCTATTTTAATTTCTTAAAACATGCTTTCCTAAAGAAGTGAAACGGATTTCCCTTTCAATATTGCAGTGCTGGAGTGTGCTCATTTTTAACTTTCTAGTAGTGATAACAGTGAATTTACACAGTGTAAAAATGATTTGGAATTACCCAAATTTAAATTCCTCAATAACCATGTATTTCCAAGTCAGCTCAAAGTAGATTGGGTGCAATCACACACTTCAGAGAGCATTTCCCTCCTGTTAGGGACCAATTCCTGCTCTCCCTGTGAATCCCTTCTCAGGTACACCTGGATAGCAGGGTTACTTATCATCTACCTGAACAAGCCTGAGCCTACAACATGTGCCACCCAATCCACAGAAATTCTCCAGGATTACCCTTGAGTGCATTTCTTAACAGAATTAAGCTTAGCACCATCACAAATGATTCAAATAGGCCTAATTAAAAAACACTCAAACTGCCTTTTAAATTGCTGCTGAGCTTGAACCAGTTCAATGCATCAGATCTCAGTTTCTCAAAGTCTCTGGGAGAGCTGAGCACTCGTGCCTGCACTTGTTTTATGAGCAGCTCTACCAACACAGTGCATTATTATCAGAGAAATTCAAAGAAGAGCATCTGAGAGTGACTAAAAAAACAAAACTGGCCATCAATTCTTAACTTCCCAGCCAAAAAATACGTAGTCAATGACTGATGTGCAGGTTCAAGTCCAGAAAACCTCTGCCATCTATTATTAGCATTTGCGTTTTCAGGAAAGACCTTCAGACCTGTCACACTGCCCCAGAGTCTAAAATTTCTATTAATTGTCAGGCTTCAATTGCAGATTTCCCAAAGCAGGTTTCCCTTACCCTATATCAACAATACAAACTGCTTTCAAACTTGAAACTGGGCAAAATTAAGAATGAGAGAATCAACACAAAGTTGTTCAGAAAAAAAAAATGGACTGGCCTGTTCTACTTTCTACATTGGAATTGTACCTTGATATTTAACAATTCTATATTTATATATTTAAATTTTCCATCACCAGCCTTTATGTGTTTTAGAGTTATTTTTAACTTGACTTTTTCAATCTCATGATTTAAAACAGTTCTTGAGCACGAGCAACATAAAACAAAAAATGCTCAGAAATAAATGGCAATCACTGCCATGCTTTTATCTACACACCAATTTTTATTGGAATTTTAAAGTTTTCAAGGCTTCAGTTTTAAATGCAGCCATAATTACAGGAAATATTCATTTAATACGAATGGGCCAACATAATTCAAAAAGGCAGTCATAATATATTTAGCAAACATTATCCATCAGTGCCCAAATGAAGAAGATTTAATGATGTACAGAAAAGACTGTGCCTTCACATACTCCCACAGATCCCCCCACGTCAGGGAGGCATTGTGAAATATAAAAGGCCCACAAGGGTGCAAAAAAGTGGTCACCTATAGTAGAGTTCTGCCTACAAAAAAAAAAAAAGCAGTAAAAAAATATTTTAAAATTTTTATACTTAGATGTCGCCCCACTTGATGAGAGTATTTCTCAAATTCTTGGTAATTCCTTCCAAGTGCAGTTCTGGTCCCCTGTGCAGCTGATGGGTTTTCCTCTCCATTTTTTTTTCTCTTTGACCCACAAGTGTTTCCTTGCTGAACCTCAGAAATCTCCCACTGCTGTATCCACCCCTACAATCCTCCTTCAAGAAACTCTCAGTCCTTACTCTCGACAATAAAAAAGCACCGTATCTCAAGATTTTATTTACTTCTTGGCATTAAAAAATACTGCCCTTACAGCAACTGTAAGTTTGTTCTTTCATGTGTTATCATGGTTTATGCAACAGCCAATCCTTGGAGACGGGGAGCTCCAATCCTGATAACCAACCACCCTCCCAACCGCCGGCACGGACACAGGAACCCGGCAGGAACAGCTCCCCAGGGCTGTGGTTAAGGACTTGCACCAAAAAAAAACTGAACA
Source organism: Lycocorax pyrrhopterus obiensis (assembly GCA_014706295.1). Classification (NCBI taxonomy): domain Eukaryota; kingdom Metazoa; phylum Chordata; class Aves; order Passeriformes; family Paradisaeidae; genus Lycocorax; species Lycocorax pyrrhopterus. The sequence goes on from JACSVZ010000005.1 coordinate 16,500,490, forward strand.
AGGCCGCCTAATTTGCGTGTCGTATTCACCAGAGTGACCTATTTTGCAACTGTATTGCATTAGGAGCAAACATTTAAATTAAGAAAGATAAAAATGAAATTGTTTCCAACCAACAGCCTGTGTAATACAAGGCTCAAAATCCATTTCCTTCCACATTTACGTTTTTAATCAACATCTACCCCAACTGCTCACTATTTCCCAATGATTTGCCTCTAGAAAATCCCCCAAACTCTCTGCTCTTGGCCTCACATCCACCAAATCTATCCCACAACCTCAGGTCTGTTATCCCCTTGCTGGGAAATTCCTCATCCCAGCTACTTTCCCTGGACCAGTATTATGGTATCAAACAGAGCAAGAAAGCAAAGAATGAGCCAGAACACAGGAGGAAATGAAGCTCCTGCCCTTTCCCTCTCGCTGTTTCTCCACGGATGGAAAGGATCAGCTCTGACACCTTCACACCATCCCAAAGGTTCTCCCAGATGGGAGCTGATGGAAAATGGGAGATCCTTGCTCTGCCCCTGAATCGGGAGCGAGGACCTGCACACAGGGTGGGGCAGGTGACAATGCAAACACCCAGAAGAGAGAGCTGGAACTTCACTGCAAGGGTTCAGCTCAGTGGCTGTGAGCAGGGTGGAAAATACAAATGGCACTACTACAGAAATAATACAGAGAGGGTATCCGAGAATGGTCTGGGCTGGAAGGGACCTTTAAAGGCCATCCAGTCCAACCTTCTGCAGTGAGCAGGGACACCTTCCACTGGATCAGGTTACTCCAAGCCCCACCCAAACTGGCCTTGAATGTTCTCAGGGACGTGGCATCTACCATCTCTCTGGGCACCTTGTACCAGTGTTTCCTCACCCTCATTAACTATTTTCTTGTTTAAACGAAAGGTTATTATGAAGGGGTAACACACTTCTTTTTTCCTGTATAGAATCATAGATTCATTTTGATTCAAAAGACCTTTAAGACCATCAAGTCCAAGTATCCACCCAGCACTGCCAAGGCCACCACAAACTAATTAGGCTGGAGGAAGTATTTTGCTAAACTTAACTCCATCTTTCTAAAAAGGATTTTAAGACTATGACACGATTCAGGTCTAACTATGACTTTACATACACCAAAGTTCCAAGCAGAAATATCTTGTTGTCTTCTTACCTCCTCTTCCCATCCCATTGGTTTTGCTTCTTCCAGACTGATAAGCTCTGTCCAGCAAAACACCAAAATATGCACTTGACTAATACTCTCTGTGGTTCTGCTGACCCAGCTTGTTCCCACCTCAGCCCCTGCTCCTGTCATCTGCTGGGTCCAGGGCAGGATAACCTGCTCCTTCCAGGAGCCAAGGAATTAGACATCCACTATTTATACTCTGGTGCCTCAAAGTGCTCTGCCTGTGCAGATAATCTCCGGCAGCTGCCACAGACTGGCTGAGGCAGCCAAGCTGGATTTAGCTCTCACTGCCTTAGCACAAACAATCAACTCATCACAACTGGGGTAACAACTACAGCAACAGTAACCATTAAAATGAAAACGCTTGTTTTTAGAAGGTTAAGGTACTTCTTGAATGTGAAACATTAAACATTTATAGCAGCTTTAACTTGGATGCTCACTCATTTTAAGCATAAAGGAACAAGTGAACCAGTGGCACTAATTATTTAAACTCAAACAAGTGTCACGGTACTTTGATTTTATTATTATTATTATCATAGGATTTATCTAATAGTCCCTGAAATATATGCCCCCAAGATATATATTTTACTTTTGTGCAATGACAATTTATTAGAAAATACAGTAAATAATGTATTTAAAATTTGGATTTTGTCCCCTCCTAAACTCTCGTAAAGACAGCAGCCAAAACACTGAGTAAGTCAGGGTGCCTTTGAAGATATTTAATTAAAATCTAATCCCACATTCTTAAGGGCTCACATAAATTAAGCTGTCATTCAGGAGATTTATGCATTCCCATTTGCATATTACATACAATTCATCAATTACCGGTGTTTGAAGGCAGTGCCGTTCCCGGGGAGTGCCGGTGCCAACAGGCGCTCGGCGACGCTCCGGCGGCGCCCGCGGGCCCGGGGAGAGACACTTCCACATGGCTGAGCCTCCTCTGCCGTCACACACCGCCCCCAGCCCCTCACACACCTCCCCTCAGCGGGACGGATCCTGCTCAGCCCAATCTGGCAGCTGGAGACCAACATTTGGGCAGCCTTGGAGCGGCCACACCAGAGCTGATGCTCCTCGCATCGTCAAGTGTCACGGAACACCCGTCAGTCACTGCTGCACGAAGCCAGGCCCCTCTCCTGGATTTTCACAAACAAAATCACAGGACCAAAGAATCACTTACATCCATTTAGATCCATCCAGTCCCAACAGCACCACCACGGCCACCACTGACCCATGTCCCCAAGTGCCACATCCACACGGCTTTTAAACCCCTCCAGGGATGGCTTCTGGTTGCTGATTAATAATATGCAATAAATACTGCCTGGAGCCATTTCTGGCTACTTCACTGCTCACAAGGCTCTCTTTGTAGCATTAAGGGCCCCATTAAGTTAGAACGAAATACCTCCTTTTAAGCATTCAAAAATATTTATCCGAGTTCGTACATATTTGAATATATTCAGACCTAGGAAATTTTCCCAGTAATTCTTTAACACTTTTAAACATATCCTTAGATAAGCACAGCTCAAACACACATGTGGAACATTTCCTTTTAAGAGCATCATTACCTGAATAAGAATATATCCATAACTACCTTACACCCCTGTATTTGTGCGAGCCGGTCCGGCAGGGGAGCAGAGCTGGCACATCCATGTGCCCAAACACACATCTGACATTCCCTGGCCTACCTGAACCATGGTCCCTCATTCCCACAGCAGTCTCATGGATGTCTGTACATCCACAGCCCAGTACCATCTTCCTTGTTCCCACGTCTGCAGTGGTTTGATGACAGGACAGCCACAGATTCAACAAAGAACTCAAGAAACCGCGAGAACACGACCAACATGCAAACAACAGGCCCAGAAACTACATGGGAAAAGTATCAAACCCAACACTGATTCACATAGCCTGCTTCTACATCCTGCTTTACACTCTTTTTTGGGGGCTTAGACAATGATCTTTAAGCATCTAACACTGGGAACGCAAGGTAGCTTATGACTTGAAAATTAATCCGTGAAACAAATATATGTACCTGTAATTAGATTAATTTTTCAACAGCTTTCACAACGATGTGGGAGTCTCAGTAAAACCTCCATTGAGCATTTTCTTTGCTCACTCGGTTCATCTTGCTCTGCTATTTTAGACCATGGAGTCTCTGGAACAAACATCCCTGTCAGTGGTAGTGATTGCCTGCTCATCCAACAACCACAGCAGTGCTGCGTGAAGTGCAACAGCAAAATGTCACGTCCTCCTTTGGCTGTTTGTTTTTGAATATTGCACTAACATGCTGATTACAAATGCACCGAGGGACAGAAATACCAACAAAAGGTGGTGTCTCCCTCCCACAGCTCTTAACTCAGCACGGACCTGCCACACATCTGCCAAGCCAGTCTGAGACCTTTTAGGGCCAACTCTGATAACTACACCAGGCACAATATGTGAAACCACTCCACTTCATTAACTGCAGCCTCAAGCAGGTCTTAAATTCACATCTCCAAAGGGGAAAGGCTAAAGCAATAACCACTTGTTACAGTCTTGTTACTGAGCTAATGCTCATCGCGTACACTCACTGAGATTTCGCTCCATTTATCATATGTTTTGTACTAAATGATTAAAACTAGCCTATTACTTCTGTTCTTCCACCAAATGTTTTAAAAAATTACTTTAAACAGTTTGTTTCCACTTAGCAATGAGCTGCTATTAAAGGCACTAAATATAAATGCTCAACAATTTGTGGACATCTTATGATTTTTTGCTAAGTTAGGATAACCTAATGGGATTAATTAATGGAGTTAACGGAATAACGAATAATTACCACAGCTGATGTCAGCACCAACTTCTCAGTGACTCTCTGACTGAGGAGAGGTGACGTAGTTCTACCTCTGCTGAGGAGCTAAGATGTACTGAAGCAACTATGGAACACAACATTGTCCATTTATTAACTTCTCTTTAATAACAGAACGCTTCACTGTGCTTCCAGCATTTTCACAAGCATTCAATTCACTTTTACAATGCAAAGATATCCCTCTTCAAAATTCCATACACCCTGTGGATTCAGAGATTTGTCTGTTTCAAAGGAGAACCAGACATGGGTTATGTCCTTTTTCGTAGACTCAACTGCCTCTCCAATAAATGTTTTGACAACTGAAGTATCACTGGGATTCTTTACAATCACAAGAAAGCAACCCTCAGATGATTGGTTGGGGAAGAGATTCTTGAGTTCCCACTTTTCACCATTGATTTAACTTTGTCTTCTCTTATCTCTCTTTTAACTTGAATTTAAGAGAAACTATTGGGTAGGAAGGGAAGGGAAGGAAAAGGAATTGTTTCAACATCAGTCATCACTTTGAGATTGTATCTCAGAAAAAAAAAAACCCTACAGATTTCTAAAGTATTAACAGTCCATGAAATATGAGATGTCAATACACAGCAACCACGAGTCCATGAAATCTCCCACTTGTGACACACCAGAGGTTTGGAATCCCATCAGCACCCAAGTGCCTCCGTGGCTCTGGGATGTGCTCGGCTCCTCGCATCGCATCCTCCCAGCCCATTCATGCCACAAGTTCTGTCACCGCTGCCGCAGTGACTGACACGTTTTCCTTGCCGCTGTTTTATAAACACGCCGTGTAATGACGGCGTTTCGCTGGGGGCTGGGCACTTCTCTGTGACGCCTTGTCACAACACAGGAGCGGCTCAGGCACACTCCCAACCATCCCCAGAGCTGCACCTCACACGAGAGGTTCCCAGGCAGCTCACGGAATAGCTGCTCTGTTAGAAACAGCGCGTGGAATAGCTGCGCTGCGCAGCAGAACTCCGGAACTTGGAACGGACAGGTCATTTTCTAACCTACCGGTATTGTTTCTGTGTGTAACTATTCAAATGTAATTATATATACTGCATGCCAGAAGACAAAAGATGTTCTAAAATGAATCTGTGAGACGGTCAACGTACAGAGGTGACAAATACACCACAGGCAAAACTAGCAGTAAAAGCTACATGACTTTATGTGTTAATTGAATTATGAATATTGACCGCCCTGAAAGTTTCCCTGTCTTGCTGTTGTACAGTTCATTGCAAAAAAAACCTTGAGAACATCTGTCCCACAGTAGTTGCTAAATAATTAGTTTCTTTTAATTAAAGTTTGACATAGTTTCTAGAGCTGGCACCCTCTGGAGAACGTGGGAAGTTGGCAGAGAGCTCCATTCACCTCACACAGTGACTGGACTTGCATTGTGCCTACAGCCCAGCTGGAAAAAACTGAAAGTTTGGGGCTCTCAAGTGATGCTCAAGATGAAAACTGTGGAGAAAGGTCACTGCCCAGCACCCCTCAGCTTCCCGGGCAGGCAGCAGCCTCTGGCAGAACGCTGAGCTCTGCAGGCCTGTCCTCGTGCCCAGTGGACACGGCCAGCTCTGACCACCAGCTCTGACCACAGCACTCCCAAGGGCCTGGCCCACACTCTGCCCGCAGATCTGACTTAGGGCACCACGAAATAATTTCCTTGCCATTTTTCCAAAATACACCTTCTCTTCTCCTAACCATACATAATGGATTTGTGGGACACCCACTCCTCGTTCTAACTCTGCTTTGGCTGCCCTGTCCAGTGCCTGAGGACAGCTCAGTTTGGTGTTTCACCCCCATCTCTCTCCCCGCTTGCTAACAACAACACCTGTTTGTCCTAAACCCTCGCAGACGCTGCATGACGAGCAAATGGCACTGACAACTCCTCCTTCCTCCAGCACGGCCGCGTGTCGCAGGCCTCTGGGAATTGATCTTTCCTCACATGAAGTTGTGCAGCGGTAAAAGAGAGGGGAGAACGTCGTTTAAACCATCATTAGACTGGAAGGTGACACCTACAAACATCTGGCTTCAAAACAGAAAATGAAAACTGCTCTAAATTAATGGCCTTCCATACGTTAATGCACCTTGGATTTTTACTGTATACACATTAAACTGAAGTTTTAAAAATTTAAATAATGTTAAGCCACATCTACAATTTCCCTCTGATAGCTGGAACAGACAGATGGTTCGAGCCATAACTTCCCGTCGGAAGACGGCTCCTCTGGTTCCTCAAGTACTTCATCCTGGAGTTCTGTCAGGAAAAGCCTTGCTGGGTTTCACCTTCAATATTTCTCTCTCAGGAAAAAATATGCAACTAATGGTCGACCCCCCCTGGGTACCCTTCAAAGGAAGTCTTCAACCTCAGATGTCCAAGCTGCTTGTCACTAAACTATGCGTGTCTCTTACAATAGCAATTGGTAGAAATGTGTCATTTTGCCTGTATAAGTGTGACAAGGAAGTACATTTGTAGGTATTTCAATTTTCTCTACAAACAAAATATTACATTTCAATTTTCATTTTTTCAATTAAAGACTAAAGTCTAAGCCAGCTATAGATTTCCACTGAGATTTTGGACTGGTCAGCTGCCAGTTCAAGCTGTCAGTATTCCTTTCTGCTGAGGAAAAAAGCCTGAACAGTCATTTTTAGGACAATTTCTACACTTTTAATGTTTAATGCACATAAAGGATGTAACGCAGAAAGTGATCTGAAGACACAGTAGAACTAAACATCACTCACAACTACACATTCATTTTACTTATTCCTTTAGCTGAGAAAACTGAAGAAACTCATCTTTATTATCTTTGAAAATTACTTGCTTTATATAATTACAGAAATTAAGTGCAGTAAGAAGCCACTGCTCAGGTGGGATTTTAGAGATCAAAGTCCCTTTTTTCCTTAAAAAAGGTTAGGCTCTCAGGATCAGGCACATCCATGATAAAAAGGAATTCCCACGATTTATCTGTGCTATAAGTAGCAGAAATATGTATGGCCAAACACCAAGAAATAACACTGCTCCAGCACTACACAGCACACTTCATCCTCTTCCCAAATTAGCCAAGAAAGAAGGGAAAAATCTTCCTTAAATCTCTGAACCAATACTTCACGTTAAAATACGAGGAGCCACAGAAGAAGCAAAGTCATCCATATACCGAGGGCATTTGAAAACAGAAAATGTTTTTGATTTTCCCTTTCTGCTTCCATTATTCCTTTCCTGCAGAGCAGCAACACACAGAGGGGTTGGTTTGCTGAGGGATTTTGATCTGAACTTGTGTCAAGAGTGAATTTGTGCTAAGAGAGATTTTTAGAGTTTCACAGAAGAACGTAATGACACGTGCAACACATACCCAGGAACTGCAGTGCCAAGGAAGGAAGGGGAAATAAAGTATAATTTTATATTGGTTGCCTACGGGCCACAGTTTCTTTGCTTTTCTATTAACAGCTCAGAATCCTCTGTGCTGCGAGAGCACAGAGAACTGTAACTGCCAATTAATGTAACGATATTTGCATATTCATTACCATGGTTATAAGGAATACTGGTGCTCTCATTTTGCAAGGGGGATCCAACTGGTGCAGAGGGGCGTTCGTCTGGCAAGCTGGGACTGGGAGAAAACTGAGGGGAGCCAAGGAATCAGAACCAACTGTGCAACACCAAGGCTCCTCTGACTGCCTGTGCACACTTCCCCAGAAACATGCAACCCATATTTACCTATAAATTATTTGTTCTATAACCCTGCCTCCTTTGATTATTGCTTTCTTTATGCCTTTTTTGTCACCAGTGACCAGTTAATAACACCAGCGTGAACTCACAAACTCTCTGCTTTTTAACTTCCAGCTACTTCCTGTATTTTTTATGATAACCATATGCTGGATTATTATTTAATTATGATTAAAAAATAAACTCCTGAATGTAGGTTACTTTGAAAAGGCAGTTTACAAATAACCCAGATCCGCTGCTTTTCTCACAGTTCACTCAGCATTTCCTGTCACACACCCGCTCACCTGCACTCAGGCAATGTGCCACCAATATTAAAGTTTATGCAGACACACATACAAAGAACTAAATTCTGGTCCAGAACTACTCACTGCTTCTTCCCCGAATGATCAAGTACCTTTTAAAATCTTCTAAGTGTATTTGAAGAAATACTTTTTAAATCAGGGCACTGTGGTTATTAAAGATACCAGAATAACCCCAGTGCTTCCTGGCTCCCGAGTAAGGCTGTTCCTGAGGTTCTGAGGTCAGTGTTATTGTCATAAAAGCACAAAGCCCTGTATTCCCACAGAAATGCCAAACACTCCCCACTTCCCAGACAACGTCACATCGTTGAGGCGCTGCTGCACTACGCTGTAAATAGCCAATACTGCATCTCCAGGAAACCCATTTTAAATACATACAGCCTATGTGGTATTTGCATCCACGTATCTGAAAACTTAAAGTGTCCCATAGAGAATCTAAAAAAATAAAAAAGGGGCCAGGAATGGCAGAATCAGCTCCAGGGAATTGGCTAATCCGACTACAACCTCTGTGCTATGCTCAGCTCATCCCGTCACATCTGGAAATGCATCAGCACACAGGATTTGATTGTTGTTCTCCCCTTCAGTTTCGTTTTGTGTCTCCCACCTCAGATACTAAATTTTTCAATCATCTTCCTTTGATGTTGTCTTAGTTTAATTTAAAAGCAATACAAACATGTCTGATTTACAAGATTTTTATCACTACAGTATCTTATCACCTCATTAGGGTAATTTGCAAAGGCTTTTGTCCCAGCTGATACCAGAAAGGATTTATTTTCACCTTCAGGTTCTTTTTCCTTTCTCAGTCTGTTTATGAGCTGCTATACCTCATCTCTGGGCACTGAGGGAAGGCCCTGGCAAACAGGGAAGTTCTGCAATACTACAAAAACCATCGGGCTCAGGCTCAGACTCTCTTTGGCTGCTGACCAAAAATGTTTTTATCTCCAGCTCTCACGAACTTCCTTTGGAGCTTTGGTCACAAGGATCACAAGGACTGCAGCTGCTTTGGGTGGTTATGAATGAAGAGGGGACCCTGCCTGGGCCCCGAGCTGTAACAGAGCTGCTCTGCACTGAACTGGGATGAGAATCGAACCAGGAACCACGTGCACGCATGCACACACACACACATCTATCACTAATTCATGATTTATTTTCCCCCTCCCCTTAAAATCTGGTGGCTGATCATACCTGCATAAAGAGCACACAGGACAGGGCAGCTGCTGCGAACAACAAGCCAGAAACTTATTCTTGCAAACATCGTGGAGCCAGAATATTCTGTGTGTCTGAACACCCACCAGCACAAAGGACTGTGAAGTGCAGGGCATATGATGCTCCACGAGGCAGCTTTTTGCAGGATGAAAGATGAGCCATTAAAGGCTGGTGAGCCCCACATGCAACATCCCAGGGCATTCCAAGGGCTCTAAAGAGCCCCAAAAGTCACTTTTTTCCTTATCTTGGCAGGCAGTAAGTCAGGAATGAAGGAGATCAAAAAGATGATCCCAAAAATTAGTTTATCAGAAGGATTCCAGTAGAATTCTTCTATTTTTTTTAATAAACTGTACTGAGGCCAGAAGCATGAACTGATATGGAGTTACCAGGTCAACATTTTAAACAAGATGGTGACAAGGAACAGGGAAAAGCAGATGTGTGTTCCTAAGATCAGCATTCTTCAGAGAAGTAGTAAATTAAGGGAATCTCGACCTGTTTCCAGCTCCTCTGATGACAGGGACAGCTTGAATAAAGCTACTTTGTTCAGATTCTGATTGATTTTCTATTATTTTTTCTTATCCAAATTAAAATTATTCTTCTGAGAATTGAAATAAGAATTTTTTTAATAGGTGAGAAACTATTTTCCACTGTAAAAGAAGCAAATAATAAAAGCAGAGTATGTCAAGATTAACTTTGATCTTCCTCCCTGCTTCATGGCACGATGTCCAAGAAAAATCATTTAATACAACTTCTATGAATTTGTAATTTCATCCCAGAAAGTAAAGAATAAGATAAACATTTTCTGTTTGTTTTTCACTTTCACAGCAACACCATCCTTACTTGCTTCTAGATGGTCACATTTTGCTGACATTTACAAACATTTCATGTTGATCTTACATGGGTCACATCAATCATCTATACAGTTTCAATGACACTTTGTTAAATAAACTGTCATGAAAGATTTATAGAGAATTTGATAAAAGTAAAGAAGATGTAGTTTAGCTTTTAAAGATGCATTACCCCTTTTCTGAGGTGTAATATCAGCTCTAAAATACCATTAAGCTTTTCTGGCAGGAGATGAAGTGAGAAAATAAAATGCACTCTTTCATCAGCACCGCTTATTTGCATCTTTGTGCTTCTACAAAACACTGGGAGAACAGAGCACCTGGAGGGAAAGGGAACCTCACCCCTTTTTGTGTGTTCTGGTTGTCTCTCCCAATGCCTGGCAGAAGCCATTCACGGTCTTATCACATTATTTGAGCAAAAATTGCCTCCAGATTGGAAAAAACTCCAAAACTCTACTTCAGAGTAAAATCTCTACTGATGGTAAACTGATATTCCCAAATTCCCTCTCAAAATAGAGACTGCAGACAAGCAGCACGCTTTCAGTCAAAGCCCTTCTTCAGATAAACGTGGCCAGAGCAGCTCATTAAGATGTATTTAAAATTTTCAGACTTTACTGTCTGATACCAATTTAATATTTGAGAGCAGGGAACAACGGGCCCACTGTTGGGGAGGGCCTTAATCATATTTCGTTCACCAGGAAGAACCAAAGTTCGACCAAACGTTTCATCAGTTTTCCACCCCTGAGTGATCCAGTTACAAAAGCAATTTCTTGTTCCACCTTCCAGTTACCTGCAGAGTCAGCTCTGCTCCTCCAGCAGCTCCGCTTCTTAGGGAACACCAGCCAGGAATACAACGTGCAAAGACTTCTCCACTTCACCATTTAGGCTTGAGAAACCACAAGGGATGAATTAACACTTGCAGAAAAAATAACAAGACAAGGAATCTTTCACTTCTCTTAAAGACCATTAATTTTTGCAACCAATGGGGCAACACAAAACATTCCTCAAGAACTGCTGCACTTTTGTGTGTGATGCCTCATGACCCGGCCCCGTCACAATCTGTTCTCTTCATGTAGTTACCCCATCCCCAAAGTGTCACATGAAAGGTCAGTAGTGGATAAACCCACTCTAAAATTATACTGGGTTCCCTACAAAATATCTGTGATGAAAAAGCTGCAGGTACAAAGCACTCAGCAAACAGCCTCAGCACATCAGTCTCCCAGAAGTCTGTGAGAATCCTTTCCATCAACATTACACAGTTACCTTGGAGGTTTTCTTCCTCACTGTTTTCCTCTACCTTTTAATTTCTGTATCAATACCATAAATACAAAATTCATGGCCTAAGTTCACATCCAGCTGGACACTGAAGAGTGCACTCTCCTTACATTATGATTATCTCAAAACCTGTGGCCCTGACACCTCCACATAGGTATCTTCAGTATCTGTCCCACAATAATAAAGTGAAACTGCTTTGTTCACCTGGCATCTCAGGGCTAACCTCACACAAACCAACACCCTCCTCTCTCCATCCTCCAGCCCAATAATTCCTCCATCCCCCACTGCACCACCACCAGGGCCAGTGACTGGATTTCAGGTTGCACAGCTCCTTCTGGGGTCTGAAGGAAGACCCTGAGTTCGTCTCTGCAGCCTTTAGGGGAAGAGCACCTTGATTTTTGGGGTGAATCCATTCATTGTTCACAGAGAAACAAGGAAGACACGCACTGTATCTGTTCTGTGTCACAGAGCCCCATCAGCCAGAGCTAAATCTCTGGCAGGTTCCAAACACCCAGACCTGCTTTCCATGCCGAGAACACCATGGATCTGCCTTCTACAGCATCTGCTGAACTGACTTTGCTCTCAGCAGTCACTTATTCAGAGGGAATCTGACTCGGTGTTTTAAAAAAAACCCCACAAATCCAATCTGCAGCCAAATCACAACAGTAAGTGGGAACTGAACTACATTAATTTGTAGATATTGTAACTACTACATTACCAGCAGTGTTCCCAGATACTGTGAATTCAAGTAAAAAAGGCTAGGAGTTTAAAGGCAGCAATTTGCTCGGTTATTCAACACATCTGTCAAATATATTACTGAGTGGTAAATGAATAAATATTGGATTTCAATTGCTATGACTAGAAATAAATGGGAGCCATTCTCCGAGCAGCAGCACTGTGAGCTACAGGCTTTCAGTAGAGTCTCAGTTAAAGAAAAAGCAGAGTAATTAGAGTAATTCCTATATATTCTGAAAAAATACCAGCTTGTGATGTGATGGATTGGATAACTAAAACAAAATGTCTCTCTTTTACCACACCATGCAATCTTCAGGAAAAACAACACCCTAACCCAGGGAAACCTTCCAAAGGGATATCCCAAAGAGACCCTGAAGGTTCAACACTTGAGGTCCAAAGATATATTTCATGCTGAAATGAATATCTCAAATATTTTCAAGTATCTTGAAAATAACTCATATGCATTCAAACATGCCAGAACTAGATGCCTTTTCAATTGTTTAGATCATATACTAATGATTGCTTACTGTGTGAGATAGTAAATTATGTAACTTTATATATATATATATATGTAACTTCTATTATTATTATTACTGTGTAAAAATTACTCAAGTCACACTTGTGACTAATGAAAATTACATTATGAAATTACCACTATTACATAAAATTATTTGCTAACATTTTAGCTAATACTTTACTGGTGGATGTGCATATGAAAAGATGACACAAGGGCCCAACATTTCTAATTGTCCTGCAACCAGTGAAAAGCTCTAACAGAAAAAGAGAAATTAGTCTCTCACCATGACAACAGACTTGTGAGCTGTTCTGCTGAAGTTTCCTTCAGATCTGCAGCAACTTTTAAACTGTCACATGCTCTGAAACAGGAAATCACACAGATCACCCACATTCTAATGAAGTTCAAAGTTGCGAGAGAAGCGGAGGAGCATCCTCAACCTCCCAGCACGGAATTAACACGTCTGTCTCCGGAACAGACACACAGGATTATGCTTTAAACCACCCTCCTGCCAAGTGATTTAATACAGAATATTGGTGTGAAGCAGCATTACACCAAGAAAGCAACTGGCTCCTGTTCATTATGGTAGCAAAGACAATTAATAGCCATTGACTGCTTTAACTCCACAGTCTTTGCTGTGGGGGAAAGACAAGGCTCTACTTCCCAGACAGACCTTCCACCCTCGTGCACAGAAGCCTTCCTTTCACAATTCCAAATTAACCAAAGATTCATTGACTGTGCCACCACAAGCCCCACCTTCGACAGCCTGATTCTCCAGGGACACCCTGGGTTATACCTTTTAAAACAAACCCCAGACTTACACAACTCTGGTATTGCTGGGAGGACTTAATAAAAACTTAAGAACTGCACAGTCTTCAAAACTGTCCCTGTACCAGCAAGGATTTGGCTAAACTGTCTGCACACTGCAGATTTCACTCCATGTGCTCTGGCAGGGCTTGGCACATCAAAAATGATATAAACAGGTTCAAATCCTGCCTGTCGCCACCTACCTGTGTCCGAGCTGATACTGACCCGTCCCTTTGCTGGGCAAACAGGGAATGCCACTGACAGCGTGCACCTTTCAGCCCAAGAGCATCATTCCAGCTTAGATGCAGCAGCTAAACCCTCTGCAGATGCAGGGATCCAGCTGTGGGCTGCTCCTACAGCCTCATGGTCAAGATGATCAGTGGCCTCTTAGTTTGACATTTTAGATTTTCCCAGTCTTTATCAACGTGTGTTACAGGCAGCTGAGGGAACTACATAACAGGATTAACTAATGGCAATAACCCTCTTTTGTCAGCGAGGATTACTGTCATTCAGCACTGGGGGAAACTGAAAACCAGGAGTTCCTTTTGTGGTATTTATTTAATATTCTACTCCGTAATCTGTTTGCAACAGTATTAGTGCAAAATGTCATGGGAAGATGTAAACACTCACCAGATTCCTTTTTGTACCTACAAACAAACCAAATGAAAAACAAAAAACAGTTTGTTTCCTGTCGCTCAAGCCGTTCCAAGATCCTGATGCTCTATGTTATTTAACGTTTTCAGCTGACTTTGGGGACATTGTAGACTGCTCTGATGAGGCATGTTCCAGTGTCAGCCAACAGTTTATCCCTGGCACGCTTGTCAATCAAAATAAAACTAACAGACGGCTTTCTTTGTTTCAAATGAGCTTTCCCTGGTCATTAAAATTCACTTTTTAGTACAAAAACTACCATTTGGAGAGAGCAAATTGAAATGTTCATGGTTCCTACTGAATCAACTCCTACCAGAGTTGACTGTTGCAGAAGAATCTTGAAAATATAAAAAAAAAGCATTATTTCAGCACCTCTGTGCTACCCATTCTTGGCCTCTCTGTGGCCTGCTAACTACAGAATGGCTGTTTCACACAAACCCTGTGACCAACATTTTGGCACCATGATGACACCATTTCCTTTAGTGCTTTCAACAGCAGGGTATAAAAGTCTAGAAAATTAAAATTTTCCTAGGACTGGGCAGCAGGAGGTACATCTCTTCAGAGAACATAAAAATGTAATAGTTATTGACAGGCTACTTTTTAGAAACATTGGGTTTCCTACGCTAAATATCAAGGAAATCATGCTCTCTAAGATTAGATTTGTAAACTTATGGCAAAAGCATGTAAGTCAATAAAATTACATTTAGAATATGTATTCCTGGCACAAACAAAGTGCTTCCAGCAACACCAACTTAATTTTTGGGAGATAAATCAAGAGGCTATCCAAATACATCCTGACAAAAAGCCATGATTTCCAACCAGCCCTCGTGCCACAGAATGCAGCCTGATGATTTGTAATGATGTACAAATCATGGAAAGGAAGCCATGATTTTATCTGAAGTTCCCACATGAGTAAGAGTTTAGACCACTGCAAATAGCAGATTTCCTTTTCCTTTTTAATAAAAGTTTATTAAAAAGCCTGAACAAACAAGGTTTTGAAATCATTATCTTTCTTCTCTACAGGGAAATTGTGCATATAGCCTCTAATTTTGTCAATTATGAGCACGTGGGATTTCAGTTATTATAAACACACTTTCCTTCCACTGACAGTGATTCAAATCCCATCCTACAGATTGATTTGCAGCCCTTAAAATCAGACTCTTTTTTTTGTTAACAAGCACCATCCTCTGCGACTGCCCTCGGAATAAAGGAAAATGAGCAGCTCTTTTTACATCTTCCACAGACCAGACTTTAAACACAGAATGTAACTATTTTTAAAAAATACCTGAAATGGTCTAAGGTGCTGTCCTGGGCAACAAAGCATTCTAACTTAAAAATATTTGGTGTAATTTGGAAGAAGACAGGAAACAAATGTGCAAAATTAAGGTGCTGAATCATAATCCTTGTGCTTTAATCCTACATAACTGATACAATTTGCACAGAAGGCAACAAAAGCCCAGACAAATTTCCAGTAATTGTGATGTAATACCCTGCTTTTCTCAAACCGAGTTCATTAAGAACTCATTTTTGCTCTCTCTGTGCAAACAGCAGCATTTGAGTACAAACCCAAACCTGTTTTGTGTCTTACAAGCCTCACCTCGACCGCATTTTCCACTCTCTGTGAGACACTGCCATAAACCTTCCTACAGTGAGGACACCTGACACTGACTGCTCCACTCACCTCTGTCCTCCCTGGACTGCCCCTCTTTTGGAGAAGAAAACTGCATCAGTTTGACGTAATCTGCCCCTGACAATTCCATGTTGTCTGTTACCTCCTGGACACTCATAAACAGTTTGTTTATTAATCACAGTGGATTTCTAGTCGAGTGGTCTGTAATTTCCCAGCTTCTCCTCCTCCTTCCTCCCCTCCTCTCTCCTGGTCCCTCACTCATCCCTCCATGGCTTCCCCAAGTCAGCCATTAATCACTCCGACACCTCATCCACCATTCCTTAACTCCACTGCACCAGACCCAGCCGATCTGAGAACATCTACCCTAAATAAGCTTTCTGTCACACTTGTCCTCTCACTCGAGTTTAGCTCCTGCACTTCTGTCACTGCTGTTAATTGTGTCAGACATCTCACTGCAGGTGACCTGAAGCCACGAAACTCGTCCATCTTCCAGCACCATCTGTTGCCCCCCTTCCCTTCTCACTGCAGCACATCACCCCTCATTTTCCTCTTCCCAAGATGGACACATGGAATGATTTCATCTCACTCTGGAAGGCCCCTCTGATGGCATCTCCTGCTGTTCTTTGCCCTTTCCCACCCTGTCCCACGTGCTCGAGCTGTTCTGCTCTATCCCGAACTCCTTCCCTGAGCTCCATCACTGCCACACTGTGCCCGAGATTGTCAGAGAGAGATTCTGACTTACTCAATCTGACCTCTTTCCACAGTTGCTATTTTTACTCTGCAAAGGAATCATTCGTACTTATGCCCACATTAATTTTTTTTTAAGGAACTGCAGGTTTCTTGAAAATTTTACTCTTCTACTGCCATGGAGTTGTTACTTCTTCATCCTAATACATCAGTCTGCATTATTTTAAGGCACTTCATTTATTTCTTCTTCCACTTGTCATATGGCTTGTTAACTCTAGTTAACCCTCTCACCCTATTTCTATTACATTTTGACATTCTCAACTACTTTCTTCCATAAACTTTACTTTAAAGCTTCTTTCTTTATCTTATATATGTAAGTTTTGGGGATTTTACATAAAGCATTCCAGTACATGCTGGTTATATTTGGCCTGGAAAAAAATTTACATTTCCACAAAGTCCTGTGCTTTAGATGATTCTACCTGAATCCACAGGGATCCCTCCTGCTTTGGTGGCCTTCCAGAGGAGCCAGCATCACATCCAGTGCCCTTCTTCCACATCATCTCCCTCCAGAGCTGGACCTTCAGGCAAGTGCACAAGCCCTGTTTTAAAGGCGACATCTCTTTCTTCTTTAGTTGTCTTTGCTTTCCAAACAAGCCACATCCTTTACAATAACATTCCAGCTTTGTGAATTATCTGATCAACTCTCTTACGTAACAACCATAATTTATGATCATATACTAATTTTTTTTGCTGCTTTTTCTGTTTATTTCCCTGTCCTACTGAGATTGCAACAGAACTGTAAGGTGATCTGGAGCCAACTCACCACCCTGTTTCTTGTACCCACTCTAAACACATTAACAGTAACCTCATAACTCTGGTTTTTGCCATCCCGCTCTAATTCTAATCTAGAATCTTTGTGCCTAATTAGCAAGTTCATATGTAAATACATACAGCAACTTTTTCAGATTGAGGATTCCGATAAACACATTTATTTCCCTGTGGTATTAACACTTCCACTTGTTCAGAACGGGTTACGTGAGGAAGGAACCAGCAGAACAAACAAGTAGATCCTAAATCACACCATCAGCAGAGTTCCTGATCCACTGATGGAGGTATAACACCATCCTGTTTCCTGCAGGATTATTGCTAAGAGCCTGTGCACATTTCCCTGTGTACTCCACCCGGGAAATGCAGCAAAATCCAGCGGGTTCAAAGGCACACCAAACTCATCCAGAGTTTGTTAAAATCTCTGAATGCAGAGATGTAACCCACGATGTGAATGCAGAGTTACCTTTCTCATCTTGCATCTCAAAGCCTGTCTGTTTCCCTGCACACTCACTCCCCTCGCCCACCCCTCTCCATTTCCATCCCCCACTACAGGCTGCTCCCAGCCCATTTTCAGGTCCAGCCGCACATTTCCAAAGCAGCACACGCAGAAGTTTCCTACAGCTCTTTCACAGCACAAAATGACATAATACAATATCGATCCCGGAGCACTGCTGCTGTCATGCAGCTGCCACTGTGATGGAGTAGTCAAAGTCAGCAAGGGTCTACCAAAAATGCGTGGAGCTCGTCTGCAATGCAGCCGCCAAGGGACTGGAGCAGCACTGGCTGAGAGCTACCCCAATCGCAATCCAGCAGGAGAACAATGGCAATTCTACAACACTTTACTTTTCCTAATAAGTTTGTTCTGTTTATGACCATTTTGCTTAGCTCCCACCTTCCTGCTGAATTCTGTTTAACAGGAATTAGGAGTTTGTCTTCCCCGAGCTGTGCTTCATTACAGCCATTCAGCCAGGGAGCTGAGCTTCTCTTCTCTAATGATTTACTTTTTTAGGCCATGCTAAACTTGTGCGCAGTTAAATTAGGAACATTACTTTTACTTAAGTAAAGAACAGAAGAAAGAGACCAAATGTTATGCTGCAAGATTTTTCTCTGATGCCACATATATGTCCTTAAAATTGAGTTTCTTCTGCATGATCTTTTCAAAAACATGTCAGCATGCATCAATAAATTCCATTAAAAAGCAGGACTGTCTATAAAGTTAGTGGTTTTTTTATCCATAAAGCTTCGACTTGAAACACGAACTATTTTATTTGTGAAGTAATAATGCTATTACACATAATACTGTTACTCTAACTAAACTAAACAGTAAATCTCTGTAAGCTCCAGTGACACATTGAGCTCCGGGCTCAGTTGCAGAGTCTCTTCTGGAAATCATACGAACACAAACTGTTGATAAGACCTCACTGGATCATTCTGGGGAAACAGCAAGAGAAGAATACTGTGATTTGCTATTACAATGACAGGGTTTTCTTTACAGATAATCCTTTAACACTCCCATGTTTCATAACACTGACTTTTATGCAGCAGAAATAGATTTGGATCTGGGGCACCCTCATAATATCCATTTTTGGAAAAGCTGTCAAATTTTGAAAATTTGTATTTTCTCAGATTTAGTTTGGATGCCATAAACCTGTCCTTTTATGAACATCCTTTCCCACTCCCAGGATTACACATGTGATAATCAGCACTGTCAACTCCCTTTAAATTTGTACAGTGAAGCCAGCTGAGGCCTCTGCTCAAACTGGCTTTAATTCCTGCCTGGATCTCCTCCTCTCCTGAATTCCTGCTAAGAGCAACAGCAACCACTGCCACTTGAATTTTGCCTTCCCATTTTCTCCAAATCTGTTCTGGATTCTCAGCACTAACCTCAGTAGATCCTCCCTGCCTGAAACACAGTTTGCAGAAGAACTACAACACTTCAGGACACCGGGGAACGATCTCCTACTCCTGCCAACCTTTTTGAGGCAAGAAAAAACCAGGATTGTGCTCAAGGCAAGCAGCTGAAGGAAGATGCGTGGGGGTAAAACAGGGATTTGGAGGGCAAGTCTGAGGAAGAGAGATGAGAGCTGAGGGCCTGTGAATGGAGTGAAGAAGTGGGGTAGAGCAGAAAACGGAGGCAAAGTCCGTCGTGTGAGCTGTGGAAGACGAGCAGGAAGTCTGTAGTTGCTCAAGCACTCCCCAAACACGAGCGCAGCTCAGTATTTCCACCACACACGTATCCACGAAAAGCTCTGCCAAAGGCATCGGGCTCTTCCCGGGGCCGGCTCACACAGATGGATGGCCACAGCCTGCTGCAGCCACAGCTAGTCCGTCAGTCCCCACAGCAGCTCTGGACAGCCCAGTCACTGCAGGACCCCTATGGGCGGCACTGGCTGCACATTACAGGGGTTCTGGGGGGTATGACTGCGTTTCTCAAAATCACACCCAGATTGGTGTAATGGCACACACCCAGAGCTGTGTTTAAAGACCACCATGGAGACAACCGAGCACCCAAAATGATGCAATTTCAGAATTTAGGCTGCTTGAGTTCTGCTGTCCTGTTACAGCCCAACTACTGCCCTTCCCAGCCAACCCATCCCAAAGGACACCTCTAGGATGGACATCCAGGGCACGCTCTGGGCTGGGGCAGCTGGAGAGCAACCGGCCTCACCTCACTGCTCTGTACAAAAATAAGCATTTCTGAGCATTTCCAGGATCATTTCCCAGCTCCTCCACTGGTCACACACATGGATACACAGGCTGGAATACAGGATGTGTCATTAAACCTAAGACAGACAGGACACAGAGTTATGGGGAAAGAGACTGGCACAGAGTGGTGCAAGAGATGCTGGATAAAGTTTCAGATTCAAACAAACCTTAAAGAACTGTTTCAGAGGATGCAGAAGAATGCTCATTTGGAAGCATAATTCATACCAGACTCCAGAGTAAGAACTGAGAGAAGTTTAGAAGAAGTCAGCCCTGGTTTTGGAGATTCTGTGATGCCCCTTCATCCCCGTGGCACCGGCAGGGTCAGGATGGGCTGGAGCGGGGGCTGGTGAGAGCTGTGCTGCAGCTCTGCTGAAACCACCACAAGACAAAGCAGACACAGTTCCAACTTGGAACAGCTGTTATTTTCCAATTAAAAATCACAAGACCAAAATATTAATTTATTAAGCACGCGTTCAGTTCACGCAGCCACAACTACAGTTCTGAGCAATATATTCTTTTTTTTAGGAGAGGCTGGCGGGATGTCTCTGGCATAAATAATTTAATGTGACAAAACAGTTTATTGTCTGCTGCTGATAGGCAAACAATGCTGCTCCATATTGTGAAATACTGGCTCAACACGTAAAGAACTGTAAAGGATTTTCCTTTGCAGGGAGAACAAAATTTGTTGATATTTTTCCAACTGTTTTACCTAATAAAGTATTAGCTGAGTTAGGCTTTGAGAAAGATTATCTGCTGCTATCATAGAAGCAAGTTAATAAAGTGACAATAACAAACTGATGTATCTGTCAAAGTTTATAGATAAGGATGTCAAGCTATAGGTTATCAGCCTACAGAACTGACACAGTTCATATATCACAGCCCCCCAACACACACTCTGTCAGCATTGTTTATTTTCAGTCAGGAGTTAAATAATGACCATGTACTAAAAATGCCTTTGGGGAACTGCTTTGTCTTACATACTGTTCACCTGTTTACTTCAGAGTAAGTTTTGACTTGCTTTTATTTAATTTTCTGTTTGAACAGCTGGTATTTATCAACTTCAAATGGACTTCAGGTCAATACACGGCAAAAAATTTTACTGCCGTTTCTGCACTTGCTGCACACACAGAGCTTGTAAAATGCTGATGAGAACAGCTCCACACCCAGCCCAGCTCCAGAGGAAGCCAGGGAATGTCCTCCATACCCCTGACACCAGGACAGCACTGGGAGAGGAGGAAAACACACAGAAGAGGAGAGGGTTTCCAAGGGTCCAAAGAAATCACACCCACTTTGTACAGCCCACCACCACCAACAGCCTTTACTCCTTCCTCTTCTTCCTGAGTGTGTTCTTTACAGTATTCAAACCTGGTTATCCATAAAAAGGCAGGGGATGCTATGGGGTTTGGGTTTTTTTGTCTGTGGTTTTGGAACAGTCAATGTCAGAGAAAGAAGTAAGTTCTGCTGAAGTCAGAGGTGAGGATGGAAAGAAGACACAGCCATGGAGGGGAAAACCACCAAGCTTATTTGCTTTCATCGTAAACACATGAAGAAAGCTCCATTTGTTTTTCATAAACACATAATTAATTAATCCTATAAAAATTATTCCTGAAGAAGTTATGAAAAGAGTTAAAATTAGGCGATGTAAAAAAAAATAAAAAAATCAAAATGTGAGCAGAAAAATAAATGCCTGGCTATAACCAGTAACAACATAAAGGGTTTCCATCTATTTATTCTTTTTTTCCTCTCTATGCCAGGCAGGTTGACTGAAAGATACTATTCTACCAGAAATCGCTTTCTGGAACTGACAGCTCTACCTGTCATATTTGACGAAGCAAAAGAGAATGGGAAAGATCATGAATTCTTAATTCAAACAAGTTTCTATTACTTTTTTTGGAATCACTGTCTGATCTTAAGATATGGGCTAAGAATTAACATATTACTCTCAGAATGCTTTTTCTATTCAGTGGATTTTTCCTACTACTACAGTAGTTTTTTAAAAAGGGAACTGCAATAAAAGGGCACATTTAGAATCTCCATTTATTAATGGCAGGAAGAGGGGAAGGAATGAGGGAGAGGGGAGGTGAATGACATCCCCTTAAAGCAGAAATTGCTACTGACAGTTCTTCTCCCTCAACATTAAATTGGTCTTTCTAGATACCAAATTTTGGGATCTGAGTTTTACAAAGTGATGCAGAACTGGGGTACGAGGGTTTCCATGCCACCTACTCCTGTTCAGAAGAGCAAATAATATGGTCCTTGGGCATGAAGATACAAACACCACTTCACCTGATTCCTCCTAGTGCTGTATGACCTTAAACCAAGCCTAGAGACCCTAATTCTCCTGGAGTCAATTTCATCAGTTAGAAAAGACAGTAATCTAAAAGTCTTTTTAAAAAAATCATTCATTATGTAATGAACCATTTGCAAATAAAAGCCTTTCTTTTGCAGTCATTTAAGTTCTAATCCAAATCAATCACTTATTCATGGACAGTCAGTTTAACTTATACACCAGGGGGCACAAAAAGGGCTGATTTATGCAACCAACACTTTTAAATACAAGTTATTAGATGGCAGACTCAGAAAAGCCAAGTGCACAGCAGAGATCTGGGTGTCCCAGCTCCTGTTCCAACCTGAGTGTAACAAATAAAAATTATCTGTTTTCTTAGATTGAAGTCCCTCTATTTCAATAATGCTTCACATTGCTTTTACAGAAGGGACCTCAGTCCCTTCACACGTAGGATGACTGCAAAAATCCCTGCAACATTTGCCAATCTCACGGAGTAAGAGGCTCCAAGAGCTCCTGAGCTTCGCGCTGGAAACTTTTCCACAGGAGCCCAAGCCATTGTGTGAGAGGAACCAGGGGGTGCCGAAGGAGTTGGTTGCTATGGTGGCATCTCATAAATCATCAATTATTGTCTGTTATTATGAAGGTGACAGCCTCATAAAGAGATTTGCATTTTCGGCTAATTTTAAGATTTTTTTTCCTGCAGACATCATTTGCTTTGTAAAAGAAATGTCATGACAACCAGAGAACACTTAAGCTTGTTATCGGGTAGTCAGGCAGCCGCTTGGCCCCCATCACTTTGGCATTTGAGCATCGGAGCCTCTTTTGCATTATTGAGTAGTTTATCTTTACAGTTCATAAATATATTTCTGAACGTGGGGACGGCATAATAGCAGGACGAGGGAAAGCGATGGAGGGCTCCTGGTTGCCACGGCAACCTAAACTGATCAATTCCCTGTCACTGTTTTAAAAGAGGCACCACTCTCCTGTGGCCCCCGATGCTAATTACAAATGCAGGCCCTTCGCTGGCATGTTCAGCTTCCAGATTAAAGCAGTTCATGCCTAATTTATCATTTAACATGTCCTCCCACATTTGTAGTGCCGTACGGAATGAATAACAACTTCACTTGTTTACAGCGTTTTCAACTTAATTTCACTAATTAGTTTTGCAGTTGCAGGAATCCAAGGGGGAGGATGCCCCTCCGGAATGCCGGGCCCAGGCAGGGAATGGGCAAGGAATGGGCAGGGAATGGGCACATGGACAGGCAGGGTCACTTTCCCCATGCCAGATCCAGGCTCTGCCCCCCAGGACCCCAATAATCAACACATTATTTATTTATATCCTTCTTATTTTCAATAATGCTTCAAGTGACTGGGAGACTTTTTATGGCAATGGAAAAGAAATTATGGAAAACCTGGTTTAGTTTCATAGGAGAACAGTTCATATTGTCCTGTGCAAAGCTTGAGATGAAAATGCTGCTGATTTACCCTGCAAATTGGACACAGTTTGGCCACTGACTGTCCTTCCAGCCAAACTTCTACTGCTTCCTTTAAGGATTTTGACCAGATTTTATGCAAACTGAACTTTCAATGTGTGTTTCAACCCAGTGTTCACCATGTCCTGAACTCAGGCCTCTCAGAATGTTCTTCCTCATCTCTGTAACCAGCACTTGTAAATGTCTTGGAAAACCCTTTCCCACCTTCTACGTCCCAGAACAACACAGAACAGAGTGTGAAATCTCTACAAGAAAAACCAAAATGTGCTGGACTCAAGACGCTCTCAGTCACGACAGCAGTAATTACTCAGACATCTAGGAAAATAAACCTAATTAAGGAAGCCAGCAATGATGAAAGCCAAACTCTGATGTCCTAGTATCTGGAAAAGTCTCTGACCTTTCTTCTCTCAAGGATGATACTATAAAATCTGCATGTTCCAAAACACTCTGTAATTCGAAATTAAACAATAAAAAAAGCTGGAACCTGTAAGATTCAGCTCTGGCAACAGGAAGAGGTCTGTGTTCGAGCACTGCCTCCCCCAGGGAGCCCTGGATGAGGGAAAGGATTTTGGTTCCTTGGTAATATTTGCACTGTTGCAGCCACAAAGGAGATCATTTGACAGCCTCTGCCCCAGGCAGCTCCTCCCTGTCATCAGTTTTACAAAAGGGCTCCTTCCCAGAACTCCTGTTAATCAACAAAAATTATACATCCCCAGAAAGTGCAAACCCCTCCGTGGGTCTCGGGGGGCCCGGCGAGGCAGCGCTGCTCACCCCGGCAGCTGCGGCGCTCCCGCCGCACATCCAGCCCCAGCCTGTGCTCGCAGGTGCTCCGGGCTGCCAGCCCCAGCCTGGATTTCTGCGCTTCCCCAGCGCCCGGGGCACAGCCCCGTGCCCCATTTCCAGGGGAAAAGGGCAGCTCGGAGCAGTGAGAAGTGATCCGGGCACCAGAGCCGTGAGCGGAGCCTGTCTGGCTGTGCTCGGGCTGAACGGGGGGACAAAGCGGGGCTTTGAGCAAACGCTGCTTCGGCTTTGCACAGAGCTTCAGTCCCACTCCAGACTCAAGGGCACCCCAAATCCTCCTGTTCTACCACAGCCAATGGAGAGAGCACAGGGATGCGGGAATGAGAACACAGCACGGCCGAGGCTGCTGCTGCTAAGAGTGGAAGGTTGTTTCTAAAAGAAAAAAAAAATACATAAATCCATAACAACAAAACTTTTCTCATGTAGGATCTACATTCTCTGTCATTTGCATTTGTTTTGTCTTCTATTATTTAGCCCTTAATATCCTTAGTGAATACTACAGGGCAAGGCCAGACCTCTGGCAATCAGCAGCATTAAGGACGGCTTAATTCTACAAAAACAACCCAAGAAACAGCAAGTCTACGTTCTTTGCCCTGATAAGAGATTTGGCATTTATTTTAAACACACAAAATGGTTGGAAACTCCACAGAAAAGAAGAACTAGCTTGAAAAGTATTCCATATTATCACAGTGTATGTGGATGACTATGAACAGTCAGCCCTCTGAAGGATGAGCACTAGCAGTTTGTTTGTTACATTCATTTCATTCTTCAAAACTTTGAGATGATTTGGAGCAGAATATCCTCTTGTCTTCCCTCCAGGTCCAACTCCCAGGGAAAAGCACCATTTTTGAGGAACACCTTTCAAAAACTGCTGTAATACAGAAAAGCATAGGCCATGCAATGGCAGTTTGCACCTTCCTTCCAGAGAGTACCCTTAATGTTGACATCCATTCTTTAAAATCTTTAACACACAGAAAGCCTCCTTTCCCCTCTCCTCTCCACAAGTAAGTTCAAGTCCATTAAAGGCAATTGCATCAATTGCATCACACTGGTGTAAGTAGGAGAAAAGCTTTTTTGTGCCAGCACAAACCAACACCAGCTATTGAGTCACTGCTCGAGTGTGTCTGCCTGTTTGTACACTCCCATCACCCACCGGCAGCACGTGCTTTTTCATGTCCAGCTTTCTAACATTTTCTCGTAAACTTACATTTTCCAGCCCTCAGAGAACCAAGCCTTACACCCTAAACCTCAACTACATCCTAGCACACAGTTACTATTAGCATACAGTTACACACCACATACAGTTATCAAAACCAGTCCCAAATAAAAGCACATAACCCCTCCCGAGATGAACCATTGTATCTGCTGCTCTCGATGTGATGCAAATCCAAAATTTGTATTTCACACAACACTAAATCACACTGGGCTCTCCACTTGTGCTTTCAAATTCATCTCTCCCTGCTGGCCACTGACCACAGCAGCACAGAACCCAGACAACAGGACCATGGGCCAGGCAGGATCTGGAGAACTCTCTGAACTCTCAAGTAGGAAAAGGAAGAGAGCTATTCACTGCACTCTGTTTTATCCACACTGCATTCTCTCAGCTGCTAAATAGTCTGTTTATTGTTTCAGTAAGTCTGTTACTGTGTTTAAGGCATGCAGGAGGCTGTGCACTACTACTCAGTGTTACTCAAATAAAGACAACATATTAAGAACAATTACCCCATCTCTATAAAACGGTTACATGCTGCTCAGAAGAGAACATGACAAATATTTTAGCTCTTTGTGAAGCACCATAATTGCTCATGATTTGCCTTCTCATGATTATATCCTCATTCAAATCTACTTACTCGCTGAGTCCTTAAGGCTGGTGCACTGACTATCAGCAAAAAGGTAGGACGGCTCAAACACTTAAGGAACAGATTGTTCCAGTCTTCCAGGATTTAACACTCCTCTCCACTTATTGGTGTGTTTGCCATGACACACTATGTTTTATTAATGTCTCAGTCCTGTTATTTAGTGAACTTAAGCCTTCATCACCTGCAGAAATCCCTGGCTCAAACTACACCCACTGGATCGACAGAGATGCTGGTGCAGTGGCTTCAGTTCTGTTTCACCCGCCAAAGTATAAATTCAAAGGAAGATGGGAGGCACTGGCAGCAATGTAACACACCAAGGATCTCCACCAAGCACAAATCTCTCCCAACCCGCTCTAAATCTGTTTGCTTTCACTCTAGGATAACTAAAAGTTCCCCAAGAGTTAATGCAGCACCTTCGGGTTATTACATGGAACATGAAGAACATTACATTATTATGCTGCACATGGCTAAGGAATTTTAGTATTCACAGGATTATGGTAATTAAGTCTTCCTTCACTTTGGGTGATGTGACACTTGCTTGACTATAATGTCACTCCACTTAAAGTCTGTGTAAACAACATTATCTTAGTCACTCTGCATTACATTTCCAACTGTGAGCAAAATTACAAGGTCAAAGTGGACAAGAATGTAGGTAATCCCAAGGAAACATCATGTAAATGACTCGCTCGAGGTTCAAGCTGGGTTTTCAAGGGTGGTAAAAGGCTTATGTACTACACTGATATTTTAGTCCTGGTTTGTAGAAGGTATCACTGGCAAACTGCAGTTCTGTTCAGCTGTTCAGGACTCTGCAAACTTCTCCTTTTGTAAGGACTGGGCTGCCAAACAAATGCAAAGAGCAAAAGAGGACTGATTTTGAACAAAAAGCTATATGGAACCAGCAGAATATTAATTAACTCTATAAGTGACAGATGCAAACAAAGAAATATATATTCCACCGACGACATTAACATAACACAATAAAACCTCCATTAAACTGTCAGTCAGAGAGCTGGGAAAAAATATTAACCTCATTGTTAAGAACAATTCTTTTAATTCACTTAGCTGGACTTGCTTTACCTTTGAATATCAAATAGGAAAGCATTTAATGTCTTTTTTGTGATTTTCAATTGTTACACAGACAAACCTGCAGCTGAATTTTTTTTACTCTAACAAGTACACAGCCAACTCCAAGCACACAGATGCGTTTCAGTGCATATGTATGTATTTTATATATATATATACACACACAAAGACTTGTCTAGTTCTCAATTACCCAAAATTTAGTTTGACCTCATACTGAACAAAAGGACTGCACAGGTGAGCAAGCTGCACTCCTCAAATCAGCAGGTAACATCTTACAAATCCATAAGCTCTGCAAGTTTGGAAACAGCAGCTCACCCCTTTCCTGCACCACAAAACTCACTAAGCAGAAAAAACCTTGTTAGCATTTCCAAAGCTGTTCAAACATTGTAAATCCACGAGCATTCAAGCCCACATACTTGGAGACGTAACAAAACCAGGATGGTTGGGATTTATCAGTAGCAGGGCTTTAATAATTCCTGGGAATTCCACCTGCAGAGAAGCGGTACCCAGGGACATGTCACTGACATTTCGGATCCTTGGAACTGTCATTTCAGCCATTTCTATTGAGAACAGAAGCTGTGGGAAATACCATTAATGACAAAACTACACTGCTTCAAGTTCTCTCAGGTAGGAATTACATTTGGAAGCTCAGTGATAAAAACCTCTGCCAAAAAGCTACAGGAGTAAAATCTGCCCACTCCAGCTCTCCCCTTGCTACAGTCAGGGATGGGGCTGTCAGGAAGAGCCACGAGCCTGCTCCCAGCTCACTCACTGTGTCCTGCTGCAGAACCACTGGGCTGGGCACGAACACCAAAGTTCATGATGTGCTTAGTGGCCATCCAGGCTGCATCCTTCTTCCAAAGCTCGAATTACAATATAATCTGATATAATCAACCTTTCAGCTCTAGTGTATAATCAAGCGTGACATAAAAGTGACAGATAAATACTAACAGTTAAAGTACAACAATACACAAAGAAGTCTTTTTCCCTTTAGACCACTTTCTACTGCATGTGTAAGACACAGAAATATGTCTCTTATCTTTCTTCTTTGCAGTTGTTAAGCAGGATGCCCCCACACCATTCCACTCTGAAAACACCAAACTGAGTATTTCTTTACCTGGTTGCTCCTGGAGAACGTCACAATGAAACACCAGTGACAAAACTCCCTTTAGTAAATCCTTCAGCATGAAAGGCTTTGAAGGTAACACACAGGCACTGCTTCCCCATCAAACCTAAATTCAGGGTATAACTCAATTATACCACTGATTGTACAGCATGAATTATTCGTAGCTTTTTCACAGTTGTTTGCAGCCACAGATGTCGAACACAGCTCAAACTTGTGATCCAAAACTCGGCACCTGTGACTACGGACAAAGTCAGGGAACGATGCTCACTGTGAAGGCAAAAAAGTGTTTCCCAGGTGGGGTCCTCTGCAGACACACAAACAGAAAAGACATGCAAACACTGAGAGCAGCAGATCTGCTCTGTGCACTACAGAAATTCATTGCTATCCCTGAAAAAACACCATAACGCAACTCTTGGATCCCTCTGCAGTAGGACATCCACGTATGAGAGGAGAGCAACATCATTTAAACTGCATTTCACAGCATTCAGCCATTTTAGCCCACTATCATAGGTGGTTAAAACAAGTAGATCATTTCATATTTGAAATCCTTCAGTACTCCCCAGTCACACTTGTTATTTGCCTTGCATGTCAATGATACTTGTCACATACATTATAATATAAGTCTTACTACAGGATTTAATGGAAAAACAAATAAAAAGTAAGTGCCTATAATATTACTAATATAAACAGGCAAAATATCACCAAGATCAGTGGCTTGGTGTCTATTTTGGCAGGAGCTGAATTTGGCCTAATGACTTCTGGTTCTGATTTAGTGAGGGTTCCCCATCATGTACGACTTTGTAACTTCTTCAGTATGTTTTCTTTGAAAAGTAAAGGTTTTCTGTATGAGATTGGAATTTAATTGTTTCCTTTTTAGACAAATATGCTTTTGGATGGATGCTGATGGAAAGGGCAATCAGATGTCAAAAGGGCAGCAGTACAGTGAGATTATGTGCCGAGGTCTAGGGCAGGACAGGCAAACAAGGGGGATCTCAGATCACTTGAGCAGATCCTTATAAATAAAATCTCAGATAACAGGCTTTGTTTATTCTGCAAAAATGCATATCAGCAGGTCAAATCAACCCCTGTTATGTTAACTGCTTAAGTTACTTTCTTATTAACAAATATTCCTGATAGCATAACAGAACTCTCATCTGTGAGCATCTGGAATGCAAGGAGGGAAAAGAGAAGAGTTTAAGTAATTAGGAAGATGTCCTGCATCTAGAAGGAATGAAGCGTTCTCTTGCCATTTGAGGGGGGACTAAATAAACAAGCTGCAGCCAAGAGACAGCTCGCGTGGCAGCAAGGAAACAATGCTTAATTTATGTGGAGAATCGCCAATGCCACTCTTCATTTTTTTTAATAATTTTCTTACCAATTTTACTACAGATACGTCAGCAACAGCACCACAGTTACTTTGTTTGCACATATGCTTGAAAATTTCTTTATGCAACACTCACCTGAGGCAAATCTCACTACAAAAAATGTATTGCAATAAATCCAAGCTCACTTTTTAATTGCCAAGCGTCACCCAGTTAGTCCTTTCTCAAGGCGCAGGAAACTCTAACGGAGACCCATTCTCCCGCAATGTGATTATAACCCACAACTTTTATCTTGTGAGAATACACCAGAATTCCAGATCTCTTTAATGCTGAGAGACCATGTGTGAAAAGCTGCCTCTTCCCAAACAGCGTGGCAATTCCACTTGGCTTTTATCCTCCTTTTAGCAGGCGTTCTGTACGGACTGAGGTGCATTTAGCAATGATCCCACACCTCACCAAAGCAGCTTTCCCCGAGAATTTCACATCAGTTATTCCCAAACATGTGGGGGGAAGGGGCAAATTTGGGCCCTTAGCAGGAAAACCTCATATAATCCAAGATGAGCACAAGAAGCTGCTCCCTACCCAGAGATGGATTTGTTATCCCCCATGGCAGGCACACACCACCACGTGTGTCCAAATTCCCTGTGAGTACTGCAGCTATTCCAAAATCCCAAGTATTTTGAAAACACAGGATTGAATTTTTTTGTCTTTTTTAGTTTAAATAATACATTTTTCAAAACCAGTTTTGCAAAACATTCCCATTTAAACATTATTTGAGAGCAGGTTTCAGAGGTATTTGAAGGAAAATGGTATTTTATTCCTTGACTCCATTTTCTGCCTTTAAGTATTAATTTTCCACCTTTTTTTTCCTCCTCGGAAGAGCATCTGTTCTAAGATAACAGAAAATGGAAAGAACACAGAAAAATACTCACAGTTTGGAGCGGTCCAGTTTTAAAACAAAAACAGTAATTTACAAACCAACTTTCTCAGCATGCTCTAACACTGAGCTGCAGCTCCTCTGGACTATGGCTTTCTAAATTATTCAGGGACCACATTCTGCAAATGCATCTCTGCAAGTCCAAGCGCGAGTCAGCTCCGTCTGCCTGATTCTTCTGCATGCAGAACATTCCCAGAGGTCGCCTAATGAAAGTGATGCTGAGCAGAAATCACTGCTGGACACGTTGGCTTTAATGGAAAAGTTTGGTGGGTTAGAATAATGCTTTTTAATGTTTCTCACCCCGTGAATTTCTGATGTAGGCCAATGCAAAACTTTATAGCGTTAAGACTGTTAAACTCTCTTTTTCAAGACTTTCCAACTTCTGGTCTTCAAGAATATTAGAAAAATAGTATCTCTACGTGTTTCAGTTGGAAGTTGGAAGATAGAGGACAGTGGGTTTGTGCTTGTCCACCATCCTTTGAGCAGTTTTGCAGGTCAGCTACTTAGCATATAAAACACAAAGTATGATCCTGGTTTGCTTGCATGGAGACTTTTAAATGCACTTTAGGGGCAAAATATCAAGTGACTCTGCTTGGAAAGAAGGGAGTATTAACTTTAATATATCTATCTCATTATGAGTAGCACCAGTTTACTGAAAAAAACCCCAAAGAAAACAGTGAGTGAAAGAAGGTCAAGAGGATTGACAGTAAACCTGTGGGTCAGGGAACACTGGGTCAGAGATCTCTGAAGATTTAAATACTAAAATGACAGTAAACCTGCAAGCTATTCTCCATCGTGTAACATTAGACTAATTACCAATACCTTTCAAAAAAAGACAACTAAAAATCTTGTATTCTTAAGACAATTTAATTTTTACCCTTTCTCAATGTAAAATTACACTGAGAGAATTTAACTTAAAGATCACAAGCTGAAAAGAAGAGCTCACAGGGAGTGCAACAGCATCGTTCGCTCAGGGGACCGAACTAAAAATCCACATTCATTATTCAGGCTGTTACACAAATCAATTGGGATCTTTAGGCAGACAGAGTGTGATCCTGCTGGACAAGGTGTTGTTGCATTCCCTGGCTTTGTTTCCAAGCAGTCTGGGGGGAATCACGGATTTCTTCCTCTTTTCCTGGGAGCAGATTTCATGGCCCCAAGTGTTTGTGATAATGTGGACAGAGGAACAAACCGGCCAAGAACCCAAGCACAACCTTCCCCTCTGCATGTTCCCTGACATGAAATGGGCTGTCAGGAAGTGTTCATGAGCAGCCTGATCTCATGTACAGAACAGTGAATAATCATTTCAAAGGTGTGACCAGCAATGGAGGGTATTTCCTGATCATCTGCACATCTGAACAGGCAGCTTGCTTCAATTCAGATGTAAAAACCACTACAATTCTTGGAAATGCAGCTGCACTCTCAAAATTCTCAACTAAATCCTGCAACTTCCAGTGTGAAAAATACACAAAAATGTGGTTTAACTGGTGCCATACTCTCCTCCCACTCACATATGCTTGGTTGAACCAACCATGAAGGACATTTCTTTTTCTGATTTTCAACCTTCCTTTCCTCAAGAAGAATATAAGAATTAAAAAATTTTGAACTGCAAACATTTCCAGTTCTTCAGAACTGCTGCAGTTTGCCTTTACCATGTTATTAACAGCTTAAACATAATTCTGCTTTTTCTCAAAGGTCCTTTGACACATGTACATGTTGATAATTAGGTGAGCTACATTTACACTTCTGCCTGCAATATCTGCTGTGGCTACTGATAACCCCAAATTTGCTAATGTATTACTGCAAGAAAACCAAAATTGATATGAAAGGAACTTAATGCAAGTAATACTCTCAGGCCCAGCCTGTAAAGGCTTCAAAAAGCATAATGATTTTCTCAGATGTGCTGTAACAACAAAGAATCTCATGGTTCAGTGTCAAATGTCTGCTAGAAGCCAATGTTCATCACAACTGGAATGACTTGTGCATCAGAGATTCCATCAATAATTGTTTCAGTATGTGAACGTGATCAATGTTGCTCTCATCAAGTATAAATCAAGCTGTGTATTTTCTAACAGGACCTTCAGCATTCGCAGGGATCCTGCTCCACAGTAAGACTGACCAGGCATCTTTCTCAAAATGGCAATTATTTACGAATTCAAAACTATGAAAACATCCTAATGTTCTTGGCACAGAAAGTTTAAATGATGTGACTTTGAGTATTGAAAGAGGCAAATAAAGTGACTGTGCAGCACTGGATCACACCACAACTGCATTTGGAGCTGCCTGATTTCAACTCAATTAACATATTTAAATTATTACAGCTGAACAGTGATGTCAGTGGGAAAAACTCCATTAGATCTGGAGTACAAAAAACAACATTTATCAGAGATAAACAGAAATACCAAGTCTATCCATTTCATTTCCTAGAGAAGTGACTCCATTTCTACAAGTAAACAGCAGAGTTAGAAGTGGATTCACTTCTTTTTTGGTGTCACTGTCTGAGCAAAGCCAACCAACCCACATGAGAAGCGACACTGCTGCTGCTCATCTCCTTTTTATCAGTTTCTTCTTTCTACCAACTACTTCAAAACATGGTTCTGGGATGAGCTGTCACAGACAGATGCAGACTGACCTGGGTATTTTACTGTAAAAACTGTTTTCTGATCTCTTTAGTGACTAAATAAAGCTAAAATATTACATAATTAGACAAAGTATTTCTTGAATAGGGTAATTTTAAAAACTAATCTTGAAAACAATCTTAAAGCCCTGTTTATGCCTGTAAGGAGTTTTAAATTAAACGCTGTGTTTTGGTAATTCCAGAGCAGTTTTAGGCTACAATTGTGCTGCACAGCTTCCCCCACGTTTGGTTCACCTCCCACTCCCATCTCAGAGGGGAAGTTCTGCCAGCACACAGATCCAGCCACGATGTGTGGAGTGCAGGATTTCTCCTGAGGAGGGAAGGGTGGGATCTGGGTATCCAGAGGGTGTGGAACCCCTCCCTGCCTCAGGAACTTGGAGGAACCAAATCCTGCAAGGTCTCCTGACAAGTTACACCACAGTCTCTGTCCAAGACCAGAAGACAACTTTTATTTGTGAGCCCAAGCCCCTCCAGCAATGACCAGTAATATCTGGGAGCATCTTCACACTTTTTCAGGTGGGTTTTCCCCACATGCATTTCACATGTTTTGGTATTTTCCCAGCTCAGCTCAGGTACTGTTAGAAGTGCAAGGGAAGCCTGGTTTCTTTGTGCTCAGAAGAGAACAGCAGAAGGAGCAAGTGCACAGGGGTTGCTCAGTTACTTGCCCCTCAACTGACAGATACCCTTTTATAATAATTTCTGATATAAAAGAAATAGAGTTATATATCGATATATAATTCAGGAGATTTTAGCCTCTCCTCAGAGTTCCTATCTTTAGTCATAAGGTCAATCAAATTCCCCTTTTCAAATGTTACATCTTTAAAGAGTATGGTAACCAGAACAAAAACAATATCCTAAGTGAGGTCAGAAGATTTCCTAACCTTTACATATATTCCTTGCATTCTTATTCCATTACTGGCTGTTGTACCCCTTCTCCTTCCCCTTTCTTCCCGTCTCCATGTCTCATGTCTGTTCTCAGCTATTTTACTGATGTCTCCACAGTTTAAAATTGTAAGTAGATCCAATCCCCTTCAGTTCTTTTGGGGCTGCTACTTTGCTGGAACAACGTGCAGAAGAATTTCCAGGCCCTTTCCTTACCCCATAAATGCTGCTGATGAAATACCACTGTTTGATGGTTCAAAGCTATCTGAAGTTTACTTTTAGAAAGGATTACACTAAAACAAACTCAATAAACTCGTGTGAGTTACATTTGCCATTATTTCCAAGTTGTATATATCAAATTCAGATTTTTTGAAGAGCCACATTTATTAAAATACAACCTGAACCACTAAAATTTGACCACTCATTTGAAGAAATTCAATCAAGAAACCAACTTTAAAAAAACCCAAACCACTATTGCTCCAAACAGTCCCTCATATCACTGGTGTCTAAATTACTAATCTGGTTAACATATTTTGCTGTCAGGGTTAAGATAAACCATCTGGACAATTTTGCTACAAATTCTTTCTTGGCTAAATGTAGTTTTTATTGTAATTTGCCTCATTTCCTCCTAATATAACAACAGAATGTTGCTGTGTGGATACATTCCAGTGACCTGACAGACCTTTCCAGCAACTCCAAAATGTCTCACCACAAACTTTTTCTTGATCTCAACATCACCATTTTCTTCTTATTTATCTTCTTACAAAAACATGA
This sequence comes from Lycocorax pyrrhopterus obiensis, assembly GCA_014706295.1. NCBI lineage: Eukaryota > Metazoa > Chordata > Aves > Passeriformes > Paradisaeidae > Lycocorax > Lycocorax pyrrhopterus. The sequence continues at coordinate 16,535,593 of JACSVZ010000005.1, forward strand.
TACTGGAACCAGCTGCTAAGAAATGCCAATTCCATCAAAGTCCTGAAACTGGTAACCAGTTTTTTCTGAGTTTAGTCATTTTACGAAACTGTCAGTTGGCTTTTCAGCCACCACATCAGAATAACCAGGGACTCTCTGAGTTCTACTTCTCTTTGCACCTCTCCAGTGCCTCTTCTCTCTGTCACATCAATTCCAAAACTCTTACAAACTGCAGTCCAGTCACCTCACTGTGCAAATCCACGGCTTTATTGCCATGTTTGACCACACAGAATTCAGCAGGTTCACTGCACAGGGAACATGAGCAGTGCTGAGCGTTTGGGAATCGCTCCCTTCTCCCGGGTTTAAGGCAGCCCAGTTAACATCTATCTACTCACACACAGGGTCATGCAAAGACACTACAGATGGTCAGACACTGAGCCTTGTCCAAAAATAAATATATCAATAAATCACGCTTTTTTGAATCTCGTGAGTTGGTTGTTTTGCTGTGATTTTGGGTTTTTTCCCTTCCACAGGGGAAAAAAAAAGGAAAGAAAGCAACTCTGCTCTTTCCATTTAAATGTTTGACTAACTAGAGATTGAAATTCACCATTTCCCCCCCAACTGCCAGGCAAATCAAATTTCCTCCTAAAATGCATATTCATTCCATAATATAAAAATGAACACACAGAGGCAGGAAGGTTTACATGTCAAATGGCAATTTTCCTAAATGGCTCATGCTTTAACTTGTTTTCTTTTTTCATATCTTAGCCATGACAAAAGATTTAATGGCCATCATTACTCAGATGTTTTGTCAGCATAACCATGATGAATGCACTCTTCCTGGGTGTTATTCAGAGTTACCTCACAAGATTTCTCTTCTGTGTTACATTAACAACACCCTTCATACTTAACAATTTGATCTATCACACATTTGACTAATGTTACCCATTAGAGTTCTGTGCAAAGACTTCTTGATTCAGGGAAAGATAGTTATTAAAATTAAATATATCCTTGCCTCTTAAAAATGTATTTTCTTTAATTACTAATATACATTAAATAGGATCAATCCATTAGCACAGATATCCCATAAGCTGTCCATGAAAGTAAGTGTAAAGAGAATGTATCATCCATTAATTATACCCATTCCACTCGACCTGGAGAGGTGCTGCTACCTCCTCTCTCAAAACTCTCTCCTCTGGAGCGTAAGAAAGGAGACAAGAAACAGCAAGGAAAGAGGGGGAAAAGCCAAAATCCTGCTCGGCTCCAGGACACGGTGAGTGCCCAAGCCCAGCTGCAGGATCGGGCCCCAGGAGGCAGAGAACACTGCAAAGCTTTGGCTCCTTCAGCCTCCCAAACCCAACCACGCGCCCGTCAGTGCCCACGGGGTCAGACTGGAAGGGACTGCACGCCAGGAGAGCTCAAAGGCTGAATCCAAACAAATGGAAATGTGAAGGATCAGAGGTGCAAACTCAGGGCAGAACAGCCCAGCCCAGCCCAGGAGCACTGGTGAAAAACACAAAGCTTCACGTATCAGACGCCAGAACCTACGACATTTCTTTTTAAAATAGTCATTTTTGCTTAAAAACATAAACTACCAGGAGATACTGGAACATGCTTTGGATGCTCGTTCAACTAATGATTGGCTTTTCAAGTAAACTCCCAGCTGAGTGTGGGAAATCAATATGGATTTTTAATGGCACCTATACATCTTGCTGGATTTGACAGAACTTGCAAACAAATACAAACAATCTTCAGGAAACTATTTCGCTCAATTATAAAGTATGTAAAAAAGACAAATAATGACTATCTAGACATCATCATTATCCACTTCACTCACTTGGAAGCATCAACAATACCAATAAATTATTCAGAATTGTTTTACAGTTTTTTGTTTCATCTCTTAGTTTTAGAGAACCTAGATGATGGATCTACAAATAAGCTGTTCATTCTGGTCCAAAAGATTATGGAATGGTTTATTTCTATTTTTTCCCAGCAGTGTTTGTGCTCATGAGTTTTTTTCAAAGGGTATTCAGAACTTAGCACATATTAGTTGAACTGATCCTGCATAAAACTGTTTGAAATAACACATCAAAATTTACAACGCTTAGAAAAAAGCAGCTTTCATGCTTTGATGTAAGTATCATAAAATCTTTACATGGAACTACTTTGAGCAATGGGTTTTTAGCTTGAGTTGAATCCCCCTTTGCAAACACCTTTAACTGCAGGTAACATTTTACACAGCAAACAGTAAAAAAAAAAATGAAAATGTAGTGTTAATACTCCCTAGAAAACCCCTCAATATTTATTTTATATTATCTGTAATTAAAGATTATAGCACGGAAGCACTGACCACCACCTTTGTTTTCTCCTGTCCTGTTCAAAGTGTTTCTTTTCCCTTTCTGTCCTACAGGAATTATTTGCACAATTAAACCTCACCAAGACCAGCACAAATTGTTTGTACAAATGGCACAAGCCAGAGGTGAGATTTGGAAAATCCAGCTCATTATATCCACAAAAAACATTTGACTGTTTTTATACACAGGTGAGGGCATCAGTCATTCCAGGCAACTGCAAACAGGGCATAGACACTGTCCTGCTCTCTCATGGAGAAAGGACCAAAGCTGGCAAAACCAGACCTGTTTCAGACCATCACTTAATGAGTGGAATTCCTTTGATATCATAAATTAAACATTCCAAGCACTACGGTTATTATCAGATTACAGACAAAACTAAATATACCAAATTTTTTGTGTGTTTGCCTACAGTACTATCTGTGGTTTACTCCATTGAAAAGTCTGTATTCCAGCTCTAAAAGCCCAGGAATTACTCAGGACTCAAAATTTTTCAGGCAGAGTCCATTTTTACTGACAACTTTTACAGAGACGTGTGGTGAGACACGAATCCTCTCCGGTCACCATCTGAAAGCAATCAATGGCATGGGACAAAACCCTCACATTTTAGGGGAGAATGAATCCTTTCACCTTTTTCTTTGGAACCACGATGGAAAGCCCTGCAGCAGAATGTGAGGCATCTCCAAAGGGGGTCAATTAAGGAATGACATGACGACTGTAGCTGTAGCACAAGAAAAACTCTGCCTGTATTTTTATTACAAGGGGACAGCCTGAAGCAGGGGGGGAAAAAACCCACTCTCTGCCACACTCCAATGTATGTGACAAACTGGATTAATTCCCACATGTCAGCATCCATTTCAAACCCCCCCTCGAAGCCAGAAGTCCATTTCCAAGAGGAGACAGCTGTCTGTAGCCACATCCCAGAGAAATCCGCCTGTCACACACTCCCCCAGCCCAGCGACCACAAAAGCCACTTCAGAGGAAAAAAAATCTGGGCACAGTTTTGTCAGAAGGAAAAAGGCAAAAAAAGCCCAAGAAAAATAACTTATGAAACACCATTTCTTGCTTTCAGAATTTGTACCAATGTCAGATCATTATTTAGCACGAATAAAAATATTTATCCTGGGGATTGCAAACACATGAATGCATTTTATGACGACTTCCCTTTACAGACCCTGAGCTTATTTCTGGCCTCTGCTATTCCTGGTGAAAAATCTGCCTTCTGTGCAGGGAAAAAAGTTGGGTGTAAAATGCTACCAGATAACCCAATAAAGCCACTTGCTCATGAGGTTCAGCCCTACAGAGCGCTGCACCCCAAACCTCTTCAGGGTTTCTGCCCTCCTCGCTCTGGGAAAGGGGCACGGCTCCAGTGTAGGGAAAGGTCAGCAGGGTAAGGGGAGAGGTGTTTTCAGGAGTTCTCATTCCTAACCTGTCCACAAAGATTCCAGAAACAAGGAAGCACTGGGCTGTCTACGCAGACCAGGGCTGAGAGGAAGAGGATGAGCAGTTTCTCCCACACTGCCAAGTGAATGCCATCCAGGAGCAAATCAAGGAGCATTTCCTGTATTTCAATGAAACCAAATCCAGCGGTTCCTGAAATCGAGGATTTGACTGGGTTTCTACCCACAGCAGAGCTGTGCCCACGAGAGCCTGCACTGCAGCTCCTGGCCTGATCCGAGCTGCATTCCCTGTGCTTGATCCAGAGCTGAATTCCCCATGCCTGATCCCGAGCTGAATTCCCTGTGCCTGATCTTGAATTCCCCGTGCCTGATCCTGAATTCCCTGTGCCTGATCCCGAGCTGAATTCCCTGTGCCTGATCCAAAGCTGAATTCCCTGTGCCTGATCCTGAATTCCCTGTGCCTGATCCGAGCTGAATTCCCTGTGCCTGATCCCGAGCTGAATTCCCCGTGCCTGATCCCGAATTCCCTGTGCCTGATCCCGAATTCCCTGTGCCTGATCTCGAATTCCCTGTGCCTGAATTCCCCATGCCTGATCCTGAGCTGAATTCCCTGTGCCTGATCCTGAATTCCCTGTGCCTGATCCTGAGCTGAATTCCCTATGCTTCATCTCGAGCTGAATTCCCTGTGCCTGATCCTGAATTCCCTGTGCCTGATCCTGAACTCCCCGTGCCTGATCCTGAATTCCCTGTGCCTGATCCCGAGCTGCATTCCCTGTGCCTGATCCCGAATTCCCTGTGCCTGATCCCGAGCTGCATTCCCCGTGCCTGATCCCGAATTCCCTGTGCCTGATCCTGAATTCCCTGTGCCTGATCCCGAGCTGCATTCCCTGTGCCTGATCCCGAATTCCCTGTGCCTGATCCCGAGCTGCATTCCCTGTGCCTGATCCCGAGCTGCATTCCCCGTGCCTGATCCCGAATTCCCTGCGCCTGATCCTGAATTCCCTGTGCCTGATCCCGAATTCCCTGTGCCTGATCCCGAATTCCCTGTGCCTGATCCCGAGCTGCATTCCCTGTGCCTGATCCCGAATTCCCTGTGCCTGATCCTGAATTCCCTGTGCCTGATCCCGCATTCCCTGTGCCTGATCCCGAGCTGCATTCCCTGCCGCGGCCTATCGGCCATTCATCTGTCTGCAGTTCATTTAGGACTAAACTTAGCACAGGAAAAGGACACTTCAAAGTAACTATACAGAGTATTGTGAAACACTCTAAGAGGTTTAGGGCATTCAAGGAAGAATCATTCCAGCCTCCTAAAGAGAAACATCACTGACCCAAACGCGCTTTGTGCAGCTGTCACTGGTTTTGTCAACTGTGCGAGCTCAACAAATACAAGAAATTGTATTTATCGCCTCTGCCCGCTTCCCATTTACACAGAGTTCGACAGGCTCGTAATTAACAGCCTCACAGAGAGTCAGCTCCTGAAATTAAGCAGCAGAAAATGAAGAGAAGTGAGGAGGTTTGTTTGAAAGAGAAATACCTACGCAAAGCACAGGCTTACACGGCTTAGGGCAGACTTGTTGCAATCTAAAAAAATACTACAACCATGAAATCTATGATGAGAATGCTCTGTATGAAAACCACCACAGGATTAAGTTCAAGAAAGGAATTTCTCATGCAAACTTTGCACTCTAATCTGAACTTTTACTGTAAGCATTCACTTTCAGTTCAATTATATTTCAGGGGATATTTAGCCAAATACTCTGGAAAATTTGACTTGCTCTTGTCTACTTTAGGAATTAGAGGGGACCAGAGATCACAGCTGCCTGGAACAAGATTATGTTTGTAAAGTACAAAAATATTAAAGATGGGAATACTTTTAAAACAAACAAACATAAAAATCTCAAAGCAAACACAGATATCTTTCATCTTATTAAGAAAACACATGACTATTTCCTTTTTCATTCTCTACAAAAGAGTCTTATTCAATTGTATTAAAAAACCCTGACGAATTCCGACAGACTTTCCTCTTCCACACAAATTTCTAAGCAATTTTGTAAGCATACACTGTGCAGCAAAGAATGTTTGGGGAATAAATGATGCCATAACAAAATAAAATGCACCGATTCCTGCACAGCGAATTCTTGAAAGAATTCCAAGATTAAAGGAACATAAAAAATGAATTACCCTTTTTCACCTCTCATGAGAGTAATCCTCCAGGTCAGCTTTGAGGTACATCTGAAACAAATGGTAAACTGTTTGGTAAACAGAAGGATTTTTCAGCAGCCCTTTTTGAAGGAATCATGGGAAAGTTTAGATCTAATCACAGCATAAAGATGAGTTCAAACTAAGGTTGGATCTTTTTTACACATCCTGCCTATGAAACATACCGCATGGAAAATCCAGGGGCTCCAAGGGACCCATTCATACCAGTGACCTACTGTCTCTGCTTTTATTTTTAGCAAGCACTTTGGTTTTCTTAGGAAGAACTTTATTACTCTACTTATAACTTTGTATCTCAAATTAGTCCCAGTAAGACAGACACTGGTGTCTCACTTGCCATCACTTCAGCAAAGGGAAAAGAAGGAAAGAAAAGCTGAAAGTAACAACATCGACTGAAGTTTTCATGGTTTCCAGGAGTCTGGTTGCCAGTTTGTGCCGAGGGGTCTGTGCCACCCTGACCCCCGGCAGGGCACAGGCAGATGGTGGTCCCAAAGGCTGCTGTTACCAGTGCAGCCACAGCCAGCACTGAGAAACACCTCCAAACGCTTCTCATCCTCGCTCCCCTGATGCACAACTCAGGCTGGAATACGCCGCTTACAACCCAGAGAAAAGCTTTTCCTGATCTCCTGCAAACGCAAGAACTGGGAATTCTCAGGACTTAAGAACAGGCAGAGCTTGGACACAACCTCCCCTCCCCACACCCTGCACTCAGCTGGTGTGAAATAAACCCACAGAGAAGTTCCCTTTTTTCATCCCCTTATTAACATGAGCAATGGGACTCTCCCAGGAGCTGCGGCTCCATCGCTGACAGGAATCATCCCACCTATGCTTAAAACAAAACCAGCCAACTCTCAGCTGCAGCAACAGCATTTGTATTTCTCCAAAAAGGGATGGCAAGTCTTTAATTATTAAACCAATTGCATTTAGCAGATGGTCAAAGAAAAGTACTTTTAAAAAGTTGCCCAGAGGGTTATAAAAACGAACAAGCTCCAACAGCTGCCAGCTGGTGCGTGAAATCAATAATGAGAAAACGAGTCCGACTGTATCTTTGTGCTCATTGTCTGGCCCAAGCCAGCCAGGACAAGGGACCGGGACGTCACAGCCCGGCTGAATGGATTACGTGGATCTAATTAGGCAAAGACAAACATGTGAAGCGGGGCTGTGGGGAGGGAGCCCGTGCGGGACGGACGGAGGCACGGCTGGCCCCGAACGCACGGCCTGGTGCCGCGGGAGCCGGCCAGCCCCGGGGCCCGCGGCCTGGGGAAGCCAACGTGCAGCCCGAGCACAAGAGCCAACTTCGGCAAACACAAGGAACGGTTTACTGATTTCCTACAGTTGATGCAGAGCCCGAAAATTAACGGAAATGCGCAAAATTACTGAACTAAAATGTTAAGTGAATGCTTTTTTGTATTTAATCACTATAAATGTGGCTAAGGATATAAATTAATGTTAAGTCTCAGCCTCCCAAGAGCAGCAACCTGGTTATCACTGCTTTTTGTTCTCCAAACTATGCTCGGATTAGAGTTTTTTAAACCATGGGCCTCTCATCAACCTTAAAACAGTATTACATTTCTACAATAACATGACAAGACTTCAAGCAAAAATGTAGATGAAAAATAAACATTACTAAAGCGGTAAAAATCAAATCAATTTTTAAAAGTAATTTCATTTTATTTAAATAATTTTAACAAATAAAAACTTACCACAGGCACCTGACTACCTTGTACATAAAAACAACAGATAGTTTTTCTGGAAGAATATTTATTGGTTTAATACCTTATTCCATGGCCAGAATCTTCCCCTAAATTAGCAGAACCCATCAGTTTAGTTCAGCAAGCATTAGGGGTTTTGTTTGGGGCAGGGGAAGGGGGTTGCAGTGGTTTTTTTAAAGTTCACCCTGGAGAATGATGGGTTGTTTGATGAAGAAGGGGGTGGGACAGGGAAGCAGTCACATGAGAGAGTAAACAAAAAAGAACTGAGAAAAGCACAGTAAGTAAAATTTCAGCTGCAGTAGCAGTGTGCTTAAAAACCAGAGACACCTCACAGTTAAAGAAAGAAGTACATCAAATCCCAGGATCTTACTGACTTGTCACTGTGTTTTTTCCAGTGAAGGTCCATTGATAAACAGACAGAAAAGCAGATTAAGATAGGCAGAATAAATTATTAATTGCTGCTCAAGACAGCCAAGATAACTCAACACAAAAGCATCCCAAATGTTATTTTTAGCATATAAATAGTACACTGTGTTTTAACTTACATCAGCTGTTTTCTTTATCAGATTTTTATCTGAAGATGGGAACAGCATACATCCCTTCAGCTCCCATCAGCTGCTACACTTGGTAGGATTTTATCTTGGGGAGAAATCAGAGCTCTGGGCTGGAACTCCATCAGCTGGTTTTGTAGTTACTCTGGACAGGACATATTGAAAACTTTCCCAGTGCACACAAAGCCCCTGGTCCGTATTAATGCATGGAAGCGACACTTCCTGGGGACATCCAGGTGCGGACCATGCAATTAGCACTGGTTTATGCACTGGAATCTGCTTTTTGCAAATAAAAACTGGCTTTATTTCCACTCCTGTGACAGACAGGCAGCCACAACCCAGCCACGCTGTGTGCAGGGCGCTAGTGCTGGTCTGCATGCAGTGAGCAAATACGATGCACAATCACCTCCATCCTGACACCTATCTGATGAAGAGACATGGCTCCTTGGATGTGCCTGCAACTGGATTTTCATTGCCATCACAGTTTGCTTCTGTTTTTAAGAAAACCTAGGATTTGTAAACAAGGTTTATTTTCAGAAGCTCAATTTACCTTCTGTTATCACATAAATTCTGTATCAATAAAGTGCCACCATCATTTTTCTTTTCTGCTGCTCAACAAGGCTTACTTTCAATCACACAATATATGAAACGTAGATTGCTGGCACTGAGCATTAATTTTGTCTATTCATTTATTTAGGAATCCTGAAGCAGACTCCTGAAACATTGCTTACAGCAGAACTGTAAACTAAAAGGCACTGGAATAATAAAGATAAGGCTGTCCCATTTAGAAAGGGAAATTTCTACATTCTTGGGTAAACAGAGAGCTCTCATAAATCGAGCAATGCCTTTTAGTGCTGTCAGTGTGACTTGAGTCTAGATGGCCCATTGTGTTCCCTAAGAAACTTACTTAAAATATTTACTGTAGAATTGTTTTTAGCGAGAATGATGAATAAATTTAACTCTTTTTAACAAAATATTTTGTTAAAAGTATGCTTTTCACGAAGTTCCTTTTAATATCTGAATAAACACATCACTTGTAAGAATCATGGCTTCCAGGCTCTGTATTTGCACGTGTGCACAGAGATTACAAAGACACACAGACATGGGTCTTGTTTGTAACCTAAAACTACAAATTTTACAGGAATCACTTTATTTTAATCAAATTCTGCAACCTGTAAGTCCCCTTCCCCTCCTAATGACAGTCACACAATGTCCTGCCTTTGGTGAGCCCAACTACATGCACCAGTCCTGGTTCAAAACCTCCATGAAAAAAAATTGAGACAGTTGTGCTCAATCTTCTTCATTTGTATATCCAAAAAAATTACCCCTCTGACACTCAAAGATTATTTACTGGAAGATCGAGGGAAATAGCAGAGAATATGTAAAAGGGGGGGAAGATTATGATAAAAGCAACAGCAAAGAACATGAGACCACGTGAGTCAGTGACAGCTGTGTAACTGTAAAATACAAATGTACCATCTGACAGAGGTTTGGTGAAAAATCCAGTGAAAAATCACCAGAGGTTGTCAGTCCAGCCCAGAGTGGACAGGCAAATCCCCCAGGAGTCCTGCAGCCATGACCAGGAGAACTTGGCAGACCCACCAGAGATCAGGCATTGCAGAGGCAGAAGAGGAAAATTCGTTCTTACTCCTGGAATGGCTCACGGTGTGTCTGGAGCATGGCTCAAGCACAGGGATTTAGGGATCCCCTTGCAGAAGCTGGGAATTGCAGACTACAGATGTGTCAACTCCACTTCCACAGCCACTTTTACAGAAAACACGAGTTACAATAAAGCTTCAAAGCCCAGTGGAACACTGAATACCCAAGACCAGACTCTGAAACATTCTGTTATCTACAGCATTTTACTGATCACTATTATATTTTTTTCTTAACCTACAATAAACACTTCTATAAATATATTCGTTTTAACCAGGTAAGTCCTACTCAAGCTGCTCATTTTGCTAAAAAAACCCCACATTAAATTAATTTTAAAGCATGTGCATAATCTGAGACCTGGTCATTTTCTACTCTTCTGTTCTTACTACACAAAAATAATCACTTTTGTGTTTGTACAAAAAATTTATGTGTTAAGATAAAGGAACTTTCATCTTCAATAACACAAGTCACATTTAGCACAGCTAAATAAAGGTATTTAAAAGTCATTGACCATTTATATTTTACAGCATGAAATGCTGCTTCCAAAGTGAATGAAAATGGGGTTTTTAAATGATTTTTTAAAATTATATAAGTCTTACTAGAATACAACCATCCTTAGTGGAAAAGCCAGTAAGAGTTAGTTATGGTAGGATGTGTTACAACTGTCACAGGGTGATGGTAAAAGGACACTGATGGTGAATTTTTAAATTCTGTTTCAGAAACATTCACAGAAAAGAATCTATATATGAATAACGTGCTCTGTAATGAACAAAACAACTCTTCTGCACTGCAATTATAAAAATACAAACAGCCTGGCATGAGCACAATGACCTGGATCACCTTCAGTCCAACAGCAGCCACCCTCTGCGTCATTTCTCGAAGATAAATGCAGGCAATTACAGAAATACATGGTGAGTACCAGCCAAAATCCAGAGAAAACCCAGCACAAAATACAGCTAAAAAATCAGGAATGTTGTATCAAAAAACCGAAAACTTTCCCAAAGCTACAATTTATCATAAAACCTAGAACTTTTCAAAAGCTACAATTATGAAATATTTATCCTAGAAGCGCTGTCACTTACAAAATTCAGGAATTATCTGCACCCAAATCAAACACATTAAAGTGCAGTTAAAGTACCTGAACAACCTTAACCCTGCCCCACCTGAAGGGCTCAGATGAAGGACCCTCAGGACACTGAAGGCAATCACGCATTTGGCAGATGCGATGAATTTTAGGACACTGGTATAGAAGAAACTTTTGAAACTTCATTGTTCTCTATCACAGAGTAAGTACTGGGGCCCACCGTGGCACACCCAAAATCCTGCCTTTTTCACCCTAACTTGGCCAAATCTCTTCAAGGAGTTCAAAAAAGCTCAGAAGCTCAGGAGGTGGGAGACTGAGGTGGGTTTTGAAAAGCACCTGCTGTTGGATTAAGTCTTTTCTTTACAAAGACAAGACTGAACAATGTCACATCAATACTGTCTCCGGTTCCAATGGGAGTAGATGGGTTTTCTTCAGAAAATCCAAGGCTCTTTGGGGTGATTTCTGACTCAATTCTGCATCAACAAGCAAAGACCACAGCCAAAAATTGCGCCTCTGCTTCTCCAAGCTCTCCATGGTTCCACTTCAAAAAAACCAACTCACTAGCACTGATGGTTATTTTTTGAAGATTACATTTCTTTCAATCAGTGAATTTCCAGAAGGTATTAATGCCTGGGAGAAGGTGCAGAGCTAAGATAATGTTATTTTGTTCTTCAGGAAGGAATTTCAAAGAAGGCAGGAGGGAAAACCAGGAAGGCCAGAAGAGTAACAAAAATACTGGTAACAATCAGCCCTGTGTTACTGATCCCCCTCGGACACGGCCACGCAGGAGCCAGGGACAGCTACCCCAGGTTTGGGTTTTACCCTCTGTCATTTACACTGTAACTCCAAACCCTTCTAAAACTGGGGGTTCCTGCAGCTCTCACAACAAGCAATTCGCCTGAGGTTTCATGCAAGACCTTTTAAACTGATTTTCATGTATTATTAGTTCATAATACTGGAATTCAGGTCTTTGGCTTGCTTTGTAAGGTTTTTCTATCACAAGGACACGCAGAGCAGAGCTCTACTGAGAACTGGCTTGGTGGGCCGTTCCTGCACAGTTATGACACTCAAAGCAGTGAATGCAGGTCCATGCTCCACGATGAATTCCATGATGAATCAGTGCACTTGGAAATACACTTGGAATTCCCCCTGAAGGTTTCTACAGCTTACAGTGGGGATCTGTTGTCCTTGCTGCAGCACTGAGTGAGATCTCCACTACGTCTTTTCCCTATCCAACTATTCCAGGTGTTTCCAAACCTTGGGATATTTCCTTCAGACAGATTCTCTACATGAATATTCACATTGTTTATATTTGTTTATAGTTTATTAATGCCTAATTTGTTCATTTGTTGATCAGAATCCAACATATAAATGTATGGAGCTGCTTCCATTAATGGGATCAGGAATCTTTCATAATAGTGACTCTTTAGGGAGAACAACAGACAGAAAGACCAAACTAATTCCCCCAACATAGAATTAATCACCTCCCTCTTCTCTCACCTTCCTCAAAAACACAGGTAAGACACCAGTCTGCCCCTGTATTTACACTGCTTCAATTCCCAGTTAAATAATATAAAAATAGATGAAAGATCTATCCCTGTCTTGGACTGTTTTCAAAATTGGACACTAATGAGACTCGATTCCCTTGATAAAATTCTGTCTACCCAAAATACTCTTTCTTGCCTGCGATGAGAATTGTTGGTACTGAGGGCTAAATCAAATGGAGTAGGAGTTTCAGGTAGCAACCCAGACTATTGCAAATATTAAAAAACCACTTGTGGACTTCTGGCTACATCTCACTTTCTGATTTATCGTAAGCTCTATTACAAGGTAATTCACTCGGTAAAACTCAAGACCTTTCACCCTGCTACTACCAGAACTCTAAGAATACACACTTAAACAATAAGTGTGATACTAATCCTGGCTACTCCTACAGAGGAGAGCTGCTTCCTCTGTACTTCCAGATCCATTAAACTGAGGGGAGGCAGCCAAGAATCCCTCTGAACCCACGGATCTCCCATGTAGCACCGAGCTATAAATATTTTCCACGCTCAGGGTTCAAGCAGCAGCAGCCCGCAACAAAAAGCTGCATTCCCAACCGCATCCTAATGGGATCTCCCAACTCCAGTGCTGCTGCTGGGCTATCAGCACATGAAAGTCCCGGAACAAGAACTGAAACAACATGATGGGTTTCCATTGTCCTTGAAACCTGCCTCCTCCTCCGTCCCCTTTGTGAGCAGGGCGCTCACACAGCCCCGATCCATCCACGCCTGCATTCACAGCTCACCAATACTCATATGCAGCAAGGTCAGAAATTTTTTTTTTTTAACATTCTTTGATTAATGCTGAGAGCTGCAGCATGTTTAGACAGGGTCGTGACCCCAGGCATCCATTTAATCAAATTTCTCTGCTGCTTGTCCCAGTGGAGCCATCGCAACAAGAAACTCTCTCAATGAAAAAAAAAAGGAAAAGAAAAAGAAAAGGAAAAAAAATGCACACTTCACATCTCACATTGTTTACATGCTGTTAAGTAATTATTTCACTCTTCGACCCCCACTGGCCATCAACAGACAAGTCACCTCCTTGGAGATTCTGAAAAGCTTATTCAGCTGTACATAATTCATTTTGTCTCTTTCCTTCATTGTGAAGCTAACTGCTTAGCTTAAAGACTTCTTTGTGAATACTTAAGTACATGGTGTCCATGCTAATGATCTCACTAATTATAAGCGTATTTATCATATACAAAGTGTTCCCAGCTATTCTTTCCCAAAGCTATCCTACTCCAGCTCTACCATCCAGCAGTTTCTCACCACGTATTTACCCAAACACTCGCATGTGCACGCTGCATTGCCCTGGAATTCTGTCATTACCTGAGTGACCGAGCAAGTTGCTCAATATTTGCTCAGGAGTTTTCAATAACACTCTGATCTTTTATGCAGCTCTTCTCCAGGGCAAAGTGCAGAAATGAGCCAGGCAGGTAATAAAGAATTACAGTTTGCCTTTATCTAATAGCTCCATCAGTCAGAGTAATAGAGTTGGATAAAATGGTAACCTATTCACCCGGTTCTTTTTAATTGCTACCCTAGGATGCAAAAAGTAGGGGCAAGAAAAAAGTTTATTTCTAATTGCAGTTCAGAAATTAGAGGTGAATGACTTGAAAGCATCTAATACCCTCCTCTTCGAACTCAAATGAAAACTGACTGGAGATGGAGACAGCATTACAACCACAAACCAGATGTCTGGGGAAAAAAGCAAAGGGGGGGAGCAGTGTGGATTTGGGGGAACAAAAGGATTTATTTTACATTCAGATTTCTTTTTTTGTGTGTGTCTTCTTCCTTCCAGAAAGAAAAATATTCCCATTAGCTGGCAGAGTTATGAGGAAGATGGTGACATGATGTGCAGAGCATCCTGCTGAGGAGTTCTACACCCTCGGTGTACTCCAAGGACCAGAGTTTTCACACTCTCATCAAGACTTGTCCACTAAATAAAGGACTACCTGGATCAAATGGGACAGAGAGAAAGGAAGGAAGCAAAATGAAAGGGGATGCTGGAAGATTAGGATCAGTTGGAAAGGAATGCAAGTAACAAGGATAAAATCAGGCACAAGTAAACCAGTGGATATGTAATAACAACTGAAATTCTATCTCATCTAAAGCTGACTCCTGCACACAGCACACAACAGAAACAGCCAGTTTTTGACAAGGAAACTGTTCCTTCAGACAGAAATAAATGTCAGCAGATCCAACACACTTCTTTACTTGCAAAACTCTACCGAAACTTCTGTGTACACGTTTGTAAATATGATTGCATTGTTCCATTTCTTTTGAACCCAAATCATCTTTCCAGACAAGGACCTTTCACATTTAGCTTTAGTGGCAACAGCAAATTGTCACTGATACAGAGTAAATTTAGGATAGGGGATAATTAAAAATAAAATACCCCCTTTCCCCTTAATCTCACAAATTACCCATTGCTACAGAGAAACAGTCTCGACTGTATTAATTATTTGATATTCATCACTATCTCCAGAGAATAACTGGCATGCACATGAACACTAAAATAATTGCATTGAGCAAACTCTACCTGAATTGTTGAAATACATGACTCATGTGGATTATTAAATTAATGATATATTAGTTGTGACTTTTTTTTCTTTGCATTCTGTAATTTGTTGAGCTAAATATTATGGAATTTGTCAGCTGGCATAGTACTTACAACTCATGTAACTATTCAGCATTAAATTCTTTTGTTTGTATGTTATCTCATTCCAAAATTGCTTTAGATAATATAAAAAAAAAAAAAGAAGAAACTAAAATTTTGTGTCATGAGCAGAATTTGTTTCCACACAGGCCACACATCCATTGCACAGCTTCTCTGTTAGCACTTCTTGCCCAATAGCAGTGTTGGTGTAACATCTATGTGATAATGATGTTATTACAACCCTGTTCTCAACTGCTCTTAGAGAGACAGCAATATTAAAGTCAGTATTTTGTATCCCTGCAAATTACTAATAATTTAAACTGAAGTCTTCCACATCTGGTATCTGCTTCCATCTTAAGTTTGTGATGGAATACGGGAAAGCAGGTTGCTGCTCCTTTATTAATAAAATACCAGTCTTTTATTGAAAAACTTTAGCACCTCCACACACTGAAGTATGGGTTGGACTATTCCAAGAAACAAATTCTGGAGTCATGAAAATATGTCAGCTCCTCCTTGTCATAAACAAATTCTTTAAGACTTTGAGTAAATCTGATGTAGTAAATGTTAATCATGCAGTATCTAAATTATCCAAATTTTCCATGTGATATAAATCCCTTTGCATTTTTCTTGCTAGGTTACAGAATTTTACATAAAATTTTTAAAAACCAACCCAAGTTACAGTTCTTTTTTGAGGAAGTCCTGTAGAACAACGAGCCTGGAATACAGGAGCAGGCAGTGCTGGCAGTAGCATCACTTCCTTCCAAGGATGTTCCAAAGGAACTCAAATCAATGGAAAAAAGAAGCATTTAGGATTTCTCTTAGGATAACTGTGCCTCACTCTGACTGTACCCTGCACTTTCACTGATGATTCCCTAATAGTGCTGATGATGCTGTGTTGGGGAAGACCTCAAATCTGGCTAAGAAGCAGAAGGAAAAAGGGAGGGTGGAACTGAAGCAAGAATTAAATTAATCAAAGAACCAGCACAGGTCATAAAAACTGATGGTGTTTTCACACTCTGCTGGAAAAAGAAAATAAAACAAGGAAAGAGTCTGGAGATAAAACTTCCACAGAGTTCAACCCACACAAAAAACCAGAAGCTGGAACTTAAACTACTTTAAATGGAAAACCGCTCGTAGGGACAACGCTCTCGGCAGTATTTGGGAAGAGATGAGAGGCCTCATCCTGCACATCCCTGCCAGCTGCTCCCGGAGCAGCAGAGCCAGGCTGGACACAGGGGCAAAATCCCGAGTGAGCCCAGAGCTCAGGCTGAACCTGAACCCCTCCTGAGGCCAGAGGACCAAGAGCACCAGAGGCCCGAGCGCACTTGTGCCCATGGCACAGGTACAGGACATTTATCCATTTTAAGCTGACAGAGAACCATCAGAATTGAGGCAGAAAAAGCTGCGTTAGCACCAGAAGGAAACCCACTGCTGACAGATAAACGGGTGAAACTCTGGGCTGACCCCGGTACTTCTGCACCTAGTAAAGGTGTATGTAAGCTAAAGGTATGGGTAAGTACCAGAATGGAAAATTCCTGATTTCCATCAGTGTCATGGCAATTCAGCAGTAAAATAAAGAGCACTGAAACCTTCATCACATCTTCCTTCCTTGGTCCTGTCCACACAGAATTCACCTCACTCTAAGGCAAAGCTTTAAAGAAAATCTGAAGGAAAAAACATCATGAAATTCCCTATTTACAGAGAAAAATGACCATTCTTCGTCTGTTGGAGAGTTTAAGAGTTCCTGTCTAATTCAGGTTTTTATCTATTATTATATCTGATAACAGACATTGTGTTTTCTTTAGGGATGTGGCTAAAAACCAATTCTACTAGAGGTGAGTGCAAAATTCTTCAATTTCACTATATTTTTTTTTAACCTATTAATGTAAAATACAACTCATGCCTCCAAGTCTCACTTCCAGCAGTTATTTTAACTGCCCAGGCTTTCAGAAATTTCAGGAGCCACTGCATGCCTGGACTGAATTGGGAAAATTTAATACCGTGTAAGATATGCAGATAAAATATGAATTCCAGCCATGTAACAAAAATGCCGTTGACAACATGTATATTATGCAATTATGACTGTCATTTTATTACTGTTATTAATTTATTAGTATAATTGCAATTTTTTTCAATGTCATAATGTGATAATAAAGGACTTGTCATTACTACGTTAACCTCGGAACATCTCTGACCTCAGGGGAGGTAGCTGTACGCTTTCAGTCCAAAATGAGCTGTCAGTTACCACAACGAGATTTTGATGACTACATTATCTTGTAATTAAATGTCTCAACAAACTTCTCCTTTTGATTGACAGGTAGTTAAGACTATCTTTGACCACAGGGCAGTTTCTTTATTTTTCAAGAATAATTTTTCAGCAGTGAAGAAGAAAGACAAGAGTTTAAAAATTAAAGTGTTTTGAACTATATATTAATCTATATTTGGTACTTATAAGGCAGTGAAAATTCCACCAAATTGCATTATCCTCTGCCCAAGCTACGGCATTTCAGTGACAATTCTGATTGATTAAAGCAGTTTATGCTTTTATTAGCATTTAGGTCTTTAAAGAAATAAATTGTTTAGATTTTACATTTTTTCCCCTTTCACACTGATTTTTAATTTGTAAGATAGTAACAATGCTCGGAGTCAATAGTGATACCTAGGAGGAGATCCCATCAGTAAGAATGCTTTAGGAGATACTCATAAAGGTTTATTTCTGATGATTTGGACCATGTAGAAGACCCACAGAACTCAACAGAAACTCAGTTCATAATGGGTTTAAAAGAACAAGCAACATAAATTGTCCTCTACCAGAACATCCATCCTCTCAAACATGCTTTTTTGCCACAGCAGATCCTCAGTGGAACTGAGGCTGGAGGAGCATCAGTGCCAAAAAGACCCCAAAAAGATCCCAAGATGAGAAGTGAGACACGACACAGAGCAGCAACCCTGGTGTCCTCTCCAAAGAGAAGCTTTTTCTGAAGGAGGGAGGGTGGAAACACCTTTCACCGACAATCCCCCAAGAAAGGATGCACTTGTACGTTGTGAGCAACATCCCTGGCCACCACTGTCACCTGCAGCCTTGCCCTCCCATGGAACTGTGCATCCAAACTGGTCCTTCTCTGCCCTCGGAGCCTTTGCTGGAGCTCAGGAGGACAAGGGAAGCAAAGTGAGGATCAGAGGTGCCCAGATCAATTTCTCCTCCCTTTGAATGGGATCCCATCCCCAATCACTCGAAGTTCAACACGAACAAAGGATGAACGACATCCTTTCCGAACACATTTTGACATCAAACACATCCTACATCAAATACAATCTCAATAAAACGTGAAGTCCTTTGAAATGCAGAAAACAGTAGCAACAGTGAATTTTGATGGTAATAAAATAAAGCAAGAGCTTTCCACAGCAATGTAAAGGTCACACAGGTTGGGTGCACCTGAGGCACGTCTTCAACACAGTCAGTAGCGACAAAATTTCTTTCCCATTTGTGCTACAATTAATATCAAATTATTTCCAGGGACACAGCAGCAATTACTCGCACGTCATCATCACTTAAACTGTCAGGCCTGTGGCTTAACCTTCCAGGAAGAATCCAGTGAGTCAGAAGTTGACACAACAACACACGGCCACAAGCACAAGGAGAAGGTTGCCCTTATCTGCTGATGCACTCTCTGGTTTCAGTATTTCCCCATTTCCCCCACGGCTGCGCTGTTGAAATCCAAATCTTATCGAAGACTTACGTTACCAATGTTCAGTTTTTTTCACAGATTTCACACTGTGCAACGTTCTCTAAGAGTTCTCAGCTCTAAGAGTCATGCACATGTATGGGGAACCAGCTTTCATTTGAAGAAAAACAAAAAAGCAGAAGGCTGAAAGCAAATAAAATCTTAATTTTTATGAAATTTATGCATTTTTAAAAACTGTGTTAATTTATTTGCTGATACCCAATTTTTTTCACCTTCCTTTCTCTCACATTTCCTCATTTTAGCAACACATCTTCCTGCACACTGTTGGACCCCAAGAGCTTTATTCAGATATTGAGGGCATTTAATAAACAGCACAAGGAAAAGTTGGGATGAAAATCTGAAATGACAAAAATGTTGCCCAGCATGTTAAAGTCATTTATGTGGAATAAACTGCTGAGGTTTAATACTGTGCATGTAATTTCTCCAAACTGTTCAAGATAATGACAACGGCTACACTTAACCGTATTTTGGGCTGAATTTCAGTTGCTATCAGGACACCTGGATTTCTTGAAATGTATTTCATACTTCTAAATTTATATTTAAAGTGATTTACTTTACAAATACCTGTTCTTGCAGAAATGACATTAAATAGCTCTGTTTGCACGAGGGAAACTGCTACTTATAAAACAGGGCAGTGGCAATTTTTTTGCTATTAATTACTACTTCCTATGAAAATCAGACACCAAACAAGTTATGTGGATGTACAGTACCACAGACATTATATTGCTTAATGTTTTCCCTAATTTTGGCCACAAGACTTTGTTGAGTCAGTCTATATTGGTAATACATTTACACTACTGATAAACAGATCAGCTTTTTCATTTGTAGAAAGAAACAAAGGAGTTTGCTATCAAAATTGTACTAAAAAAGATCTCAATATAAAAGGGTTTTCTGTGTATTAAAAATTGTAACATATATACACACACACATACATATATAACTTTATATAAAAAATAAAACTATTTATTCTAGACCAGCTACAGGTCAAGAGCCTTTATCTGAACCTCCTGATACAGGATATACCAAATGAGCAGACAACCTGTGTGGACAATCTAAACTCCAGGAGTCATTGTAAAATAGATCTTCTAAAAGGTAATGTTTTAACTTACATTTTATGTAAGAATGCTTCACTGTGCAAATATTCTACAGATCAAACTGAAAATATGGAAAATATCTAGGATAATGCACCTTAAATGATACTCTAAAATGATGCTTTTAAGAGTATTTGATTTTGCAAAAGACATTTTAAGGTAACATGAAACGAAAATATATTTTGAAGCCCCTTAAACTTGCAGAGGATGTTGCAGTGCTTGCTTATATAGAAGGCTAAGATGTAAAATCCAGAGCTACAACACAAGATTCTTTATTCTGCCCCCGTGGCAATCTCGAGCTGACCTCTGCAGACCATATTCTCTGGAATACTGTGGGAATATTTGCAAAGCCAAATACCTCGGCTGGTCCCCCCTGCCCTCCTGAGCGAGTTGGAAGCGCTCTGTAAGAAGATTACTTCCAGCCTTCAAAATATTTTGGGAAGGAGAAGATTCAGCACTGCTTACAGCAAGGCGTGGTTGTGTATTGTCCTGAGAGAAACAGTGTGCCAGGGAAATTCTCCATGGAATTCTGTCCCTGCAGCCTCACGGACACCCTCACTGCTGCTTCCAGCAATTGCTACCAATTAGTTCAAAGCTGGTGAACATTATTTTATCCTAACTGTGTTTCAATGGAGGGGCGTGCCAGGGGCAGGATTTCCACAGAGAAAAGAGTGGGAGTTCTGTTCCCCACTCTGGCTCTGACACACCAAATTCAGGCATTTGGGTTTTTACACATTTCCACGAGTCTGGGAGCAGCGTTGTCTCTCAGTTCCTCCAGACTGCGTCAGTCAACAGGCACAACACCCTGAGCTGCCTCTGTCTAGAATATGTTTCCTTCATTCAGGAAAGTGCAGTAATTCATCCATGATTTAACCTATAGACATTTGAAGGTTGGAGAGCACCTCAGAGGGGCTGTTGACCTTCAGCAACTGAAAGAATTGAAGCTCCAGCCTTAGTCAATATATATTTATCTTTCTGTTGGGACCATTACAACTGTTCAAGTAATGCTGACCTTGAAACTTCTGCACACGATGCACCAGAATAATGATCCCTGAAGGAAGAGTATAAAAATACCTAAATAGGATATCTAAATCCAAAATGCACATAAAGATAAAAGGAAGCATTTCAAAATGTGAAGTCGCTTAAGATGAGGTAATATTATTGAGGCTCCTATTAATTATAATTTGAATAACATTGCTAAATACCATAATTACACATTTCTAAATATTTTAATGATAGGATATAATTTATGTCAAAGACCTTGTTTGTTTCACTGTGAAATCTTTGCCTATTTGTAATTAATTTAATGTCTGACTGACAGCCTCGTAAATCGAAATCATCTCCATCTTCTGGAGATGCAGAACAGCAAGAGCACAAAGTCTTAACCCTGGGCCTTGGGCTTTTGCAACTTTGCTGCAGACAGAAAATTACAAGAAATAAAATGGTTGGTTTCATGTAATGTCCCAGTTACTCGTGCCCTCACATTTCACGCAGAATTGTCTCTGAAATTTGAGATTCAAACAGCACCCAGGACCAATTACATTAATCAAAAATATTATGGTACTACAGGTACCACAAAATGAACCCTCCCTGGGGCCTCTCTTTTTCTAATACCCAATACCTGACAGGGGCAGTTGCAAAGTTTTTTGAAGCATATTTTTGGAGATGATTTCTCCAAAGAGAAAGCCAAAACTCTCTCTGGAGGTGGCTGGAGTAAAGATGAGAATCATCAGAAGGAGGCTTCGAGCACACAATATACTGACAAAGTTTCACATCCAGCCTTAAAACAACCACACTCCATATATAAAATTGTATTAAAAGATCCCCAAAAGGAAAGCACAACCAAAGTCTTTAAGTTGGCTGTTTGACTTCTCTTCAGGACATTCCAAAACCAACACAAAAATCCTTCAAATTCAAACTGCAGCTACACACCATCCATCAATGACCCACCTGAGCTATTTACAGGCTTTAACTGAAAGAATTACTATTTAAAAACTCAGAGTAAAGACAGTCTTTTAGATTTGTACACCCATTACTCTCCTCACTCAGGCTCCTCCATTCTCTTCTGGAGAGCCCAGGGCATTACCACAATGCTGATCAGTGGCATCAGAGACATCAGTGCACAAGAACACCCAAAAGCACTGTTATCAAGGAATGGTTTGTTTTCTTCCTCCCTTTGGACTGTCCATCTCACTTCAGAAGACCCAGTAACTACCTGAAGAAAACCATCTCGCTTGCACACTTTGTTAACAAGGAGTAACTTATTTTCAAGTGCAAATGTGACCTGAGTCAGCTACCAAATGCATAAAATAAACATGTCCACATCTTACAAATTATTTTCCGACCTCACCACAGACTTCGTAACTGTCAGCTTTCTGGCTGTCTGGAATTTTCTATTTTCTAAAAGCCTGAATCAACAGAATCAGCATCATTCTTTCTAACTGACCTGATAAGCTCTTGTGCGAGAGGGAGAAGGAAACTCATGCTCCAACTCCTCCAATTCAGAACCTGGGGTATTTTTTAAATATGCTCCCACCACTTGCAGCTGCCAGGACGCAAAGCGGGTAAAAAAAGGGCTGTAAAACAGCAGTAGAGTCTTTTTGTAGCTAAATCCAACTTGTGAAAAATACTTTTGGTTAAAACATGCAGCACAAGCAGTTCTGTAACTGAAGATCTCCCACCAAAACCCCACTTGAACACTGAGGTACGATGGACAGAGACACCAAGAGCTTTTCTGTTCAGTGCATTGTGTTTAGGCTCAGGAGAGCCAGTACCCTTTTATTTTGCATGGTATCATCCCAGATGTTGTTGTGTCGCAGATTTATCCATGCATTTCCCATTGGGATACAGGAGTTTGCATGAAAATCTGATCCCTCAAGCAGGTACTGCTTTTCCTACTGCAGCCAATAAAGGGATACCTTAGAACAGGGAAAAAAGGTAAAAACTGCACCTGTACAATGCAGTTCAACGTGGTACATGGAGTTTTATCTCACCCATATACTGCATAATAAAATTTACTGTTATATTAACTCTCTTCCACTGGATTAAGGCTGCAACAGAAGTGGGTTTTTTTATAAAGAAATCTGCTGGGTTTGGAAAAACAAGGCTCAGCTGGGGATACAAGAACTTCAGCTCTTGGTAACGAGTTCAGTATCAAACCTGTCAGTGCATGAGCCCCTCCTGTCCAAGGATTGCTTGGTAAAATGAAGCCAGAGACCTTTGGACACCTTCTGCCCAACAGCATAACCATAAATTCTGCCTCCAGGAGATCGCTCCGCTCTGAAATCCAGAGAAAGGCCCGTGCAAGCAGTGCTGCACAGAAGGATAATCCTCCTGGATAGCCCGGGGAGAGCCGCTGCAGAGCCCCGTTCCCCGCCACGGAATCCCTGCTGGCCTGACTCTGCAGGATGCCACGGAGATGAGCAGAGCGGGAGCACGGGGACCCCAAACCCGACAGGGCCTGTCCAGCCCTGCCACGCTCACAGCAGGAGCAGCAGAGCCAACCCAGCACTGCTGCAGGCAGGCTCTGAGCAGAAACCACGGGAGAGCTCACACAGCACACCTCTAAGGACAAATGAAGCTTTTTCTTCCAGGTAAGGAATCGCTGCTGCCCAGACCATGCAGAGAATTCCTGCATATTGTCTTCTCTGAAGGGACAAACATAATTTCTTGATGGCACCTCAAAAAAATCAAATTAGCTTCCTCTAAATCACCCAGCACAGTCTCAAAAGACCAGTATTGATTAAGCCAGGACAGAAATACTAATTTTTTTCCAAGTGTGGTCTAATTATTGTATATTTTATACATAAGGAAGGTCTCTTAAAAACTGTGAACAATCTCCTTATTTCATTCAGCCTGCAGAATATCTCAGTTTTGTCCTGTACTGTTTTAGCCTGGGAAGCAGCAGAAGATAATAAAGTTTAATGCGTACTATTACCTAATTGTTCAAAATTCAAGGTCTCTGGGACATCAGGGGCCAAGACAAA
This sequence comes from Lycocorax pyrrhopterus obiensis, assembly GCA_014706295.1. Classification (NCBI taxonomy): domain Eukaryota; kingdom Metazoa; phylum Chordata; class Aves; order Passeriformes; family Paradisaeidae; genus Lycocorax; species Lycocorax pyrrhopterus. The sequence continues at coordinate 16,559,566 of JACSVZ010000005.1, forward strand.
AACCTGCTGATTGAAAAAAAAACAAGTACATAAACAATTTATTGTAACTGCATTTCCTTTATTACATATTATATTAAAACTTGATGCAAAATGTTGACTCGGAAGAGCTACATACAACCAAAAGATTCCTTATATTCAGCATAACATATTTTAATACTACTCATAGAACACCCCTAGCCTTGTTAATTTGGTATTATTCTCCCTATATATTTTAGGCCAGTGGTACAGGAAACTGGGATAGGTGGGACAGGAATTACACCACTTTAATTTCTCAAGGGTAACAATTAAAGCTCTGCCAGCCCATGTACTATGTTACACTAAATTTATGAACAAAGGTGACGCTGAAGATTAATCAGCACATACAGGCCTGTCAGACTCCTCTAACTCCACAACATGAATTTATTATGCAAAAACGGCTACAACACGTGAAATTTACTGGCTTAGACACAGAATGTTCCTTACTCAGCAAGTCTTCACCAGTGCTCAGAGATGTTTCTTTAACCAAACAATGAAACAGGACAGAATCTGAGCCAGCACAGACCTCCTTACGATTTATACCACAAGAATTATGTTCAGGATGGTTGCTAAGGGACTCATGAGTTCTGATGGGGTCTAGGACCAACTGTGGATGGAGGTGCCCACTCCCGGTCTGTCCCCATCCCTGGGCTGGTTCCAAGGACAGCCCTCCCTCCCTCCCTCCCAGGCTGTACAGAACACACTCCAAGCCAGTTCTCCTGCAGCACAAGTGCAACACACACAGTTTCCCTAAACACACCACGTGTAACTCAGAAATCCATGGAAAAGTCAGAAATCCATGGCAGAGCAGCTTCATTAAAAAAAGGATCACGCAGTTATATAACCAGTGTATGGAAAGGGTCCTACTTCCCAGATTTGGCATTTGCCCAATTACTAAGAGCTTTACTTTCCAACCTCAATATTATCTTACTGAAGCTCATTTTTTTTAATTGGGGAAGATGGAATATTATCTCTGCTGAACTCCGAATCGCTTTGGAATGTAATGTTTTAAACAAACTTCCAACCAACACTGTACAGATGGCACAAAGCCTCTCCACCTTTATTACAACAAATAAAAATGATGTACAGTATGCTGAGGAGTTGTTCAGCACAGAAATCCCAGGTACCACCTTCACTGCACGATGCTGAAAGGTGCCTGGAACTCTTTGTATGATGCTGGAGGTTTCCTCAGAAGCAACAACACGAAGATACAACAACTCACAGTTGTGATGCAAAGTTAATGGTGAGGATGTACAATAATCAAACCAGTAACGAGCTGTAAGTTCCCATGTGAAATTGGAAAGTCTTTTTTTCCTTAAAAAAAACCTTATTTTCTTACTGTATCCTCAGCAATGTACAGGAACAGCAGGAAATCTCTAACGAATCTCTTCAGTTTTTCGGTGAAAACAATGACCAGAAGACACATTAATACTGTACCAAACTCTAGGAAATCCCAATTTTTGGAGGAGAAACAAGCTCTGTATCTCTCCAATCAACTTCCATGCCTGTAACAACTACAAAATACTTTGAAAATAACCAAAACAGGGTGAATGTTTCTCCTCCAAAATACAAATATTCTAAAACCTGTTTTTGTAGGCAGATGGAAAAAACTGTTTTCTGTAGGTTGCAGAGGAGGGTTAAAAACTCAAGACTATACTGGCACATCCTGGCAGAAAAATCCACTAATTGGGACATACTAATTAGCTTTTTCATAAATTATAATGCCTGGGTTTGGCATACACAATTTGCCTTTCCTCAAGACAGAAACAGGGCAGAAAACAGTAATTCAGCTAAAAACAGCATTCAAGACTTATCTGGAGCTGACACCCACAAGTAATAAATCTATAAATTAATAAGTTTACTTTATGCTTGCCACAAATCTTGAGACTGTGGTATTCCATTCTTAAACATTTTGGGGAAGGAAGAGGAGGGGGAATAAAAAGAAAATACATGTTTGCAAATGCCCTTTCAGTTCCTCCTGGAAATCATGAGGAATCCAAAAAGGCACCCAAAAAGGCCCTGACTCCACAGAACCACCTTCCCTCAGTAAAGGGAAGCTCCATCACGCTAGGGGCACATCCAGAGCTCACAGCACCACAGGTATTTAAGCCAAGAGACACCAGCTCAGAGGAGAACATCCAAATTCTGCAAGAAGGTTACAAAAACTCAGAACCCTAAATATTCTGTAAAAAAATACAGATTGCTAATGCTTCATACTAGAGAAAAGATCCTTTAGCTCACAAGGACCAGCAACTTCTTTAAGTAATGTAAAGTATGTAACACCCAAATATATCACACGTAACATCCAGAACAAACAAAATAAAATAAGCAGTTTCCTGGACATAAATACATCTAAATTTCATTAAGTGGGTGCAAAAAGTCATGGTGAACAGACACAAGTCTGTTTCTCGAAAGAAAGACACAAGAAAAACACAAACTTTGGTAACAGAAGAACAGCAACGTTTGTACTGCGAGAAAGAAGAACAGAAAGGTTTTACTGGTCACTCCTGGGTTTTATCACATCTGAACTGCCAAAAGCTTAGATAAGTTTTGTTTTCAGCTAATCCTCTGTCAGTCACTCATTTCTTGAAAATATTAGCAAAGCACAAAGGCTGACAAAGAACACCAAGAATGATTTTGCTGGAGCCGGCTCTCCGGGATGAGAGAAGACTTTACCTGTTCTGGTCTTCTGTTCCTGCTTTTTTCTTTTGGCTTTGTTTTGTTTTTAAATTGCCTCCTTTATTCAATGAAAACAGAATTTGCAACATGTAGAACATCAACACACAAGTTTTCCTCTCTTTGCTTAAATGCTACAAACACAGCAGCAATGGGCAAATCTGCTCTCAGAACAGAACCTTTTGCTTCATTCCTCCACCTGGTGTTCAGATTAAAGCACATTACTGAGAAGGAAGAGCAAGAAAATGAAAAGATGCGGGGATGTTAAAAGTACAGCTCCACATCCTTTGACTTACAGAAAGTTTCAACTCAGTGATTACCTTAATTCAGAAACAGGAACAGCAGCTGGTGAGCTATCAGGAAAGTTCTCCCCAGTCATTCCGATCTTTTTATAAACAAAGGATCCAAGCAGAACCCTTTGATCCTGCCTGATGTAAAAACCAGGGATGAAAAGGTTGGAAGCACTGCAATGTGTCTGCACCTGCCAGCTCCCGGGCTCAGGTCGGTCTCTGCTCCCAGGCAACTGGCAACAGGACAAGGGGAAATGGCCTTAAGTTGTGCCAGGGGAGGTTCAGGTTGGATATTAGGGAGAAATTCTTCACTGGAAGAGAGGCCATGCACTGGAACAGGCTGCCCAGGGAAGTGGTGGAGTCACCATCCCTGGAAGAGCTCAAGAAACGTGGATGTGGCACTCCACAGCATGGTTTAGGCACCAAAGGTTGGACTCGATGATCTTGGAAGTCTCTTTCAACATTAAAGATTCCAGGTCGACATAAAGAGGTTCTCAAGGGCAAACAGCAGACCTTGCTGCTGACCCTGCAAGCTACTGCTGCCTGCTGGTCTCTCAGCGTAGGGAGGGCAACTGCATTGTCACAGCGAGAGACTTTGGCTGAACCAGGGTCAACAAGGCCCTAGATCAAGCCTAGAAGGCCCCCTGGTTTATGAACAAATACAGAAAATACAATTCTTAAATACTATAGTCCTTGTAAGGCTCTTCTCATGCCCTCTGTTTTCTAATCTGAAACTGATACAGAGCTCACAACAGATTAACTTCTTTTGTTCCTGACCACTCCATTTTTTATACACGGTTAGTAAGACAATATTGCAATATGTTTTCCTCTCATATTGTTTTTGAAGATATTTCACGAATGAGATAAGGCTCCTTTTAAAAACCCTGGCTCTTTAGGTGTTAAACACAAGTAGTAAATCCACTCTGTCAAATTGCCCCATTTATAAAATTTAATCTTCCTTCTGTAATCAGGAGAGCTGAAGTACACATTCAGAGTTGCTTTCCTTTGACACAGTTCTCTTATTACTGTCTCTTTTCCTCACATAATGTCCCACAGCAGCTGTGCCATTATGATGATGCTTTCTCTTCTCTCTTTTTCTTTTTTTAAACAGCCTCTCTAGCACAAATAATTAAAACATGTATTTACCTTCCATCACTTGGCTGAGACTAAGTGCACATTTTGCAGGGAGGGGGGCAGTTGTTTGTTTCTTTTTATTTTATTTCTGAGCAGTGACATATTGATGTTTCGGATAATAAATCATTCCAATTTGTTCATCCCTGCCAACAATGGTTTTAATCTTCATTTACGACTTGCAAAGTCCGTTTTGTTGGAAGCGTTTGATAAAATACTCAATTACCATTTTTTTTGCACTGCAGTTCAACTGCTGTGCTGATAAAGGCTCTAGCTCAGAAGATAAACTGCAAATAATTCCTGAAGAACAAATGTCAGAGGCAGTTTACAATGAATGGGATTTTTTTTTTGAGCAGATTATTCTCCCACCAAAGTGACAGGGCAGCTCAATATTTATTTTGTTGAGAATGTCATTTAAATATTGTTTGACACCTGCTCCCTGCAGTCAGCTACTCAGCACAGAGCACTTTCAAGGGGTTTGGAGTGAGGTTCCAGCTCTACCGCATCTACTAACATATTTCAGGGACTCGATTTAAGTAGAAATGGCAGCTTCAAGACACACTTGGCAATTCTTCCCGGGTCAATAAAGACAAACACCACCAGAACACACGTGCTGCACACACCTGTGTGCTCAGGGACCCAGGAAAATCACAGAGCAAAGGTGTGAGCAAAGGGGGGACCTAAGGAAGAGGCTGAAACTTTCAACTCATCCCCGTGCAGCTTCCATGACATTAAATGCAAAACCAAATTATTTCAGGTTACTTTTCATCCCTTCATGTCTAGGAGAGAAGGTATCCCAGGAGTTCTGTGGGATCTTCCCCCGTGGATACACTCCACATGGCTCTGGTGGGTTGCTGGCTGTGGTCAGCTCATCACACATTGTCTCTCTGCTCCTTCCCCTGATCCAGCGTGGGGTCCCTCCCATGGGAGACACTCTTCCATGAATTTCTCCAACGTGAGTCCTTCCCACAGGCTGCAGCTCTTCAGGAGCTGCTCCAGCGTGGATCCCTTTCCACGGGGTGCAGTCCTTCAGAATTAGGCTGCTCCAGCGTGGGTCCCCTGCGGGACCACAGGTCCTGCCAGGATCCTGCTCCAGTGTGGACTTCCCATGGGGTCACAGCCTCCTTCAGGCATCCCCTGCTCTGGCTGGGCTCCTCCAGGGGCTGCAGGTGATCTCTCACCCCAGCTCCATGGGCTGCAGGGGCACAGCTGCCTGACCACCTCCCCCTACCAAAACCCGGTGACACAAACCCAATCCACGGCAATGCCCAACTCACCCTGCTACAATTCCTTACAGCAGAGTGGGATTCCCCCTCTCCCACCCGTGGAGTTAAAGTGCTTTGGACTGACAGTGGTTATTACTCCATCACCAACTTATCTTGAAATAAAAGGATCGTTCAAACATTATTTTCAACTAATCAGTGGCTCTTCCAGTCCTTTAAGAATCAGAACATTCTTCCAAAAATGATCACCTGACATCTACACAAACTGTACATGTGAAACAGCTGTGAAGGTGCCGGGAGGATGGCAGAACACAGCCAGGGATGTACCCAGAACACTCCCAGAGAAAAGGTCCCTCGCTGTCTTTCCGAAAAGCAAGTAGCCATGTGCCCTTTATGAATTAAAGGTATAATTATGTTTTTTGTTTCAGGTTCTTAATGTTTTTTCAACCACCCTGGTTTATTTGTTTCAGTTATGATTTATTTTTTCGTGCTAACTCAGTGTTTGTCTGGAGAGATTCAGAGAACACACTGAAGGTGGAGCCTTCCCCTTTCATCACAAAAGACTTGGAATAAGAGGCGTGCAGGATTCACACACATAGTACTGCAAGGGAACAGGAACCCAGCAAAATCAGAGATCTACTTTAATTCAACACTGTCTGAAGTGTATCAAGTCCTTTGAAAGGCCATAATCTGCTAAATCAGGTCAAAGATCTATCTGCACGTCAGAGACCTTTATACTCACAACTGGCAGGAAGGAAAATGGTACTAAACCAAAAATATGCTTTAAGTTAGTACATTCATCACAGCAGATACATGTGCATGAGCTTTAGTTATAACCCTTACTGTATTTATAAAATACTTCCCCTAGCTACTTTTACATGCATGTATGTATAATAGGCATATCTAAATCAGAACATGCATTTTCTTAAGTACTCATCTCACCTATCAATACTTTGGTCTTCTCTTCAATAAAACAAAACTAAAACTTATGGATAAAAAAAATACAGAAAGTGTTCTTACAGACAAAATAATATCCACTAAGCTCCTTTTTAAAATTGTAATAAATGAAGGGACAGCGACTGCAAATGATGTGAGCAGAAGAAGTGGAGATACAGATTCCTGGAATACAATAACCAGCATACACTTAAATGAAGCACACATGCACGTTAAGTCCAGAAAACAATGCTATGACACATGCAGGACCAGAATGGGAAGGTGGTGACTAATCTGGCCTCCAGGGTTAACAGAACCGGGCACAAAGCACAATCTAATGATTATGTGAGTTATTACAGAGACAAGATGGAGTATCCAATTCCCCAGCGTGTAGGTGCATGTGTACACATGTACATCTGTAAATACATGCTTTACAAACCTATTACTGCTTTTCACCAGCCTCTCAAAAAGTATTGAGATTAATGAATAATTGGGTTTCCAAATCTCTCATTGTTCCTCTTTGCTGCTGTGGCACAATATAGACATCATTACTTCTCCACCAGTGTAGTGATTCTGTTCGTCATGCCTGAAACAACTACAGCACGGAGATTAAATACAATCTATATCCACATAAATCATTGAATAAATGAATCATGAAATTAATATGTAAATTGTGTGTTTAACCTCTATTTATACAGCACTGTCTGTCACCATGTAGTAAATCTAAAACTAATTGCAAATTCACAACTCTGCAAAAAGAACACCATGGTAAAAGCTTGACATATTTATTAACTAAATGTTGAACTACATTGAGTAAGTAATTAACAGTCATGCCAGAACAGGGAGAGGAAATTATATTTAAGCACAGATGTCACCTGTATGAAATGGCTAAAACTATTTTAGATTAGATTTTGATATTAATCAAAGAATACTCCTATTTAATTTTTGACAGACAAATCTGTTTCCATTTATTCATGATTCCATTAAACACTCCGTTTTTAAACCTGAATGTCATGTCCATTCTCAGTCTGGTATGTTCCTTTTAATATGTCTTTTAAAAGAAAATGTGAAGAAGAAAACAGTAAGGTTAAATGGTAATAAAATCTTCCTACAGTCTAGACAAACTCCCTCAAAGGACCAGAAAAATTATTTTATATTAAGTTAAATTCTGTTATTTATTTCTTTGATACATAAAGAACTGAATATAAGCCTTAAGATACCGTATCTAATTTCATTCCTATGTATTTCCAGGGCTTTCTGATGAACAAAAGGCACCTCCAGTTGGATGATCATGGAAGGCCCCCAGCTGCATGCACCAACACAGAGACCCTTCCTAAGTGTGACTCAGTTCTAGAACTGCAATGTATTTAAGACATACAAGATCAAAACAGATGTTAGATGAAAGTACCTGCACAAATGTGTTTGCAGCTTCCCAACAGTCAGTCAGGTACTGACACAGAACAAAAGGGAAGGAAGACTTCTCCCTTCAGGCAGCCAAGATTCATCCCATGGCACAAGGTAAGTGATGCTCATCAGGAGTACCCACTGCTGCCAAACAAACTTCACTGGGGAATTCCTAATATTAACTCTTTTTTCTCAAAATCCTCAGCTGCTGAGACTGAGCAAATACCTTAAGAATCAAGAGAAAACAGAAGAAATTTTATCTGTCCATGAAATCAGACTGGCCATATGCCACATGCCCTCTTTGCTTTTTGTATCTTCAACAGGTCAGTGCAGGTACCCTACACGTGCAATTCCCAAACAGGATGTGAGCACAAGGCAGGTTCGTAACTGTGGAAAAATGAATCCTTGCTGAATATTACAACAGCAAAGTGAAATCAATTACATAATAAATATGTACTTTAAAACACAGCAACTGGCCCACCGGGCAAACCTCCTTTCTTAACAGGCGCTATAAATTTCAAAAATACCCTGAGTAAATTCCAGTGGATTCAAATGGAAAATGCACACACACTGCTAGGGAAGCAAGTGATTCCAGGAAAAAGGGCGATCCTAAAATAGCCAAGACTGATGAATTTTATGCACTTGTTTCCAGGCTTTTAGCAAAGATAAACTCAGATAAAGCAGATAAATTTTACTTCATATGGAATTTATAGACTTAAGCTGTCCCCTCATGGCAAATTCATCCTGCCCACAGCGTTCCTCACACTGTGCCTGATGAAGCTACACGAGCATTAGGATCCCCATCTCACAACCTGCACATCAGAGCCACAAAGAGATGAGGTGATTTGTCCAAGGTCACAACACGAATCATTTCCAGGGCCAGCAATGAGGCTTAAGTTCCTCAACTCCTGGTTCTGGCAACTAGACCATGATGCCTTTAAGTGTATTACAGCAAACTATTCCTTGTGTCATCAATCTCGGATCCAGAAGCACTCTAAATCACTCGAGGATTATGACATTTTTATGGGAGCACAACACTTCATTACAGACCTGAGAACTTGGGGAAAAGAACAAGAAAAACTCCCAAAGCTGCTGAGAAATACCTCAGAAGTTACACTGGAAAACAATTGTCTCTAAAGACAAAACATGAAAACTGCTGTTTACTATTCACTATTTCTTATTCATTTATTTTCTACATTTTTAGCAGTTTCAGGCACACAGAGAAGAGAAATAACAGCCTGTGCCCCATGTGCTATGGCTAAAAGGAACAGTGGCCAGAGAACAGTGGACAGCACACAAACCGCTCCGAAACAGAGTTTGAACAAACTATGAGAATGTTTCTGAATGATAAATAAATTGCTGCAATCAAGTGCAACTTCCCTAAGTTTTAAAATAAATTAAATAAAATAGTCATATATTTTCACAGTAGATAATTTCATTGCGTGAAACAGAATACAGAATACAATGAGCTGCAGGAAAACAACACAGCCCAGTCACCAAACTGCAAACCATTCTTACAGGGGGTTTTGACAATTTTTTTACTGAGAGAAAAGTTGCAAAAATCATTACAACATTCAGTACAAAATGCAAAAGCCACATACTTCAGTGTAGCTATTCCTTGACTACATGAAAAAAACAAAAACCAAGGGAGAAAGGTTACTCTCTTCATGGGCTGCTCTTCTCCCATGAAGTGTTTGAACTATATTGTCAAACAAATAAATACAGGAAATTAATGCAATAATAAATTGATATATAGTAATGAAGCTCTCCAAAAGCTGTCTGGACATGGTTCTGGGCACCCTGCTTGAGCAGGAGTTTGGTTAGGATGAACTCCAGACGTCCTTTCCAACATCACCCTTTCTGTGACTCTTTTTTCCAGTCCCTATCATTCAATTCATCTGCTGGGTGGCTTTAACTAAACTTTTTAAGTTCACTCTCCCTAAATTGCAAGTAATTGCCTGGATCCCTTTAAAATGAGGCCTGTTACTTTGCTGAAGCACAGCCTCCCCCTCCTGGGATGCTGCCTGATTTGAATGAAATTGTTCATTTTTTGATTGCAACCTGAATGCTGCTTCCTGTCTTGTGCAAGTAGAAAGGAGAAAGAAAGATAAACAACAGAGTGCTAATACTGTAATGTCCATGTAGCTTAGCTTGTTCTCCTCTTCTAATGAAAAAAAGAGAAAGATTTCCACCCCTCCTGAAAAAACAACCTCACAAACCAAAGGTCACTGTGGACCGTGAGGTTCAGTGTGGAAGCTGCAGACTGTGCATGTGCAACCCATAACACAACCCAACATCCCACTGGGCACAGGAGGGATTCAAATGATTACTCATAGCAGAGTCAGAACATACAGATCATACAAACAAAAAAGCAAGGTGCAATGTAAAGTACGTATAACAACAAATACAAATAAGAAAACATCAAGGCAGGAAAAAAATGGGATGATTATGAGAGTCTGAGATCTTTGGTGACACAAACAGTAGTCGACGAAGAGACTGAAGCAGAAGAGATGGTACAGACAGTGCAGGGAGGACAGAAAACCTTTTAAGTAGTGCAGAAAGAAATAAGAATACATATCTGCAAACATTTAGCAAGATGGATAAATGCAGTTAAGGTGAAGGTACGACCATTTCAGCAGAGCCTTCCTGGAGGAGCAGCCTCTCTGCTCCCGGCTGTACCGACAGCAAGTCACCAACAGCAGAGCACAAAGAGCCACATCTAATTCCAGGGAACAGGAATTATCTAGGTAAGAGTTCAGCTTCTTGCAAAGACTCAAGTATTGATGCCTTCAGGACAGGCAAGGCCCTTCCTGGAGCAGCTTCACTGATCTGAGTTCCAAAAGAAACCGGAGCTTTCCCTCACTTGTCTACACCACTCCTCCTCAGTCTCTTTCAGAGGCTCTTTTCATCAACTCCATTATTTTGTCTGGCCTAGTGTTTCAGATTTAGCAGTCGTCTTAAGTGAATTATTGGCCCTATAATTTACTAATTTCCATCCCATTTCAATTACTCAAGTCCTTCAAGTTACCAACCTGTCATCTTTATTCTTCTATATATTGACAGGATCTTCTTACATTTGTCATCAGCAAACTACATTGCCACACACCCACTCTGTGCCTGGGTGATCACTAAAAATATTAAAAAATATCAGACAAAAAAATATCCTTGCAAACTCAATCAATTAACCTCTCTTAAGTCCGGTAATTTCAAATTACATTGAACACGCTTAAGTTGTTTTCCCCATTTTTGCCAACCTGTCCAGGAATTTCCTTTACTACATGCTCTACAGAAGCCCAGACAGCAGCGGCAGCCTTTCCTATGTCTAGAAAAATCAGTAATCTTAGCAAACACAGCAATTGAGGCAGCTTTGCACAATCTACCCATGGAAAATCAAAGGACACTGTGTCTAACTATCCACTTTTCTGCCTGGATTGAATTATATTTAATAACAAAGTGTGTTTCAAGTTCCCCTTTGCAAATTAGGTAAATTATTACCTCTAAATTTTCCATGTTTCCTACTACAAAATCTATACTGATAAGCTACCTAAACTTAATAAAAGCTCACATAAATTTGCCAAGATAAACTGACTTATGTTCACATATCTGTCCTTACTGGGGCATAAGAAGGATCCACAGTATTTGCTCACCAGGGCGACCAAACCCTGCAGCAGCTCACCAGGTCTGCTTCCACCTACGGAAAACACAACCACAGGCAGCATTTTCAGGACTCCCAAAGCATTCTGAACAAGGGCAGAAGAATTTAAAGTAAACCCAGCAGAGCTTCCTCACACAAGACACAAGATGAAACTAAGCTACGCACAGGCTGCAGAAATGGCAGCAAGGGCAGGAGGAGGCGGGGGGAGCACACCGGCATCCACAGCCAGCTTCCACAGGCAGGGCCGGTGTGCCAGGGGCTGATCCTTCAAGCTCTCAGACACCCAAGCAGACAAGCCAGTCCCAGGCAAGCACAAGCCCCACTATCACTTTTTACTGCACTTCAGACCTCTCTGGAAACTCCTGATCCTTAGCTTCCCTTCTAAGGGCAGGAGGGCCTGGACCACCACATCTTCCTTGCTCTGTATCACAATCCAAAGGCAATGAACAGGAATTACGGAACCAATTAGGCTGGAAAAGACCTCTGAGATCACCAGGTCTAACCTGTGAGCCATTCTCACCTTGTCATCCAGCCCAGAGTGCTAAGTGCCACATCCAGCCTTTCCTTGGACACCCCCAGGGATGGGGACTCCATGAGCTGTCACCACCTTGGACCTCACTTCCCACACAGAAATTTAGAGTAGCCCATCACTCCAGCACCCAGATTAAAGACACCAAGGAGGGGAGGGAGGAGAGGCCATAAAGCAGCTCCTTTCTGCCCTGCATAGGGACAAGGCTGCCACAGCGCTGTTTTTCAAATCACTAATGGGTCTGATATTGTTTCCACAAGAGATTTACGTTAAAAAGATAACTTTCCTCACTTTTGCTTTTCATTTCTGTCCCTTTCTCTGCCCGACATTTCATTCTGGGAGGGAGAAGGAGCTGCTCATTTCCGCGGCAGCCCAGAACAATCTCAGATTTATAACGTGTGAGGAGCCCATCACGGTGATAGAGCAATCTTTCCAGCAGACATCTCTCCATTACTGGAGCTGATGCGTCCCTGCCCCGGTGCCACTGCTGGACGGATCTGTCAGCCCCAACAGGGGGGCTCCCGGCCCCGCCAGCCCCCTCACCCATTTGTCATCTTTATCTCAGCCAGCTCTGCAGCTCCTCTGAAACTCTTCACGTGCAGCTTCACCGCTTTTATTTTTTTTTTAAACAAAACGTTTGAATGAAACGGCACATTTCCAACTCTGCATCTTATGTGACTTTATTTTCTGTCTTATTTTATGATGAAGTTATTTTAGTTTTTATGAAAGGAAATAATGGGTAAAGATGAAGGCTTCATTCCACTGTGCTGACAACATACTGGTGGAGAAATGGTGCAGTTAATAATGTAAACTTGATGTATGTAAGCACAGCTGGTTTGGGAACATCTTTTCAGTAGCACTAATTTATACTTTGCCTTTATTTTGTGTTTTGGTTTATGATTTTGATTAGCCACTAGAATGAGCTCTCTTAATTGCTTTCTGCTAAACTGCTTAAAAGCAAAAAAAAAAACCACCAAAAAACCACCCCACCCCTAGAAATTGAAACCACACAACTTGTTCTACTTTACTGGACTTTCACTATGTTGTTACATTCAAAAATCAAAACTCAGTATTAAAGGTTGTCAGATGCCCTCTGGGCTCTGAAGGAATAGGGAGGGGAAATCCCGAATTCTCGGCAGCATTTGCTCATTAGTAATTTTAAATCCTGTACCACATGAACTTCTTCCAGTGATCTACTTCAGTTTTTTCATCTTAATTCAAAGCTTGATGTACAAAATACATATTATTACCAGTATTAAATGGCTACTCCTTTCATTTCCTGTCTCCCAGCACTCCCTAAATTCATTATGTATTTACTTATCAAAAAAGGCAAACACAGTGCAGGGAGGAAAAAAAAATAGCAGAAGAGAGTGGGAGATGCCTTGGAGAGTCCTACACTAATACACAGCCTCCTTGCCTTCCTGAACAGACACTTTATACATTTCTTATTTACTTCTTCTTACAAAATAACTTTAAAACTGTTTTCTATGACTACTTTTATTTTAAATTTAAATCTCAAACTGCTGTGAAAGGCTTTCAGAAATTTTTGTATTTTATCAAAAACACATGAATCAAAGAAGGACACATGCAAGCTGCTCTTGTTTAATTAATTAATAAAACTTCTGAAAGTAGTACTGTATAGAGTATTGAGCTTATCAAAACTGAACCAGTCATTGCAGAATTAGAAACATATAATTAAGCTAAAACAAAGGTTTCCACCTGCAAACAAAGATTTTCTTTTTCATTAAAATAAACCTGCAATACTGAAGAAAGACTTTTTACCTTTTGAAAGATCTCTTTGCAGCACTTTTCACCCTGGAGGTGCCCAAGTGGATACCCCAAAATCATCATCAACAGTTCTTTTCCTTAACAAAAGGGATTCATGGCAACACATGTCACACTTCCAAGGCAATTTTCCACAGACAAAACACCACAAATATTTCCAAAAACAAGATCTGGAAATACTTCTACACCTACATACCTCAGACTTATATTCTGGAAGTTGGTTTCCAACACAACAGCTAAGAAAAGGCCGGAGCACTTCATGGGAAGCGCTCAGCAACCGGAAAATTCACCATCATTGCAAACTCCCATTGTCTGGGCAGAACAGAATTTGTGAATCTGCCCTTTGTTGAAACTCAGAGGAAAAACTCTCCAGCCTCAGCAGAGAGAAGGAAGCTAATCACCTGATTTAAAGGTAGGCTGCTCTTTATATTATCTCTGAAGTGAACTGACAGTCGTCAGGCTTTTACAGTGACACTGCCATGATCAATGCTGCAGTCTCAGGTGTTAATGCTTCACCTACCTTTAAAAGCAAATGTAATAACCCAGAAAGATCAATATCATCAGTTTCTTATTCCATGTTAAATTACTGCTAATTTGCTGTATTTTTACAGAATTCATCAGTAGTATTAACCATAGCCCAGAAATGATAATGCCAAAGAGCACACCCCTTACTTGGGAACTAGCAGACTCTTGCAAAATGTGCAGATTGATGGTAAAAACACATCAGAAAATTATTTTGGCAAAACTGTTCTGCAAAATCCCACACCAAAACAGCTGAAAAGGCCAAAAGGCTCAGGGCAGTGAGAACAGAGACCAGTCTCTCACCTCAAAGCTGCTGGTTATGAGCAGACGACAGCTGTACCAGAGACACTGTGAGCAGCTTCAGGGAAGCAGAGACAGCAGCATCCCAGGCTGCTTCTGAACAAAGAACAATTGTCCAAGGATCCAAAGTATATGGGGAAAAAGTAGAAAGACGTGGAGACCCTGACCACTGTCCTATTTGCCTCTTCCCCCCAAGCATTTTACTTATTCAAAACCAAAGTGCCAGTTGTGGGGTGCCACCCCAGTCTGGTACCACTGACTGGGGTGTGCAGCACTGCCAGGGGCTTGCTAGGTCTGCAGAAAGCTTTTATCCATTTTAATTTCTCTTTTTTAAAAGCATCCAAGTATGAAATGGTTCCTGTCTTCCACCATGAGCTGCTCAGAACATCAGCCATGGCAAGGAAAACTGGAAGACAACAATCTGGCTCAATGGGTCAAACTTCCTTCACTTAGGAAAAATCAGGCTGGAAACCCAAGAAACCCAACTCATGAGCTACTGTTCTGACTTTCAGTACCCCTCAGTATTTGTCCCAGCTTCCCAAAGCTATAGTTCAGCCTCTTAAACTCCACTACTTCCTTCTTCCCATAGCCAACTCTTAGAGTACTTCTTACATGTGCTCTTTTTATAAAGAAAAAGTCAAATCTTTTTTAAAGGTAGTGAAAAAAAAGACATTTTAATATAACAATCTATTTTGCAGCCAACTCAACTAACTTCTGCAAGAAAAACATTTAGTCAGTATTAAAAAGCAGAAAGCACCTTACATTTTGATTAATTTGATACTCCTGTATTATGCATAAAGCCACTCATTCATTTTGCCCTGCAAACTATTCTTATCCAAGAACAGATACGATCAGCGTGAAGCAGAGAAAAATTTTATTAAAGTAAACACAATCCCAGTGGAACATGCTCGTTATGGAAATACACCAGCAGCCACTAAAAAATGGGCCATTTCATATGGATGTAATAAATATTTTCATGGACACCTATCTACTACTGTTCTTTTAAAGTTTTAAATGCATAACAATTAAACAGCTTTTCCTGGTGTCTGCCTAAGCAGATGTCAGTCACCTACCCCATTTCAAACATTTAAAAAGCATCCCTACATGAAACAAGAACGGGGTAATAAGGTAGCGAGTGTGTGTGCAGGCTTCTTCCCAACTGAGCACAATTCTCCTTGTTACGGAGTCACATTCTGATCCTCCCTATGGATGGCAGAGCATCTGCAAAGAAATCTGCAAAGAAATACCTTCCACGCTGACTTATTAAGAAAGGGAACAACTACAAACAAAGCCACGTGCAGCACTAAGTGCTCTGCAACAATAGATGGGCAATGCCAAATAGAAATTTCACAGCAAGCCACAGCGCTGGAGCTAATCCATCTCCTAAACCTGATGGATGAACTTCCTTAACACATGATAAAAATATGAGTGCTGCTTTCTACCAGAAGTTGTGCAGCAGCTTCATGCTTGGGAAATGCTCAGGTTACAAATAAGATTCCTGCTCATACACCCCAAATTCCTCTTTTGATGAAGCTCCAAGGCTCGTTGTACCTGCTGCTGATAGAAGTGGACAGGTCATCCTGGAGCAGTCTTTGCCTCTAAGTGAGCAGCTAAAAGCAGTCAAACTGAGGGACATCCAGGGCAGCACACCTCAGCTCTCATCTGGTCCCACGTTCCACACCTGTTCTACTTCTGTGGCTCCCAAGTTTGACTCGGGAGCGTGACCTTCCTTCAGCACATGGCAATGGGTTTGGGGCTGGCTGGCTCTCCACCCCACAGGGATGTACTGGCACACTCTGGAGGTGAAAAATCCCTCTCTGGTTCCGCCCATCACAGCAGAGTCCCATGGGACAACTCTCCCGACACTGATGGCAGATCTGGATGGCAAAACCCAGCAGCACAACCCCACAAAGGAACCAGCTACCCAGTGCCAACACCCATGAGCTGGGAGATCTCTCTCCTATATACCTGTCCCTTCCCTGGAGCGAGGAAAAAAGCCTTGGTTTTTAGTGCAAGAAGAAAAAGTGAGGGAAATGACAGGAACAGCAAGAGACAGCACTGGGCTCAGCCCCTCATGGAGACTCAAAAACCCTGGAGGAGCCACTGTACACTAAAAGCCTGAAAACTGACATTCCCACACTCTGGGCTTTGCTTAATTGAATGACAATAAAACCAGAACTGTTAAGAATTTTTTTTGTTTGGAAAGTAACCAAGTTGTGTACTCTTCACGTCCTACAAAACGTTTCACTTTTTATTAATTCGTAATACTCCAAATTACCTTCAACTTTAGTTTATATTCTTATGCTGAAATTTTTAAACCAAAAAATGAAAACCAAACAAAAAGCCCCCAGACCTTTAACATGACATGAACTAAATACAACATCCACTCCCACGTTCTGAGCCCAAGGCCTGAGCATGTTAACTTTACGTTTACATTACTTTGTATTAAGTACCTTTTGGGGTTCTAAACATGCTTACAGTGGCGCACACACATATATATGTATGCCCACAAACACACAGTCAAACACCATCTCATGTTTTCATGAAAATTTCTGACCCTTCTTTACCACTGTTTTTGCAAATACTGCCTTTGTGAAAAATGTATAAGAGTAATGAAATTCCTGGCTGAGGCTTTAATCTCAAGTCACTTCTATAACAGGGGGTGGATCAGAGAGTATAATTTGCTGTTATCGCACTGCTCATCTCTTGTGTTGACAATAGAAATCCTCCTGTTAGTTTTTCTTAGACAAACGTGACCCCAACCTGATATGACACTTTATTTTTTCAGCTGTGTAACAACAGTCTTAAACCAGGTGCTTTCTAAGCTGCATTATCCCATTTTGGGAAACTTTTGTGTTGCTATCGGTAACACATTAAAAAAATCTATTTTTTTGCCTATATTTGTAGGCTTATAAATTAAATTCTGTACACCAACTTCTTGACATTTCCACATCTTGCCATTAACAAAAATATTTGACTACTTCATGTTTTTCACGTTCTTAATTAAAATTAAGCATGGACTGGCAGGCTTTTAAGGAAATACCAGTAACATTCCAGGATAAATTGAAAGCATTAATGTGTTTAAAACATTTGTTTTCCTTTTTCAAATAATCGATCATTAGTTTTTTCTGGAGGTTTTTGGTAGGGAATATCTGTTTTCTGTTGCTTTTATGTCTGCATATTCATCAGTCTAAAACAATTTTGGACCCCAGCCTCTTTGGTATTGTGTTTTAGTACTTGCTGGCACTAGAATTTTGCACCATAGCCCTCGATTTATAGCCCTCATTTAGCCATCACGCTATTCAAACCCCTGACTTTAAATATCCGCCACACAGATATGAGTAACAAAAAGAGACAGAGTATAGCTATTGTGCCTTCAAAGAAAAGCAATAAACCATTCTGCTTGCTCTCCTTCATGTTCTTTAATTCATTTCATTTCATTTTAACTACCCAGAACAATTTCACCAGCCATTAGCCTGGAATGAAACCTTACAAAGGCTGATTGTTGTTATAAAGATGGGTCCCAGCACTCCCTCCCCCTCCTTTTCATAAGTTTTAGGACAAATAGGCTACTTCATAGCCACAGCTTTGTTTTTTAAAAAGAGAATTCTTGCGAAGCAAAGGACAGACAAACTGCTTCACATCCACATTCAAAAGACTCCAAAACAACATCCACAGTGAGCTGGGCTGGCTCGGAGCCCCAAGCCCAGACCGTGAGGAGGGAGGGGACAACAAAGGATGGATCTCCCGGGCGATTCTGTGCGCGAGGTGCACCAGAGTCCACCCGACAGGACACGCAAACACTGATGCTCTGCCCTCAAACCTCTGCCAAAGGGTGGGGGGAAGCACCAAATGCTCAACTCCACTGCAGCCAACTCTAAACACGGGGGGGGGAAAAAAAGCATCAATTATACGAGCACATTTTTATGTTTTGCAGAAAATAAACCTTCATGAGTGTCATTTCTGACAGCCTACGCCAAGAAAAAGCTGCACATTTTTGTCTCGCTGCATCCATGTTTGGAAAACAATCTTAACAAGAAAAAAAATAAAGACACATTCTATTTCTTCCAATTTGTAAAGAGCTGCACACCTTACATTTAGCATCTCCACGGAAAGCTGCGAAAAAAGATATTCTTTCTAAAAAAGTGCTCAAGTGTTGGATTCTGCTTTTTTTCTAACAAGCTGGTGGCATTTCCCCAGCCCTGGACAGTCTCTCTGCTCAACATGAAGGCCCCAAGCCCGTAACAGCTCTGCCCCAATTTAGAACGTATGTATATGTAGCAACATCCCCACAAAACGTTCACAACCCTGTCCAATTCCGATGTATTTTTGATCCTTCCCAACAAACAGATCAGAGAGATCTTTTCCAACAAAGTGTCAACAAACTGTCTGCGCAGACAACTCCCTCCTCAGTTTGTGTATTATGTGGTTTGTATTATTTTTATTCCTCGTTAAGTGTCACACTTGTCAAAAGAGTGAACGCCACTTTTCCATAGTAACACGGTTTTGTGATGGAAGTTGTGAAACCTTCAAGACTTACAGATATTTCCACAAATATCCAGTATCTGCTCAAACATTAACACCGCGAGCTCGGAAAGCAAAGGAATGGACTTCTGTGTTTTCTCTTCCAGCAAGGTATCAAAACTGCTCCTGCAATTTGGACTTTTTTTCCTCTTCCAAGAGAAGACAAAGACTAACTAATCCACTGGTATTTATTTCAGTGCACCACAGGAAAAAAATTACTTAAAAGTAATTCAAAGTAATGATAGAAGCCAAAAATTACTTTTTATGTAGTGACAAAAAACTTGGAACATGAGATTATGTTGAGTGTGAGAGTGTCTATAAACAGAGCTGCTTTATCCCATCTGAGCTGTTATTGGTGATGCCAATAATCCGAGTTTGAAGATGAACTCTGCAAAGCTGCATGTTTTACTATTCACTTCCAAATTATGGAAATGAACAGCACATTATACTATACCTTGTTGGAGGTATGCTTGGTAAAATAGTCCGATAAATAAATCCTAATACAATTATCATTCATTTTCACACGACAGATTTATAAAAATCTGTAAATACAAACTTCACAGGGAGAAACACCAGATCAGAATGGCAAACACACAGGCACCCAGCACCTTCCAGAACGTTCATTTGTGTCCCTCAACACTAAGGTTACAGTCACTAAGGCATGGCTTTCCTTTTTGTTTTAAATACAGAGACACTGGAAGGGATAAGTGATCTCACACAGCTTCTAACAACATCAATTATCAATCCAAACACCAAGAAAAAACACCAACTGCAGGTCTGCACCTCTGTGGAACATACAGGGCTCTGTAATATTTAAAAACAGAGGTGCCATGAGGGAAGAACTTGAGCAGGACTTCAAGTCAAGAAAATACCTTCAACAGAAACAAGAAATGAGCTCCAGCCTGAGTGCAGAATGTATCTAATTTTATTAACCGTGTAAATAAAAATATTTGGGAATTTCTACGAAACAAATACCTACAGAGCAATAAAACACAACAGGACATCAGGTACTGCTGGAAAGCAAGCAGCATTCCTGCACCCTTTTCCAATTACACCACTCTCAGAAGCCACCAAAACTCTTGACAGAAACAGAAGAGACAAGTTTTCCTGTATTAGTAAAACTCCACAGACATGAGACATACTTGCTCTGTTCTACACAACCGTGGATTTGGTAAGACACCAGTAACTTCAGAGCCAGTCCAGAACCAGCTTTATGTGACAGGACAGCTCAGCTCTTTTGGAGCACGTGGCACCACACCACATTAGAACGTTTGTGCGTTACTGCACTGTCATATGGTCAAAAAGTTAACACTGCAAGATTAATTACGACTCCTTAAAGGAAGCACTGCTATACACATCTTCAAATGAACACTTCATCCTTTCCCTGACATTTATTTAGATGTGGACTTTTCACCTTTGTGCCACCCTGCTCTGTAGGACATCATTTGCTATCTCAATTAAGCTGCATCAGTACTTTTCATTCCAACTACCTAAACTCTCACCACTCTCAACAGGAGAAAATATCATTTGCTTCCAGCTTCACAGTTTTCATACAACTACTGAGAACTGTTAAGTTGAAATAGTGTTCTATCCCACAGGATGAAGGGATGGCCAGGAATAACTCACCCTGGAACAGACTGGCTGTTTACCTTTCAGCAGCACTGTGCAACCTGCCAGGTAACAACACTTACACACCTTTAAACAGCTCCAGCTCCAACACACCTGATGTTCTTAATTCCTGTTCTGAGGCTTCTGCATTAATGAGGACAGAGGCAGTAACTCACTCCACCGGCTGCATGCATGTGCTGAGGCACAGACAGCTCCATGATCCACCTTGCTCCGGGCAAAACCTCGGTGTTTGCGAGCTAAACATTCCAAAAGTCCAAAACCTTTTACATCTCTAGACTGCTTTTAGGAGGCATTTATATATATACACACACATGTATGCGATTGCATAAAAACATTAGAAAAATCATCTAACAAAATACAATGTTACATATGCTCAAATCAAACAGCAAGCAAAACATTTTAGAAAAAAAATTATAATTCATAATAGAGCCTTGATGTCTATTTACAGACTGTCCTGAAGTACGGTACTGCTACAGAGACATTCATATTCCAAATAACTTTGATCATCTGCCTCACAGGCCCTCTACTGCATCTGCTGCATGCTGCACATCGCCATGCAGTGACAGCAGAGGCAGCTCAAGTAGGTAAGTTTGGATATTGCTGCACGACCCTGCACAGCCCAGAAAGAGAGCACTCAGTAGATGCCTCTCTGTCTCCACAGCTACAGATGCACAGGCACAGTGTCCCTTTCTGGAGCCCAGAGCAGCACAGGTAGCTCAGGGCTGCCACGAGATTTCAGTGACAAGCAGCAGCGTGGGGTCATCGCAGCGTCACACCAGCAGGCACAGAAATTAAAACACAGCACTCCCTGAACAGCCACTCCAGGCCAGACCCAAGGCTGCACTTTCCTCTCCAAAGACAGCTCCTTGTAGTGGGATGGAATTCACAAGTTTCACTCCTTCCTGACGGCATCAGTAAATCCAGACAATGAAGCTGGAGGCATTAACACTAATCACAAAGTGGCCACGCAGGGATGAAAGGGGAGTTAAGGCACCAACTCCCTCATACCAACAGCTTGGAATCACAGGATACACAGAGTAAAATGGCTTTCACAGAAGGGCATGAAATTAGGAAAAATCACAGCTAATTTATAATGCAAACTTTGTACAAGAAATTATTTTCACGCACGCAACTATCACAGAACCTTCCCACAAGAGCAGGAAGCAATGCAGCAGCAGACTGTAACCTTAAAATAAGAACTACATTAATTATCCATGAGGGAGAAAAAAAAGTAAATCCTGTTCTAAACAAGCAGAGTTCCTATACAACAGCTTATTTGTCCCTTGCATCCTTGCTACTTACAGTGACACAAAACACAGATTGGCACTCGGGAAAGCAGCAATAAGGAATGTGTCTTCTGGAGCATTGTTTCCAACTTCAGCCCAGTCCCACAGAAGCTAAAAAAATTCCAAGTCTGTTAATTCTGTTCTATTTATTGTGCGTGTTAAGATGCTACGTAAGAAGCGATTTTAAAAAACCTAAATTTTATAAATAGAATTGCAATTGCTTTGAATTGTGGCCTGCAGCCATCATCTGCTGTAATCAATGACTAAAATCAAGCGACCTCAGCAGCTGCAGGTCACCTACCAGACCAAAATTTGGGCTGGCAATTATCGTACAGAAATACCCAAACCCTTGCTGAAAACTCATGCAATAGACGTCTCTTCACTTTATTTGTATCAGGGAAGTCCTACATAATATTCTGAACTAAGTCCCACAAAAAAGGTGGAGACAGATTTTTGTTTAAGCAAATACCCATATTTATGGGTGAAATATACTTAATTGGTTTAAAAAACACATTGGTTTTACCAATAAAGACCTAAAACCAGTAAAACTGTAAAACAGAACACTTTTTAATACTCTTATTAACTGCAGTTTGCTTAATTGCAATATTTAAGTCATGAGTAGATCTAAAACTGTCAGATGCATTTAATTGAAATACTATCCCTAGAGCTAAACACTGAGTGTTTATAATAAGATACACGTTATTCAAGATTAGCTAACTGCTCCCTTTCCATGGAAAATCCCACAGAAAAAGCAAGGGAAAACAAGGGAACAAAACTGCACTGTGGGGCGGGGGAAAAGGGGAGGTGTTTGCTTCAAAGGGGCTTTTGGTCGGTTTGGTTTGGGTTTTGTCATTCTGCATTTAATCAAGTGATCTTTGTTCCCTTCTCTAATATCTCCAGAAGTTATGTCTTCACGTAAAAAATGAAGGAACATCCTTCTCTTCTTTCTTCCTAATTCCTCTCACCCTTCCTCTGTGTCCAAAATCATAGATACATTCATCAAGACATCATCTACAAAATGCTGAGTCCAAATGAATTCCTGCTTTGTTAAAGAAAAACTTAATTAAGAGTAAACAGTATCTACAAACTGGAAAACATCTACAGTACCTGCACACAGTTCAGACAGAAAGCAGTTTGATTTATCCTGATGTTAATTCGCAAGTGCACCACAGAATGAAGAGCATAAGCACAGAAGTCAAAAGTAAAATTCCCATTGTATGTAGAGATCAAAAGGAAAACTATATTCTATGGGAGAAAATGAAGCAAAGTACGTGGATAAAAATAACAGGTATGGCAGTAACTTTTTGCCTAACAAAAGAGTATATTCTGATGGACACAACTTCAAACAAATGGCTGCTTAAAATAATTAACACAATATGTTTACTAAAAAAAATAAACCCAAGCAGACAGATAAACAAAAAGCCTTTTAATCCTTTCTATTTTTTCCCCTTGGTGGTCTGTAAGGAAAATCAGAACAGTAAAATTAATACATGCAGGATAAGATATGCAGCTGAAAAGCTGAACAACCCACTAATACACCCTTGGTTAATTTGACTTCTTGTTATTTGCTTTAAGATCTCTACCACAAAGTTCTGCTCAACATATTCCTGCTAGCAACAATCTGCACCAGAATTAGTGTCTCTCAAGTAGCAAGTGTAGCATACACAACAATCTCAATGAGAGAGGCAATTAACAACTGCTGCAAAAAATAATTATATATAAAGATGGTTTGAAAGACAATACTCTATCTAAAATGACCTCGCTGTATTCACAGCACTGATAAAACAGTTTTCCTTTAAAAAATGCCGCTTTTTTTATTCATCAAAAGAGAAAAGCCCCAAGGTCACCTGTCAATAACAGAACAAACCCTCAGTAAATCACAGTGCTTCACAAATAAATTCCTCATCAGTAATTAAAACCAGGCCTCTCTGGCCCTGTGTTATCAGCTCATCAAATTCATTGCTCATCTAGAATAACAGATCCACATCTGCAGTCATTACAGCATGCCAGATAAATCAATCCTCTCAATGATGCTTTGAGCCATCTCTGCTCCCTTTTAACCAGCCCGATATTTATTTCCCCCTGACACTTCTGACATTCTATTTACTGTAGGCAAATGGAACTCATACGGCACCTTGTAATGGCTTTACCAAACCCCATTGTGGGGCATATCTTCCAAGACTGATGGGCGCAATAAACAAGGTTTTATGGTGTAAGTGTGAGCTTCCAACTTCTTTTTTTCCAGGAATTTGACTTCTGCAGTGAAGATGGTTTATTACATTTGATTGCAGGTGGAAAAAGCTATATCCACTTTGAGACCTGTCAGCTAAAAGCAAGCAGAAAACTTTTGAAATAATATTATTTTTGTAATTTTATTTTCTCATTGATAACAATACAGAATAAAGCATCTCCCTGTCAGGGCTTGGAAAGCAAGGCCATAATTTATCATCCCACCTCCGCCCTCCCTCCACCAAATCAAACACAGGTCTCCTCTGTAAACTTCCAAAAGGTACAACAGCAATATATAATCTCCCCATACATACAAAGTCCATCCCAAGCCCTCCCCAGCATTGCTGTTTACATTCAAATCTGAAGTATGTGTGGTTAAGTAGGTACACACATAGCGACAGATGAGGTCAAACACGCTTTTGGGGCATCTGAGCCCAGCAAAAAATCACAGGTTTCTTGAATTTACTGCACAAACCAAAACTTTTCACTGTTTGGTGCATTCTCCAGTAACAAGCATCAGACTGTTGGGTTCAAAATGAGAACACAAATTGTTTCCTTGAGAATGAAACAAACAGCACAAGAACTACTTTTCAGCATAAATTTTGACTGTTTGTACACTATCACAGCTGCTCTATTTAAGGAAATTGAGCGAAAATCTGTTCAAATGAAAAGCAGAAGCATTCCTAGAATCGGAAAGCCTCCCAGAATATAACATGTGTTAACAGCTCTGAGGAGTTCAGCAATTTCTAGGACTTAAGCAGATCCCCCTCCTCCGTGGGGGTGGTGTGCTTCCACATACATATGGACATTCACCCAGGAGATGCCTAAAAGCATATGCCATCCATCCAGGAGCCCAACTTTTGTCCTAGAAACCCGGGCTTTCTGTGCTTTTCTGTGCATAATCTGACTACAAAAGCAAATTTCTCGTGCAGGGAGGAGAGGCAGCCCAGCTCCCAAAGCTCAGCTTACCCCGAGCCAAGGCCCTGCACCTGGATCCGCCGCTCCCCGCGATCCGGCCCTGGGAACGAGCAGGGCTCCACATGTCCCCGCTCATTATGCACGCCTCAAAATTGACTTGCATTAAATTACTGTCACAGTGTTAGTGGATCCCTCCTTTAGCATATATTAAAATTTTATTTCTGTGTGTCAGCCGTGCCTCGCTCGAAGCAACATGAAAAGGCTGGTAAAAGTCCTTTTTCGGGACAAAAAATAACGCCCAAGCCTATAGGAGGCTATGAATTCTCAGATCCTCCTTCCAACACTGATTCAAAAATGACAGGATATAGTCTTTTCCTTAATGAAAAATCTATATTTATCAGTCTATTGTTCTTGTGTACTGATCCTACTGCTCTCTGAGGCCAAAGTTTGAATATATTGGATTTTGAAATAATAGCCCAAGGCTCTGAGATGCTGGGTCATGATACATAAATGATGAGAGGGTTGTTCCCTATTTCTCTGCTTCTTACCACAAAAACAAAATACAAATTCCAGGATGAAAATCTTCAGGAGTCTACACTATCTGCAAAGTGCAAATTATATGGGATATTCACAGAACTATACATGATAAAATCAGACTATACTGAGAAAGATGATCTGCCTGTTCTCGGAATAAACCAGTAATTTGTTGCTGTAATGTCATAAAGTCCTATTGTTACGTAACCATAGACGTGACAAGCTCAACTTGTTTGGAATTTTTAGTCTTAATTCCAGTTGAGTTTGCATATAAATGTCTGAAAAGAAATTCATTTAGGACAAAGATCCAGAGACTGAATTTATCAATCTTTTATACTTCACACTTTGATTCTTAAGTGTAACAGGGGGTTGAAAAAGACGAAACCTCCAGCTATAGACTGTTGGTGCTAGGAGAATAAAGAGATAAAAAGCCTCATTTTTTTTTCCTATAGAAAAATTTAAGGCTGCTGTTATGATGAAAACATAAAGGGGAAAATCTGGAAAGTATTTTTCACCTTCATCCCACAATAAAATAGAGTTACTATTACAGAGTTCTGTAAAGCTGCAGCTTCTACGCCGCTGTATTTTCAGGGTATGGGGAAGAGTTGCCTCTAGATTTTGCTTCTCAGATGTGTCCAACTTTCCTTTGACCTTGAGTGACTCTGCCTGAAGTTTTCCAAACCAGCCACTGAAATACTCATCTTGCCCCAGTAACCAAGAGCATTTCAGGGGGTCCTGGGGATATATCTGCTCTTCATGCTTTTTTCACCTGAAAATCTGCATCTGAGATTCATAAACTACCGGAGCAGTTTAACACCCAGTACCCAGGAGAATTAACACCTTGGGGAATTCCTGAGATTACCACAACACTAAGTGCCATAGAAATGCAAATGCAACTTAGTTATGATTAGAGAACATTCTTTTTGAAAATTTAGTTTATGAGTTATACATATACAGTACAAACAGAGTGCATACATAGAAAAATAAAATTAAAAATTAATAATTTCTCATGCAACAATACACACCATATCATTTTGTCCAGGCAAAATACCTTTCTGGGAATTTTCACCGGTTAAAAAATGCTTTGATTTCCACAATCAAACGCAACCTCTGCAAATCTTAAGATAAATGAGTCTCATTCCACAGCATCACGTGAGATGGATTCAAAGAAAACCAAACCAACTCCTCCTGCCAGGCACAGACCTGTGTCCAAGGGCTCCAACCAGGAATGGAACCAGCTCCTGCCTGACCAACTGTGAACAACCCAAGGTTGTTCAGTCTACAGAAATTATTCCCACAGTCTTCTGGGGCAGCTGCTGTACTCAAAGGAGTTTTGGAATGTATTCTTTTCATATTACCTATATTCATGACTTCTTCTCTCCAACTGTCTTCAGTAAAGTAAGTTAGAAGAAATTTATTTAAAACATGCTATAGGGATGTTTAAATGTCCCTTTAAAGTTTATATTTTCCCATACAAAAAAATTATTCCATTCCTAAAAATTCATTTTTAACATCTAAAGGGGGATCTGAGCAACCTTCCAGCCCAAAATAACTGCACTATGGAATACGTACCTTACTCTTCTAGATTATTACATGTGTATTACACATTACGCATTCACACACAGAGTGATTGTTTGGTTTGGTTTTTTTAATTAGCTTTAACTGCTTACCCAAGGTGAATCTATTACCCCATACCCCATTAATAAGAACTTTTCAGTGCTGGGAGGTAAAAAAAAAAAAAAAAAAAAGATCCCATGGTCAATGCTCCTGGATACCTTTGCTCCCATTCCTCCACTTTTCCCCCGAGAGTTTCCAAGATGAAAGTGCCACTTCAATCTACAGAGTCACACACCATTGCTTTCTGTGTGTCCCACAGACCCTTCCACGTAACTTCCAACAATCCCTTGTTAGGAATCATGCTGCTCCATGCTAAAAAATGCTGGAACAGGTAATGGACATCCTTGCGAGCTATTCAGATACTCAATTTTACAAGCAGGCTGCCTGTACAGGTTTAGAGACACAGAGACATGAGTCTGATCTCAAAGGTAAGGAGACAAGATCCAGTTGTGATATGTCTAATATTAGTATTTTCTGAGTTAAAGTAACTACATAAAGAGCTCTCAGGCAATCTGTTTATATTTAAATGGATCCAGAATTGATGTGCCCCATTACTATTTCCCCCTATTTGCTGGCAGAGGGTTGAAGCTTAGCAGCCAAGTGAAGAGAAGACACATGAAGCATGCTTCATAAAGGGGGATTAGTTTAGGCACCCTCACTACCCCCAAACTACTGCTCTGTCCACTGCCAAAATCAGACATTCATGTCCTGAGATATTAATAACAATGCTAGGTATCTTCTGCACATACAGAAGCCTACGAACTACAAAACTGGCCAAAGAACCCACTTGAAAAATACGAGATTAACCCTTCCCCAGTCCTGCTTCCCATGATACATGGCTGACAACAAGGATGTGTCAACACCAGAGACTGCAGAAACCAGAGCAATTCCTACAGAAGTATTAACCCACGTGTCTGTACAGCCTTGAAATCTCAACTTCACCTTCCTCTGCATCACCAATTATTTCAATGACTGCTTACTTCTCCTGACTCTTAAAACACATAGAATATGATCAAGAGAGATTACTTTGGCAAAACGTACACTCCAAGGGTAACCTATGCACAGCCTCCACAGTTTAAAGGAGGATGTACATCCTCCCAGTATTTCCACTGGTTTTGCCACACATTTGCCCACAACACTTTCATACAGCTGCAATTTGAAAACCATTGCATATTCCAGCTTGAACAACATTGAGTCATGGACAGCTAATCACAGGTCCATGAAAAAAGCTGACCTCTCTAACGTTTCTGAGTCATCAAAAGCACAAGTTCAGCAATTTCTGAAAAACCAGGATCAAAGATTATAACTTTTAAGAAATAGGAGAGCTATGGGAATATATTAAACTGACCACACAAATATGCTCAGCGTGTCATCTCACGCTCATGCACTATTAGGGTCAGAGAAAGAGACGAAGCAGTGGGCACCCTACTGCTGTGGAAAGCAGAGACTACTGCTTTCTGTTTATCAAACTGGAGTTTCGGCCATATGGGTGAAGAAAGATCTTCACATTGCTCTTGGGAAGTTCAAGGAAACTTGACCAACACGGCTTTATTCCATATTATCCGTAATTCCAGAAACTGTGCATCACAATGTACACTGACAGTCTGCTGCCTTGAATATTTAAATGTTCTACTACTTCTCAGTATTTGCCAAAACCTCAGCCCAATGACAGGATTATGTGTTTCTTCAAAAATATTCAATTACCCCAACCCACAATAAGACCACAGAAAGGAATTCATTTGGATTTCTAGACTAAATTAAGTTGAAATTAGCAGACAAATCAATAGCTATGACCATTCTCTTTAAGAACTCTCATTGCTCCTAAATGTCACAGTTGGCCTAGACATTACCACAGTAATTTGCTTTAAGATCATGCTAGAGGAATGGCATAAGAGTTTAGTGCTCTCTGCAATAATTGTTTTAATATTTAAGTTGATTAATACTGAAATAGCCTTTACCTTGAATGATTATAAGCCAAAGAAAAGTCACAACAAAAGAAGAAGGAAAAAAGTAGCAGGTATTAACTTTCCTGCTGTTTACTTGAGTATAATCCTTTCCTTCATAAAATACAAGACCAGTAATTGAAACACTCATCTCCACTTCTCTCACTGTGCCCTGCATGGGCAGTAATCAGAGAGGTCAAGATTGGCTTAAATTCTCTCACATTTACAAGGCATCACAATTTGACTGTGTTAAGAAAGGCTGCTGGATATTTTAGCAACCATCATTTATCTCAGCACAGAGAACTGGTCACTCTATGTAAGCCCAGCACTCCAACCACCAAGAGGAGGAACCCATGGGAGTAAACTTAAAATGACTTAATACTTTCTGAACACCAAGAAAAATGAGATGGCTCCTCTACCGTACCTATTAATTGTTAAGTCTTAGAAGAATTCTTTCCTGTGCAACTCCTTGCAAGACCAACTCAATTCATAAAACAATTCACCATCTACCATCTGTTGTCACATATCATTACTCAGTGCAAACTGCCCAGTGCAGAGATAAGAAAAACATCTCAATGAGCAGCTGGGTAAGATAAAGCCCTGAGCATGTGCAGACACAGAAAAGAAAAAGATACCCAAGTCCTTACTGCAGATTACCTTCTTCCAGTCCGCCTCTGCCTAAGAGCTGGGAAATGCAGGCTACAGATTACCAGAATTCTTAGATTCCTTGTTGATGCTAAAACCATCTACAAATGGTCTCTCAGCAGGTGCCCATCTCTGACATCCTGACCTCAGTACCGCTGTCCTACAGACTAAAACACCTCGGCCAAAAGCCACCAGGCTTAGGAAACTCAGCCACGTAAAGAATGGCAGCTGGATGCTGTCCAGCACTCCCTCCATTGACTTATCACACACTATCAGCCTAAGTACAAAGCCTCTATTTTTATCTCTTCTTGTGGTGAGTATCTGGATCCAGCCAATCTAAAAGAAACAAAAGAAAGTAGTCTAGGATTGTTTGCTCCTTAATTACAACAGATCTCCTACCCAAAGGAGAATAGCTCTGCTCAAAACCTTCACTGCGATTTAAATCCCTGATGGATCCCAGAACCTTTTAATACAATGAGAAATCCCACGTTCTTTTTAAGTCTCCTATAATTCTTACAAAATATATTTAGACCTTGTGTACTGAAATTATTCACACAAATATTCCAGCACAAATACTTTGTGCAAGACCTCTTCAGCAGGGTGGTCTCATCTTTCCTTTTGAGAAGAATTTGGGGGGATAATGACGAAAATACACACAAAGAGAGATGTGAACGGATTTAACTCAATCCTATTGCTGGAAGGTACAGAAAGAAATGCAGCCTCCCCATCCACCAAGTGTTTATGAAAACATTCCACCAGCAATTTACGTCTGTGTCAGACAAATGGAAGCGGTGTCAGAACTTGCATCCTTTATGTTGAACCATCCAAAAACAACAGAGAAAAGCCAGATTATCTGCCCCAGTCAGCATTTTAATTTTTCAAAATTCATTTGTGTGAGGTTTTTCATCCTTCTTAAATCCCTGTGACATCCACCTAAGCACTAACAAAAAGATTATTTTGACATCATTGCTTTTGGCTTCTCTTGGGGGATACCTACCTTCGTACAAGTATTTCACACCTTCCTGGGGAAGTTAAACTCCTCAGGTTGTATCAGTAAGGCAGTGTCTGACAGACACAGGGGCACAAGTCTGGCACACGGGCAGGGAAGCTGAGGCTCCTTAACGAATGAGGCAGATGTCGGAAGATGTCTTAGGGAGTGTGGAAGGTACTGGTTACCTACACGTAGCATCCTATGAATCCATACACTCTCGTGCATGAACACTCTCACACATTTATAAAGGAATTCATCCATTCTCATAGAGGAACACCTGACATTTCACTTAGTCTCTAAAATATTCTTATTTTATTGGTTAACTGCACTTTAATCAGGTATAGAAAGTACAGCAATAACTGAGTAAAGGGAAAACAAGAACAAATACATTACCAAGCTCTCAGGGCTGGCAGGACTTGGTTTGTTGCACCTTTATCAAGAGTAATAACACACTGATAGTTTGGACCCGATATGGAAATGTGCCTCAAGCAGGAGGATCTGCTTATAAAGGCCTGACTTACAAAAAACAGAATTTGCTCATGGAATAGGAAAAAGAAACACAGCAAACTGAGCTGTAAGCTCTTGGAGAGGTCCAGGCATGATTATTTCATATAAATATGCTCAAAATACAAATTTATGATCGCCTAAATATCTAAATTTAAAGGCTTTCACTCAAAGGGAAACTCCACAAACTAGGCACAGGACACTGAAGAGATGAGCACCCTCTTTACTTGGACACTTGTATTTTTATATTAAAAAGGAAAGCTGTTCGTTTTTTTAACCAGCAGTTAAGTATTCAAAAAAAGAGAGACTGAGATACATGAAGTATTTAACAGGCTCAGGACATCTACCAGAGCAATGATAAGCACTTTGATAAAAAAAAAACCCTACAAATAAAAATATTCAGTCTTTCAAACCATTCTATTACTAAAGCTAAATGCAGAGACGCTTGCGCTCATTGTTTATGGAAGTGGAAGAGAAAGTACTAAGTTAACAATAACAACAATAATATAGAATTCAAAGTTAATTTGGAAAATTATGGGCAAAGATCAGACAGAAGAATTATCCTCTTATGAAAAATAGCACTAGAACAGGACTAGAAACAGTACAGCAAGCCTTTATTATTGCTTTTTGAACTCATACACAGATTTATCTTGTACCGGTATAGTACTTTCAGCAGTTTCATTGTCAGGTCCCATTTTCTGCTTCCTCCGTTCTCCCCTTCTCCTGATTCAAAACCATCCCTTTAACACATCATTCCTAATTAGATGATTAGTGCTTGGAAGGGCAGGAGATAAGTCATTTGCATAATTTAATCATAAAAAGAAGTTAAAGATACAGATTTTGCTGTTCGTTTGTACAATTATCTTCACCAGCCTGGGGGGCTGAGATATTAATGTGATTAAACAGTATTTCTGCAAACAGGCAACTGTGTGTCCTCTATTAAAGCAGAGCTGGAGGCAAATGAAAAATTAATTTTAGAAGACAATCAATTTTATTCTACATGACTGTAATAAATAACAGCCCATCTGCAGACAAGTCATTAGGCCCTGGGAGGCTACACGTGTCACAAAGTCTAAATGACACACAAGGCCGAATTTTCCACCAAAACCAGAGTCTTAAATAGCCCACCAATGACCATTCCTGTTCAGAGAGTGCAAAGGATTTCCCAGAAAAGCCAGGTGCATGTGGCTTCCAACCACCAACCACCATGTGGGCTTGTAGAGTATTCACAAATACAGGGACTTGGTGGTTTACCCTTCATCATGTTTTCAGTCTTTTCTGAATTCTGCAAGAATAAATCAAGATTTGGCTAAATAGCCAGGATGCTACGTATTTATTACCTTCATGAAATGTACGTGCTAATTAAACACATAATAATTATCAGTTTACTACTTTTTAAACTGTTAACGTACATTAAATTATTTTTCACTATTCTTTACATGCAGTCACCTCCACTTAGAATATTAAAACCCACTCCCCAATTAAAAATAATCCAGATAGTCTCAAATACATGAAATATGATTATGCTCCAAGTAAGGATTTCTGATATCAGCAATGTACAATATGTGCACAGCAACAAGCTATTGTATTCACTCTACTGAAAATGTTTTCTATTTATCACCACTGGTAAACACTTCCCTCAATGGAAAAAGTGAATATTCCTATACACCCTGAAATCCCTGATTCTTGACAAGTGTTTACCAGGCAATGCAAATAAACATCTATTGACTCCCACTGCTCCTAGCCCGTGTAGTGCCTCTCATCACAAAAATGCAGATACACGGATTCTTTACTGGAAAGGCTTGGGGTTCCGCTATGAACTTTCTCTATGTTTATTTCCTGTACAAGTATATGGACTTAATTAATAAAAATCTATCCAAATACAAGATTAGCTAAATACACAGGGGACAGAATCGATGTCCCAATGCTTGTCTCATTATTCCACTTCCAAATTTGCACAAAACATTTCCTGATGTGGACCTAAGTAACTTACAGATTAATTCACAGGTATGCACTGAGGTTTGGACGCCTTCTATGCTGGCGATCCAAAAATCACTGAAATCAGTTGGAAGACTCTGGTTCTACAATGGCTCCATTGCAGAATTTCACCTGCAATGAGTCAAAAAGACGAAGCAAAGCAATGTCCTCCTTCATGTTCATTCAGTCTCCTCTGTAGTCTTACACAGAAAGCAATGGTGGGGTCAGGACATTACAAAAAATCAACAGCAAAAAAAGGAACTTTCAAATTTTGCCCACAGTCATACAACCAAACCAAGCCATCAACCTAAGCACTTAAATAAAAATACTCTTTGCCCACCTACTGTCTGTAAACTTGTTTACTATCACTCAAATTCTCATAGCACCAGACACTACAGGGGATTATTCTGGATACAATCTGACATCATCAGATAAACTACTTCATGTGCATAAGATACTAAAAAGAGCTTCTAACTAAAAAGCAGAAGAGTGAACAGCAGCATCAAAAACCCCAATACAAACACCAATATCAAAATACGGTCAAAAAAACCTTAAACTTTTTGAGCTTAAAAGACACTTTTAAAGTTTTAAAGACAACTCATTGACCAACACAACAAATGAAACCTGTGAGCGGTGTCTGCTGTTTGAGTATTTAGTTACTGTGTTGTTTTCCTGAATGACAGGTCAATCTAGATGAGGGGGAAAGATGAGGCTGCGTGGCCACAAGCACCTGAAGATGTCAAAGAGAAATTCTGCGACAGCCAAGGATGGGGGCAAATGATCATCACAGAACAGGCACATTCAGACCCTAATAAAATACACTAATTAAATGAAATGCAGTGCTGGTAGAACAAGCCCCTTACATAGCTGGCTTACATGCGAGACTGAGCAGCAGAGATGCTCGCCCCTGCCAGGCATTTCACTTTCTGTTAATAGCTAAATTTTTAAAAAATAATAAAAATATGGCATTTATACTATCAGAAACTTCACATGAATGAAGAAAAAAAGTTCTTATGAAGAGTTTCTATCCAGATCAGAATATACCAGTGTCAAGAACTCAGTCACTCAACTGACCTTTACTCAGTGAACACAAGTTCTTAAACTCTTTAAAAGTCTAAAGCCATAATCTGAACCGCTCTATTGCACTCTCTGCATTATTCAGGAAAGATGACTACAATAAATGTCTCACCAGTATTTTTTGTTTTGCTTCCACACCAACATGAACAGAGATTCTCTCCTTTAAGAATGAATAACTAAGATGGAACAGTTTATTAGAAGGCTGTGGTTGTGGGGTGGGAGAGGGACATGCAAACTAAAACTCTGAAGAAAGCATATTAAAAAAGGGCAAGATAAGTGGATGAGCAGAAACCCTCTAGCTTAACATGCAAGAGAAAAGTCATTCATGAACTTGCAAGACAGAAATGTTCCTAAGTTCCAGCAAGAAGAAACAGATTTGTTTGAAGCAAAAATCGGTTGTGGAACAAGTAATGCAATTCATAAAAACAGAGCAAAAAGAAGTGACAGCGATTCTGGTTCAGAGACAAGAAATCTTAGCTCATACAACAGTGGGGTCAATTAATGCTCTTCAGCACTGCTGACTATGAGAACAAGTAAGGTTTGCAGCGTGTTACAGCAACAATTCTGCCCAAACCCTTGCTGAGGGCTCCTGCAAGAGGCACGGTGGCTGCGGCTGCTGAGAGCAGCACATCAGCCCTGGCACGTAGGCACAGCACGGGTCGGGCACGGCACACACCTGGAACGCAGCAGGGGAGCAAAAAGGGGCAGCCAGCCTGGACTGAGCTCTCTGCAAACAGTCAGACAGCCTTGGAGAATATAAAAATGATTTTGTAACGGCAGGATGCTCAGCTAAAGGTATTTTGATAAGTCACCTATCAGATACATGAACTGCCATATAAAAAAAACCCCAACAAATAAAGTCTTACGAGCCAAAAGACTCCCCAAATCTACAAATACATCTTTCAGAAACAAGCTCACATAACAGAGGGAACTGAACACCGAGTTCATTACCCTGGGTCCTTTTTCAGTATCCATATTCTGCTCTCGTCTAACTGCCAGCATTTTACCACCTTGCTCTGCTCTGGTTTTTTATTGTTGGTTTTGGGAGTTTTTGCGTGTTTGGAGGAGGGGTTTTGGTTTTTCTTGTTTAGACATGTATTTTAAGTCCCACTGGAAAGACCTGACATTTTTCCTGCTTCTATTTTCCAGTATTATCTCAGCAGCTCTTTAGAAAATTGCCCTCCTTCAGCACACAACAACATTTAAAAGTACGAGGAGGAGAGCAGGCAGCTGCAGACACCTGCAGCCCCAAAGAGAGATGCCTTCATCAGCCTCACAGAAAACAACAGGGATAATATTTCACAGACACAGGACACTCTCTGATTAACTGTTATCAAAACAGTCTATTAGCCAGCATGTAAAACTTGCACTAGGCAAAAACAACTGCTACACATGTAAGGAAAAGCATAATGCATAATATTTTAAACACGCTGATTAGAGGTTCTAAATGAAGCTCAAAGTATTTTTTCTTTCAACTAGCTTTATCTTCTTAATTAGCAACTCTTAAGTTACAGTAACATACAAGTAACTAAATCCCCCTACTGGCACAACCTCTGTGCCAGGAGCTTTCTTTACAGCCACGTTTATTTTTTTTAATTACAAATATACAAATATTCTTCTCTAGGGGCAGCGGGGAATAGGACAAGTCAGCTCCTCAGCACACACACAGCATTTCAGGAAATCATTTGTGAGACAGAGATGGCACAAGATGATATGGTTGATTCCCAGGAAGGACAAACACAACAGCAGCGTGTCAGTACTGACCTGCCTGAGTGACTCGTCAGCAGGGCAGTGACCCCAGCAGTGGCTGCCTGTGACATCTACTCCCAACTCCCACAGAATCCAGCAGTCCCAATAAAACCTTTCTTCCACAGCACAGTTATTTCTACTCTGCAAGTAACTTGCCTAGAAAGGCTGAGTGTCAATCCCTGCAAATATTCAAAATCTAACTGGAGACAGCTCAGAACAACCAGCTCCAGCCAACCCTGCTGAGACAGAGGGATTGGTCTAGAGCACAGAATCCCACAATGGTTTGGGTCAGAAGGAACCTTAAAGCTCATCCCATCCCACTCCTGCCACGGGCAGGGACACCTTCCACTATCCCAGGTTGCTCCAAGCCTCGTCCAACCTGGCCTTGGACACTTCCAGGGATACGGCAGCCACAGCTTCTCTGACCAACCAGCACCCTGAACCTGGCCTTCTCCAGCTCCGTGAGGTTTGCCCAGTCCCACCTCTGCAGCCTGTCCAGGCCCCTCTGGACCCCTCCCTTCCCTCCAGGTGTGACCACCCCACCCAGCCTGGGGCTGCTGCTGAGGGCTCCATCCCACTGTCCCTGTCACAGACACCAACACTGAACAGCACCAGTGCCAATCCCAACCCCGGACACCACTGCTCACTGGGCACCACCTGGGTATCGAGCAGCTGATCGCAGCTCTGAGCGTGACCATCCAGCCAATTCCCCATCCATGGTCCATCCATCCAGTCCACATCTCTCCAGTTTAGAGACAGGGATAGCCATCATCTCAAAATGCACCAGGATGACCTCAAGAGGACCCTGCTAACCTCAACAGTTCTGTGATTCTGCAAAATACGTTGGATTTGGAACTGTACACACAGCATGAAGTAACTTGGATGAACTTTTTAAAATAAAAAGTGTTCTGTTTTAATTCCACTGTTCATTCAGGCTTAAAAACAGGAAAGAAAAAAGTCCTGATGCTTTGTTGGTTTAAAATACCACGAGGGCATCCCAGGCTAAAAGTTCTCTTGCCTTGGACTGGACAGAATTGCGCTACATGCTGAGAATGTTACTCACTTACATGGCTATGACAAGCATAAAAAGAAAGTAAAGGCTTTTAGTAAGGACACCAAGGTAGCCCATACAGCCCCGGAAGTTAATTTAGCAATTTTAGTTCATGCCCATAGCAAATGCAATGTAAACTAAACTTCTGGACTATTCTAAAGTCTCCGTCTCCTATAAATATGTACAGCAAATTTCCCAAAAATCAAGGTTGATTTCCACAGTTGACAGCTTTGGAAGAATCCAGAAGTTTAGTTTATATTGCATCATATATAAATCTGCGTGTATGTGAACATTTTATCAATGATTATGGGTATGTATCAATGGCCTAAGTCCTATATTAAATATAACTCCCACTTTCATTCACAGGGTAGCTGAAATGTGTTATCTGATAGAATATGAAAACTCCAATCACAGGAGCCTATGGCTGGGAACAACAGTGAGGAAGAATAAGAGCAGTGAATGCAAAATGCTGCTGAAAAACAGCCCTGAGATTCTTTCAAAGAAAAATCAGAGCTACCTCTGCTCAAAATACTGTCGTCCTACCAGAGACAAAAAGGATGCGGGGGTGGCATGCAAAGGAGGCAGCACAACCTCCTGGCATGTAGCTCCTTTCTGCGTCTGAGCACAGGAAACCCTCAAGTCTTACAAGCTGTGAGATGTATCAGGTTGAGTCTTGAATAGAATAACTGCAAGTGCACTGGTGATGCATAACGTGACACATTTCAGCACATTTTAGTCATAAACAGACTGGACTTACTTTTGGACCAAAAAAATAGGTAACATCTTGATTATACAAACATACTTTTCACTCAAAGCCCCTGAAGTAATTTTTCCTCTGTTTTACAGAAGGAACACAATCAAGAAAAAAAACTAAAATCATTCCAGGAGATGACTTCAAAATTCTAGGTCTACCCTACCCTTTGTATGTCACACACAACTACAGCCAGTGTTAAGGGCAACTGAACCACTTAACTGAAATGGAAAAATATTTCCAAGTATTTAAGATTTCACCTGATTCACTGATATGATACATCACAGAAGGTACCCAGCTCAAGGAGGATAGAAAACTCGTCGCCTTGCTGGGAAAAATCTGAAGGAACGTATAGTAAGGATCTTTTCAATACTTACATTCCCATAAAATACATTTCAATACTTCAGTGACTATTTGCCAAATCCTTAACTAATACTGTCACTGGAAGCCTTTCAATTAATGACAATATTAATGGAGCTTTATGTAGCATAGATAATAGTGCACATGCATAATATAGCAAGATACCTCAAGTTTTACACATCAGTAGTAAAAAACCCATTAATAAAGAATAATCCAATAAAAGCTCTGTTTGTCATGGCATTACCATACTTTTTAGTGTAAGAAAAAAAGAGTCTCCTTCTTAAATAACTACTAAATGCTTGGGGTTCTAACATATTGCTGCAAGCTATAATGGTTATAACTGTTAATCCAATACACCTTTTATACAAACCCATAAACACACGAGTGGAAAAATAGCACAGATGTTCATCTCTAATGCAATTTCCATTCAATTTCCTAAGTGCAGTCCCCGTGTGCAAACTAGCTTAACGTTATGTTTAGCTTGCAAATTCTTTTAATAAATAATGAATGCAATAAAACTGGTAGATCAATGGCAAGCTGAGAAATCATAAAAAAGCCTTTTGCGCTCATGCTGTTGCCGATTTCAAACTTTAATCCAGCTACAGATCAATACTACTTTTTCTTTTTAACCCATCCCACAGATAGCAGACAGAGTGGATGTAGGTTAAATGCCGGTACCAGATATCAATTTCCAGAAACTTGATAACATCAGGCACAATTGCAATCGAACATTTTATACCTTATCATAGGAACAGTATACACTGCTAAACATCACCCTTTAAGCCACTGCACAGTAATAAAGGGAGCACATTAATTGGGTTTGGTTCTTACTTTCTAGAGAAGTGGTATTTGTGAGTGAGTCAAGAAAGGCTCTGACATAATCTATTTTAATGAGCAAAATGGGCTCAGCAGGTCAAGATGTACTGACAAGGGAACATAATCTCCCCACGGCCGCTAGTGACAATAAACTTTATACGCGCACACAAAACAACAACACGGCTGCGCTACCAAAAACTAAAGGCGAGCAAAGAAATTTCTGCTTTACAGGATTCGGATATTGGAACCTTCTGGGGCAGGTATCAAAGCGCATTAGTTAATAGGTATTGGTGTTTCTTACAGGTTGTAGAATGGAGAGAGAGGGGAAACCCTATTACTGAGTCACTTTGGATAGCCCTGTTTTACCAAGAGAGAACAAAGATCAAAAGCATGTAGCCCTGAGGGACAGTTCTAATATCAAGCAGGATAAATCTAAATCACTAAGAATCATTACTAACTAACATACTTGTGCTTGGGA
Organism: Lycocorax pyrrhopterus obiensis; assembly: GCA_014706295.1. NCBI lineage: Eukaryota > Metazoa > Chordata > Aves > Passeriformes > Paradisaeidae > Lycocorax > Lycocorax pyrrhopterus. The sequence continues at coordinate 16,599,108 of JACSVZ010000005.1, forward strand.
ATGCAGGTTTAATCGGGACATATAAAAACCTTGCCTTGGCTTACACCAAAGGAACACATCCCAGACAGCAGTTAACTCTGAAGTAGCCTCATTATGTTTGGGGTTGATATTAGTACCGTGTATGTAAATAATCATTAAAATTACGCATTTCCATACACCTACAGGTTTTATTACACTGATAATCACACAAAGAACTTACAAAAGCGACCAGCTGGGAACATTCCACATATTTTAAAGCAAGGATTTGGATAATTTTGTTTGTAACTTCAGAAATTCCTAATTATCACCTCCGGAAAGGCACAAAAGAGATTCAGGATCCTACATTCAGCAGGTACAAGATCAAACCCAAAAAGATAGTAACACATAATTCTTTCAAATGCAGGATTCAGTAAATACGTCCCACCTTTGACAAGAAGGGCTCAGATCCTAGAAACATTTTTAAGTTCTTTGCCCCTGTTCTGGCAAACGGCCCCTGACATGAAAGGGAGGTTCACCTCAGCAAAGTCAAAACAGGGACTTCACAGCCCAGATTTCAACACCTTTTTAATATTGATCCTGACGAACAGCCCTTACAAAATGCCAATTCCAGCCTGAAAGCAGTGAAATAAACAAGACAATTCTTCAAAACATCTCACGAGGGTCATTTGAAGTATTTTCTGCGAAATTACTAAGGTAGGTAGAGACTAGTTTCTCACTCTAAGGCCACCGCCATACAACAAAACACGATTCTTTAATTCAGTGGGTTGTGCTGTGCTCCTCAGTCCTACCAAAGTTGATTTTCCCTGCCTTTCAAACCAGTGCACAAACAGAGGCTGCGTGTGCAGCCACAGCCCCAGCGTGAGAATAATTCCCCATCTACAGAGCTGGTCCCTTCTGGAGGCTCTCTGAGTATAATGCTATTGCCACACATTGATATATTGGTGAGAGAAAGGCAAATATAACAATGCTAAAGCTTAAACTCATTTGAATAAACTGTGAATTTCTATTACATATATTGTTTCCTTTATCAAATTGGAACTACTGGAGCAAGAATACCAAGAATGCCAACATAAATCTAGATCTGTTACAGCCAGTTTCTCCAATTTATTCTCAGAAGCCTTAAAGAAAAAAAGTCAAAGTTCTTCTGTGTGGAGGAAAGATTAGGAAAAGGAACATTCTTGATAATTTTTTAAATTAAAGTGCCACATAGAGAAACCAGGTTTAACAAAACGATTGCACAAGATACTATTTTATCCTCTAAAGAAAAACAAAGATGCCCACGAGTGGTTTAGTAAACACTAAGGAATAAAAGCCAATAAAAGCTGTGCGTAACCTACGTGGGAAATAGATCCTCATTATTCAAGGCAGAGTACTTTACACTTCGTGCAATCTTTTCCAGAATTTAAAACCTTTCTACAAAGACACATTCCAGCCTTTTCTATGATTTGCGTTCCACAGGTTCTGTCTAAGATAATGGATACCAGACTAAACTGACCCAAAATTAACAGTCATCAACAACTTCTCCAATGTATCTGGCCCTACGCGGGGAGTAGTAGCAGAAACATAATAAACAAGTATTTTAAATCCAACAGATGTTGAATCCAGACATAATTAACTTTAAAAGAAAATTCTTAATGAGGTAAAAAAAGAAAAAGACGAAGAAAGAGAAAAAGCCTTACTTCAGCCTGTAATCAATTTAGACACAATGATATTCTATTTCTAGCAATACTTTTAACATGTTCTAGTCTTATATTATTTATTCGTATCATTCCTATTACAATGAAATATTAATGTTGAGAAAGTGGTTACTCTATTAAGGAGCCATCCTATGTTTAGATTTTAATATTGATCTCCACTATTTGGGAATAATTAATCATTCTGTAAGAATCTGCATTTGCCTGTGTTATAATACAAGCAGAAGTTTAGCATCTTCCCCACAATACTGCCAAGATTAAATTTATATTTTGACCTATTCCTAAAGGCAATTTAGTTATTCCAACAGAAGGGGGAAAAGGGGATACCGCCACTTTAAAAGCTTCAATCTCTTTGACATTGCTGGCAGTGTATGGGAACATTAATGCATCTGTCATGATAACAAGCTAAGAATAACATCTAGACATCAAACCGAGCAGAGAATCCATCTGAAGTGATTCATTCAGATCTGTCTCATTGATTTATTAAACACAGGGCAACATCTGCAGCCTCACAGAGCCGCTTGGCGAAATTAATGCAAGATCAATTCAAATGGAAAAAAGTGCAAAAGAGATAAATCAAAACACAATTTGCATGCAGTTCCACAATCAGGCTTATTGGGTGCAAATGCTCAATTTTCCTCCCAAAGCAAATGAGTTTAAATGTTGTTTTATCTTTGTAGAATTGTGTGATTTGAAGTGACAGTGAAGAGTTCTGCAGGTTGAAATGGTGAAAAGAAAAAAAGGAGAAGAAATGCTTGCAAAGACCTTTTGAATATGCAACAAGAATATCATTAATACCTAATTGTTTAGCTTTTTTGTCTTTGCTACAAAAACACAGTATTTTTCAGTTGTAGAAGTCTCAGTAGAAAATTACATATGTATTATGCATATACACATGCAGGAATCATACAAATACTCAATTTTGGAGGAAAAGCATGTTATACTTCAAATGGGGAGCTCTAGTGCTACGAAGAAAGAAGGGAATTTCAATCAAGGGTTCTCCAGATTAGATATGCATCTGATGAAAATATTCAAGTATTTTAGGAGTTTTGAACAGGCACAGACTTTCAAGATACCCAAAAAGAAAGAGGGATTTTTCCAAAAGCACAACTGCACTGCTCAGAAAGTGGGAAAATTCCTTTCTCCATCTCAAGCAGAATCCACTTTGCCAGTGATCTCTCTCTGGAGTGTTTGAAGTGAGCCTCCTCTCCAAGGAAGAGAACTGAAAAACTGATCTTTCTTTATTTAAAAATGCTAACACCTCCAAAATTCACAAATTTGGCCAAGTCTGAATGCAGGCTAAATATCCACTTAGAGAAAGAAGTTTATGGACAATCGGATGTCCACATTTCCTATCAATATACAGGAAGCTGTGTGCAGTGCTACATGGCTGGATTGCTTTAATTATAATCTTGACATCAGTCTCCTAATAAAAGACAGAGTACTGCTGACTATAGGGTAGCTTTTAATAGTCAACATGACTAGACCCTCATTATCTCATAAAATTAAATGTCTGCATTTACTGCTTAAATTCATTTCTAAAGCCTTTTATTGTTTGTGAATAGCCGAAGTAATACAAAATATTAGCTTAACTGGTTACTTTAAATCATAAAAAATATGCCATGCACTGAAATGCTCTGTTCTGGAAAGTATTCTGACTATTCACTGAATAATCCAGACCAACACTATGCTTTTTCAGTGGCCAATAGCATCTATCACAAACAGAACCCTGTGGAAGAGGTTGTGATCATACTCATACAATCCTGTTTTTCAGGATTGACATATGTACTATCATAAACACATTCTTACTACAGTTCTAAGTTTCATTTTTAAAATAATTCCTCATTATAGTTTGTTGGGGTTTTTTTTAATTATGTAAATGTTGTGCTTTACTACTAAATTTAAGCATGCCTCCATAATTTAAGTAATCTTCTATGGTACTGCCCATCAGGAGCTAGAGTTTGTCAGTATGTTGTACTCATTGAAGGTGGGACCTGTAATGAAATGAGCAGTTAGTTTCATTTCACAAACGCTGCTTGCAAATTAGAGTGCATGGTGCTGGCTAACAACAAACATTTCAGGAACATTCTGTAAACATGCTGATGAAAATTTAAACACTGCATGTGAATGTATTACAAAAACACACAGGTCAAAGCTGCTGGACATAGTAACTCCTGTTACAGAGCACAAACACCAAAAAACTTTCGCCCACGGGTGTATTTCTCTGCAGCTCTTACGAGCTCTGTAGACAAACTCAACTGAAAAAATGCAATGGAGTAAGCAGCAGAAATAGAATTTATCTCTTTTTTTAGTTATACATAATTGATGGATTACATTCCAATTTAAAAAAATTACTAAAAGTACACACTAACATAAGAGATGCCGACTTCTACAAGTCAACTACCAGTGAAAATAATGATACCCAGCATTTCTCACTGCTTTTTCTGGCAGCTCTTGAGTTCACTGCAGCATTTCTACAATATTCAAATACAGACATGAATTCCTATCAAATAAAAAAAATATTAACTAGAAAAGCAATGCACAGTCTTCTGAGTTGAGAGCAATATTTCTAAAAGACCACGTATTTTCAAGCCTGTACTTTCCAGGTACAGAACTAAATATTGTGAGCATGTCTTTTAACAGTTCTACTGTATTTTATTTGTTTTGATTTGATAACATGCACTGCAGTGCTTCCCAGGTCACTTCACAGCAAACAAAAATAATTAGATTACTCATGTATTTAACTATTTTTACCCAACATTCTCTCCAGTAAGTATGGACTGTTCAAGGGAAATAATAATCTGTAAATAAAATGAGGTATTAAGCATTTAATTAGCATGACAGAATACAATTAACATTAAGTTACAATCCTTGAGCAAAGTTTCAGGTGTGCTGATAACACTCCTTATGCCTTACACCTGAAACCGTGAATGCAAAACGCATTGATGTGAGCAGGTTCTTCCAACCAGTGACATTTTCATGAGGCATAAACAAACGAAATGCAAAGGGAGTTGCTGTTCTTGAACAGGTAAAAATACAGCATTTTCATAGCAGGGTGGGGAGAGCTTGTGCTTAAGCACATTCAACACGTGTGAGTCTCAGCTGAGAGCTCTGCCTGGGGTCAGAGGCGGCTCTGCCCTGCAAGAGCCCCCTCACGCTGCCCTGCCTGATCTCCAGCCTTTCACCAGGGCTCCGTCCCAGTGACTGCTCCTTTCAGCCCTCCTGGAGCATCACTCGGCTCCTCACCTACAGCTCCCCTGGCCGCCCTTCACCCTGCTCCCCGCATTACCCATTCCCTCATCCTATCACGCCCACAAGTCTTTGTCAAGGAGAAGAGAAAAAAAAAAGTTGTGAAATACAAGTTTTAAACATTTAACACTTTAGCATTTCAAGACTTTAAATCACTGGTTGTAAGAGAGCAGAAAACATTAGACTGCATCTACAGGCTGCATCATCAAATCAGATCCTATATTTCCCTAATGGAAAACTTCGGCACGGTCACAGAAATTAACGAGATGTATTTCTTTAACCATCAACTTTCATGCTAATCGAGTCTCAGAAACATTTCACAGAAGCATTTACATGTTAAATGTGCCCATTAGTAATCTAATGCATTTGAATAAAATTAATATGTCTCAGACCTTACTTCCAAACCCATCACTTTAATAAAGCAGTAGGTGTGATGTCATCGAGGTGCGTGACATTGAAATAGGCAGCGGGAGAAGGTGTTACAGAAACAGAACAAGAGCAAGAAAAAAAAGCACGTAGTTCGTATTGACACATCTAGGAATTAAGTGCATCTCTAAAACGTCACCTGTAATATAAAGTGATTTGAAACAAAGCAAATACTGCTTTCAAGAATGACGCCCGGTCTGCTCCTGCTTCAGCTCACAGCAGCGAGAGCAGGATCAGGCCCCGAAGTGGCAGTAATTAATTAAGTTGTTATTAAAAAGTAAAACCCCCGTTCAGTGCTAAGCAGGTCGAACCAGCGACACAAAGCCCAAAGTTACTGAACATTTGCACGCTGCAGGTCGGATATCGTACCCAAAGCTCGCTGAAGCGTCTGTAAAGAAAGTTTGCTGCCACAGAAAGCAGCAGCACGCTGACATGGAAATGTTTCTGGAGACGTCCCTCACCAACTGCTGAAGCAGGGAATGTCATCTCCGAAGTCCCTGCCTTACACCCTGCCCCACGGCACCAGTGTTCCTGCCGAGCCCCGAGAGGGTTTTGTGTTTATTTAGATCATTATCATTTCTAAAGGCAGCAGCCATGAGGTCACAAACCACGATTATAACCCCACGTATGCAGAACCCAGCAGGGATCCGGGGGCTCGGTGACCGAAGCCGGGCAGGGCAGGGGTTGCGGCCGCTCCAGAGCTGCGAGTGCGGGAGCGGAGCCGCTCCCGGGGCACCGGGACCCGCAGCCGCTGCCCGGGCACCCGGCCCGCACCGCCCGCGGGAGCGCCGGGGCCGCAGCACAGCCGCGGGTTTCAGCGGGACAACAATAGCGGAGAAAACTTTTGGGTTTCGGGGTTTTTTTTAAGGAGTGTTTTCGGGAACTCTCGGCTTTCCCTGCCTCGAGAAAAGTTTGGAGACCGGCGCGCGGAGCCGCTCCGCTGCCCGGCGGTCCGGGCCATCGCGGGGCTGATGGAAGCAGGGAAAGTTTCCCATGTCGGCACCGCCGCACCCCCGCCCCGCTCCCCCTCAGCCCCTCGGTGCCCCCCACGCCTCCCTCCCCCGGGACCCGCGCCCCCACCCCCAGCTGCGCTCCCCGCGGGCCGGCCGGGGGCGAGAGCGGAGCCTGCGCTCACCTCGCGTTGGTGCAGTCGTTGTACAAAGTTTCGAAGTCCTTCCTGGTGATGAGCTTGCAGCGGTTGACGCCGGGCTGGATGGCCCCCAGCCCGCGCAGGATGCGGACCTGCTCCACCGTGCACACCACGGGCGATATATCCAGCCGCTTCAGCTTGGTGTAGACCGTGTGCAGCCCTCCCACCAGGTGCTTGAGGAAGAGATCAAAGACCTGCGGCAGGCAGATCAGCTCCTGCCCCTCCACGAGGAACGAGGCCACCTTCACCCCGTGCAGGTCGACCATCTTACACTCGTTGCCGCCGCCGCCGCCCGCGCCGGCCCCGCCGCCGCCGGCCGAGAGGAAAGTGTTGACGAGGCTGTTGGTGAGGCGCGGGGACTCCGCGGGGCTGGAGTACAGCGGGTCCGCCCGGAACAAACCTGCCGAGCCCCCCGCACCGCCGCCGCTGGAAGTTGCGGCGATGACGGGCGGCGCGGACACCGCCATGGCCGGCGCGGCTCCCCGCGGCTGTCTCAGCCCCGCGCTGCGCTCCGTGCGGTGCCGCCGGACCGCCGCGCTCCCGCCGCCCGCACGCAGCGCCCAGACCCCTCCCCAGCGCCGCCGGGGGAGAGTGACGGCGCCCTCCAGCCAATGCGCCCCGCCCGCCGCCAGCGCCGCCGCCGCGAGTGGCTGCGGGCGCGGGCGGGGCGGGGCAGCGCCGGCCGCGCACCTGGGGCGGGGGGCGGGAGGGAGCGAGGGCAGCGCGTCCCTGCGCCCGCAACTCGGGGCAAAGTTTTGGGGGGGATCCTCGGGCGGCGCGGGGCTCCCGCTCCACGGGCTGGGAGAAGGTCCCGTTCCCCGAGCTGTGACGGGATCCCGCGGGGCTCCCCGGGCTGTGATGGGGTCCTGCTCCCCGGGCTGTGATGGGGTCTCGGTCCCCGGACCGGGAGGGGGTCCCGCGGGCGCTCCCCCGCGCTCTGAGGCAAGGGAGCGGAGGGGAGGCAGCGCTGGGGCCGTCCCCATCCCTTCCCCAGGGAGCTGCAGCGGTCGCTGCGCCCTGGCACGTTTGTAAGTGTTAAAGCACCTGTGCCCCGCCAGAGCTGAAGGGAATGGAGCGACGGGGTGGCGGTGCGAGGCTCCGTTTGGTACATGAGACAAACGCGGACCGGGAACGCACCAAGCGCGGTGGCACCGGCACAGCACAGGAGTGCGGCTCCACGGCCACTGAGTCAGGCCTAAAGCAAGCCGAGCCCCTCCAGAGACGGGCACAAGCAGGACGGAGGAAGGTGTGAGAGATGTGGAAGTTTGTGGTCACTCACACCAGGCAGAGCCCGTTCTCGGGAGGTCTGGCACGCAGTTGCTTGAAATTCCCAGCCTCGATGCGGCATCAGTTGTGGTTTAGCTTCAACGGGCTCGGCCCTCTCCTCCCGCAGCCTCCAGAAGCACCATGTGGTACCTCGGTGTACGAACATCCTGGGAGCCGGGCACATCCTGTGCCTCCTCCACCTGATCCAGGGCAGGTGACACAAGAATTTCCAAGGCTTGTGCGTCTCTTGTCCCTGAACAAGTGGAACCGAAGGATGCTCAGACACCCAGCAGACCCAGGGCACGCTGGCTACATTGGTTATTTGCTTCTCATCCTTTCCCAGTGTTGTATCACACCTCTTTTCCCACCCTCTTCCCGTTTTTCCTGTGTTTCAACATCCCTCTTGCCTGCTTGTTCCCACTGGTTTTCATTCTTTATCTTTCCTTCTTTCCTCGTCCTTTAACTTTTTCACTCCCCTCCGTTTTTGTTGTTGTTTTTAGCTTTCTCCTAAGGCATTCAACACAGCAAGCAGAAGAGAATAAACAAAACTTTTTCAAGTGCATACCAAGCAAGCAATACCAACAGAGCATTTCAGCTATTTCCATCATTCCAGTGTCTGTGTATGCCATGTTCTCTTTCCTTTTGTTAGGCTTGCTTATTTAGGCACCTTCTCTGCTAAGTTTAATGTTTTTGCATTATGAGTAATCCCATTTTAGATGAGAGGAGATGACTGTGTGCTAACTAAATTGCTATATTTGTGAACATAAATGATCTTAAATTACGCTCTAGAGGAACCTCCCCTTCTCCCCACTGATTTTATGTGTTCTAAGAAGCCTGGCCACTGGTTTTAGGTCTCTAACCTCACTGCCTCAAAACAAGGCAGAATTTTCACATAACTTAGTTTAAATTAATACTTTCAATAAGAATTCTCGTATTTTCTGAACTAGTTTATGCACCTTTTTAGGCTCAGACCTTAGACCGGAAGCTCTGTGGGGCAGGGGCTACTTACTTTGCCAAAATACTCAGTACAATCAAGCTCTGAACTCATCTGAGATATTTATACACTGGAAATTATAGAAATAACAAATAACTGACTTAGATAGAAAATTTGGGGCATTAATTTTCTGAACATAATTGCTATTAAGAGATTTAATAAATCAGATTCAAACACTGCCCTTTTAAAGATTTTTTTTTCCTTTGAGATTAATGCGACAATCAAAATCCACCATGAGAATTCTTTTCCCTTTTTGACTTTAATGTCTTCCATAAGCTAAACATATTTCTAAATAAGACCGAATTTTCGCAAGGCCAGAGGAAGCCTTGCGCATCAACACCCAGCGAGTTGGAGTGGCATGAAGCAATATAAAATCATAAAGGCTGTAGTAAAAGCAGTATCCTTGAGAGGTGACTGTCCATGGAGAGAAGAACTGCTCTGAAACTTAGAAAATGCTCAAGGTTTGAGAATTAATACCAGGCAGCTGTCCAGTTCAACTAAGCATATACAAATCAACTATAGCCATGAATATTATTATTTCTCCGTAATTTTGTTAAAGACAAGGCAGAGTTACTAAAGCCTAACAATCATACAGCAATATCTTGTCAGTTATAAAGTATCCAGATGGTTTATTTGAATGGGGTCCAGCAGTACATAATCTGAATGTGTACAAACTACTAAGCCTCCCTATAGCTGAAATAAGTATTTCAGAATATTATTTTAAAAGTAAGGTTTCATTATTTTTCTTCCTTTTTGACTGGTGCGCAGAACACTCTGCTTTCTTACACTGGCAACTACAGAAATATTGGTGGATTGTGTATTGATCCTATATGAAAATTGGCTGTGTTTGTATGGCAAGATGTCAAGCAAAGGTTCCATTTGTTTGTTTTTGTTTTTATCATCCTTGCATATGCCCCACTGGAGTGAAATGGGAAAAAGCTCTTCCCTGACGCAGGAGGAGAGAGGAAAGCCCCAGTCAACAGCATTCTGGAAATTACTTATTGCCAGCTGGCATGAACATGGCTCCTGCTCTCCATGGGATCCAGGGAGAAAATGATGGGTGACACACCTGACGAGGGGGAGATACTGAGAAAATCTAATGACAGCTTTCTAAGTGAAGCAGTAGGGTATTAACTAAAAATAGTAATTTTGTTTAGAGAAGACTGGAGAGCTCAATAGTGATACTTGTGCTTCATCTCAGTTTCCTGTAGCCAAACATGAGGGAGGACAATAAAAATAGGAATTCCATAGATATCACAATGTGATTTTTTTTAAATATAATTTTTTTTATGGACTTCATAGAGGTATGTCCAATGTGAGTAGATTATAGGAAAAAAACACTACTTTTTAGTAAAGAACTTGGATTGTCCCTAAAATAAGTGGGAGGGAGTAAATGTGAACATAGATTTACAAAGGTCGGAAGTCACTTCGGGTCCAAAATGAAGGATAAAAAATAACTGGAAGATGCATTTGCAATGCACCCTAATCATAATGAAATGAAACACTTTTTTTTTTCTGAATTCCAACCCAACTGGAGTCCGAGTCACAACAACCTTCTCCTCATCCTTAACAATGAAATTTCTCAGGGCCCACTCGAAGGCTGGTAACCTGCCCTAGTGAGCTCTGAGCTTATATCCTGGGCATGCAAAGCCCTGATGGTGCTAATTCTGAGTAACAGCTTGAAAAGGAAGAAAAAACAGTATTAGCTTTTTGCTGGGTTAATGTTTAATGCCTTGGATTCCTTGAGAAAGAGTACCCACAATTATATTAACAAATGTAGGCCACTGACGTGAGAAAAAGAAGAGACTGAAATTAGTGTGTCATTCTTTGTGCCCACATTTTTCTAGACGCACTCGTACTTGACACTTGTATTCAATTTAGTTCTGACATTTCAGTTAAGTTTTTTTTGGAATTGTGAATTAAAACTTCCCACCTAAACATCAAGGATTTTACATAAAACTGATGAATCTAAATGTCTAAGTATCAATAGAAAAATGATCCCTTCTCTTAGGTGATTAAATGTATTGTATTAATGTGTGCATAACGCAGAATCAATAAATAATGAATTACCACTGATTGTAATTGAATGTTTTCATAATTTTATTGTCAGCCATGATAAATAATCAGTACATTTATACTGCATTAAATTAATTAGTGTGTCATTTCTATTACATACATCAGCAGTGAAGTAATGCAGTGACATCTGTTTCTAATGTTTTAAAGATGTGGTATTCCTTATTAAGTAAAAGGAAGAGTTATTAGAGGTATTTCCTGTGATTGGCAGTTATACTGGTACAGTCAAAGGGATCAAATAAAGGAACTTGCACTCTTGGCAAATGCTGCATTTCAACCCTTAACGGCAGCAAGTAACAATGATTGGAGTGCATTTTGCTTCTTTAGGATTTCAGAAAATCCTGCCCACCTTTCTAGAGAAAGTAAGAGCAGATCCTTTCTCCCTAATGCAGTTGGGAAGATTCTAACATGCAAAACAATGAAAGCTCTGCAGAAGAACCAGGCATCCACATCCATTTTTGCATCCATTTTTCTGCCTCAGTCCTCTGTATATAAAAAGGAATTCCCTGCTAAGTGCTCATTAAAAAGTCTCAGATTAAGCCTTTTTTGGCTGTGATGTTCTTATGTGGAAGTCTCTGGACTATGGGGTCTGTAATCTTTCTTGGAAGTCACACTAATGTGGCATATCTCAGCATTGTGCTGCTTGCTGGTCATTGCTACCTGCAACAGAAATAGCAAATTGAAGAGATGTTGCAAACATGGTAATCAAAAAGTGACACAGTAGACTGGGACGAACAGAATAAATGGAATGGAACATAAAGCAAATAAGCACGAATCAAACGGTGCCAGAAGGAGGGCTGGCTTCTAGATGACTTCAGATATTATAAATGGGATGACCACTTGGGTGATGTGAGTAAAACCCACTGAGCAACACCACTTACGGACGACAAAAGAAGTCTGAGGTTCTTGATTAATGCTGTCTTTTCCAAGACACACACAGTCATCCTTAACTTTTCTGTACCATCACACTACCTTTAAAAAGAAAATTGGAAAGCCTAATATTAGAGCTTACCTGACTAGATTTCTTCATCCACAAAAGAGTTTTTAATTTTAATCTTAAATTTTTCATACTAACAATGGGCATCATGATATTTAAGCAAAATTAAAACAGTTCAGACTTATTTTTTCCAGTGCAAGTCTCACACATTGCTTCTGACTGATCACTGGCTACTTTGCACAAATTTGGGAGGGTGGTCTCGGGAACAACCATGTGCACCCAGCAGTTTGTCCCCATGGCTTGCCCTGGACACAGGGAACTGTGGCTGGTTTGGGAGAGCCTGTGTGGGCAGGACTGCTGGCTGCTCACTGGCAGAGTTGCACATTTAATACTCTCTGTGCTCTAACCTCGCTCCAGCCCGGGGTGAGCCGGCGCCTCCAGGCTCCCTCCATGCACTGAGCGTGACTTGGGGCCTCCTCTTGGACAGCCCTCGACAAACGCAGCCCTTGAGATAATTTCTGCAGTTCACAGAACGTGCCCTGAGCTCCCAGCTCAAGCTTTACGTGAGACATGAAGGATGTGACCGTTTACTACAGAGCCTGAGATAACTAAAGCACAAACATACTCTCTCAAACAAGGTCCCATCTACTTTTCCTATTCATCAAAATGTCACTTGTGTTATCACTGCAGAGATGTGACCTGCCATGTTTGGCACTATCACTTTCTGTCTAACCGATGTGTAAATACCTTTTCTGAAAGCCAGCAGTACATTTGTCATACAAAAATGTGAGCGCTACTTTTAAGCTTGTTCCAATGAAATCCATGAATACAAGATGCAGTCATTGCTAATGATCCCCCACTTTAATCTGGATTTCGATTGAGGAGAGAGGGCAGCAAAAGGACCAGGTCCTTGGTGGAATAAGGCTGTTTTACACAAGATACAATCATCATTAAGGTTCAATATTGTTTGCACCTTTTCTTCTTCAGGAAGAAAAGTTAATACTATTAGATGCATATTGAAGTTAAAACACACTTCATAGCAAAGCACTGTGGACACAAATCCATGTACTCCAATGTATTCGGTAAGTCATTATAGCCAAATGCTTGTTACTATTCCCAGAGGAACAAGATTAACCTCATCTCTCACTCTCCACATTTACAGCTCAGTTAAAGAAAGCAAAAGTTTTCCTGCTGTCTGAGCATCTCAGCCCTAATCTGAAGGCACCACCATCTAGTGGGATAAGAAGGTATTTAATTTTCTTTACATTTTTTTTGGTATTTTTAAACATGGACATCACATTCTACTTCAAGTAACAAAAAAAAAGTTTGTGGGACTTTTTTTTTTTATTACATATAAGGCTCCTGTGGCCCTTCCATTAATTCTCATTTCTGTTTTAACTGCAAAGCATTTTCCAATAGAAATCTTAGGAGTTGTTTCCTTGAAAATAGGTTTTCATAAACAGAATTTTATCAATGAGAAAACAATTTATAGATATCCAGACTCAGTGGAAGTGTAATTGATTTATTGACTAAATATTTTCAGTATTTTATTGAATCTACTTTGTGGAAATCCAATTGGCAGAATTATTAATATTGTGAAAGTAATCATCTTGAGCTCATCTTTAAAACCAATATGTATTTTAGGCAGTAAAGATCCATCCTTGCAGTTTTCCATAGAGCCATTAACTGTACAGCTTTTGGTTGTAAGCAGAGTCTGACCATTAAGTCCCATCTAAAATGAATTCCCAACCTGAATGCAAAGCATTCCTTTTACCTCGGCTCTAAGAGTGACCATTTACTGTACTTTGCCTGTGCTCATATCCTGACTGCTACCTGCTCTTACTTGGTTTTCCTTTTATGCATTTACAGTTGGGCAGGGTAATGGCAGGGATTTTCTGTGGGGGAGGGAGAACCATCAGGGTGAGCAGTGTGTGTTCGTTTGTTTGGTTTTCACCACAGAATGTGTGCATCTGCAGCTGTTATCCTAAGATGCCTCCTTGTGTTCAGGTCTCATTGATCTTGTTACAGCATTTCACACACACAGGGATAATTGATTTACATCATTCAGGAGTCCAGATCTTTTATAAGCATGAGAGCAAATATTAAGAAATTACCATATTTTAAAATTCTATAGATACTTTGATTTTTTAATATCCAAACCAGTAATGAAATAATAAAGATTTAAATACTTCATTACACAGATAATATTTTAGTATTCATAATTTGGGTCTGCTTCTGTTTCCATGGAAGTGAGTGGTATTTTTACCTTGGATACGACCAGACATTTCAGTGTTTTACTATCTTCAAATTATAGAAATCTGATTGACACAAATGGGGATCAATGGGTATTCTGCATTGTACATCAGTTTTATGATACTGTCTTTTCAAACACTACATTTCTTCTGAAATCCATAAGGTAATATCAATCTGTGCTGCCAGTTCTTACTGAAATGTCTGGAGTTCAGAGTAAAAATCAATGGAACTGGTCCAAACTGGTTGAGGTAGTACATGCCTTTTTGACCCTTTGATCCCTGGACCATGTGCCTGGGCAGGTTTGAAGCATTTCACTTAGAATGCAAATTTAAAAATAGGTAAATACTTTCATTTGGGATACTGTTTGCAGTTGATGAAGTCCAGGATGTTCTACCTCACACTCCCTTAGAGGAACAACAATCCTACCCAATACGAGGTCTGGGATATACAGGAAAATAGGAAGACAGTCTAGGGAGAATAGAAGACAGGTATAGGGAAGTTCAGGCCAGTGATCTAAACAACTGTTGGCTCCGGATTTCACACAGACCTTGCAAAAGCCTCTCCTTCAGAATCCTCATCTATTTTTTAACTCCCTGAGGAGTGAGCCTGGTCCTGAGGCCTTCCTGCCACTCTGCCAGCTCTTGGGTCACCCTTTTCACAGCTCTGAAAGAGGTTGAAGAAAATATAATGAACTTACTTTTTTTTTTAAATAGAAGTAACTATTTCATGAAATTAGCTCCAGGACACTCCATAGTTCTTTACAGGAAGTGGAGGGAACGGCCTCCTTGGGGACTCATTCTGCTATTTTACCCATCACAAAGCCCGCCCTGGTGAGGCTGAATCCACAGTAGAATTGAGTCTCTCTGAATCTCAGTCAAAGGAACTCAGAGTGAGATGAGAATCAAATATTTAAGAGCAGATTTTGTTTTTAACTTGACCAGTCTCTCTGTCTCAGTATGTTCTGTGAGTTTTGGAGAAAGTGATAAAACCACATAAAAAAAAAGTGTCTTTCTTCATCTCCAGGAGACATTATTGACTTTATCTTCCTTTTTCCCTCCTTTTTTTACTTTCACGTCAAGGTTGATGTGACAAACATTGATAACCCACAAAAAATATGTAATCTTACATAAACCTGGCTTTATATGCTTTACCTTCATTGACTTTCTGATGGAATTACCAGTGACTTGTGGAGGCATAAAGATGATCAGGCCACGAATTGAAAGTACAGGTTGGAACACCTGTGATCATAATTATTTAATGCATAACCATCCTGTAGTTTGAGTTTTTAAAAATTCTCCTTACCCATACTTATAACGTTAAAACTTGTTAGTATCCTGGGAGACCATGGCTGGTATCTTTCATTACTATTATCAATTTTAGAGTCTTTTGCATTGAGGAGCACTGTAAACCAAAAGTATTTCTTCAGACTTTTTTCTAGAGGGATGTCTTACAATTTGATTACATGACGATTTTAAATATGACAAGATTTTTCCCTTTTTTTTCCCCACAAGGTCTACGAATATAGAATAAAGCAAGGTTTAATAGAGACTTTGCAATGTAAGTATTTTTTTCCTAAAATGTAAATGTACGGTGCAGTTTAAATTTTAAAAATTGAACTGTGAGTTCTATTTTAGATAGTGCTTAATTTTATATAATCAATAGAATTTAAGAAAACCGTTGAAAATTAAAAAATGGTTTTGCTTAGAGTGATAGAACTTCAGACACCAATTTTCTTTGCTGTTATAATAATGAATGTTGATTGAACACACTGTGGTCACTTCAGTGCATGAAATTAGCCAGGAATCCTGGATTTGCTGATATTCTCCATTAAGTGAAACTAATTTGAATCCATGATCTTTCAGTGCAATCCTTTTCAATACAAAATTTATGTTAAAAATTCAAAATCCTGGACATAGTGAGGAAACTTCAAGTCTGTCTTTTGGCCAGAAGTTTTCCATAGCTGTGCTGCAGCTCATCAATTGTCAGTCCTTCTGATAATTCCTCTGCCTAACAGCAGCCACTCAGGAAAATCCTTCCAACAGGCTCTGTCTCACTCCTTCTCTTGGGCAGAGGCATCTCACCTGTGAGTATTTACAGCTCCAAGCGTGTTTTTTAAGGTATCTTTCTGTGTAGTGTCAGGAACGTGCTTGTATTCATCCCAAGAAAATAGGAAAGAAGACACCATAACTTAATTGAACAAAGACAAGTAAGGCTTCCCATAGAATCCATCTTCCCAATTCCTATTTAGGGAATTCCTTGTCATGCAGGAAGCCATCTGAAAAGAGGCTATCAGGAAACTGCCATCTGCAAGACTGCAGGGAGCAGTTGTTTCCACAAGTCACAGTAACCCTGGTCAGAAACAGGATTTTAGCACTTGGCTCACTGGCCCTCATGGAAGAGTAAAGGGACAAAATAAAATGAAGTAACACGAAAGGTTAAGTTCTGGAAGATCAAGCCCTGTTTTTCACAGATGCCAGGTATCAGGAATTGCAGCTATCACACCAGCTATGATGATCCCTCTCTTGCAAAATGCTTTTCATAGTCATTTCAAAGTCATCAGGGAAATGGGAATTATGAAACTTTTATTTTGCTATGCACAGTATACAGCCTTTGTAGTCTTGATTGCTCATCTCTGGTTTGATGTGATATAAACTCAGTAAAAAGGAAACTGCTTTCACCAACAAATATTGTGGATCTGAACTGTTCATAACTGCCAATATTGATAAACTCACACAACATATATTTACTAGTTGAATACACACAGTTTACTGTAGCAACATTACCAGGGAATACAGAATTAAATCCCAGCTGGATCAGTATCCATAGTATTGAAATACAAACAATTATTAGTAACTTTGAAAATCTTTAGGAGCTCAGTGTCTACATACAGTTCTAGTTCATTAATGGACTTTTTGAATGCTACCCTCATCTGGATGCACTACCACTTCAATTAGTTCACCTACTAATTTGTGTGCAACTATCCCTGTTTAACATCCCTTGTCTGGCTCAAAAGGCCAGATTTAGGTAGCATCTCACTATTTACAATCTCTGTCTTAGGAGCATTTCAAAGTGCCATCCCACAGTATTTATGTATCTGTTTTTCTGAACAATTTGATTACATTTTATTGGAAAAAAAAAAAAAGGACGTATGTAGTAGTTGTAGATTTGACTTCTTTTGAAACATTTTTCCACCTTTTAAGAAAATTACAATAGCTTCCATGAAAAGTTCAGACTGAAAAAAGCAAATTAAAAACCCCAAGCACTAAAGCACAAAACAGAAAAGAATTGCACTGACATGTGAAATGTGTTAAAAATTCTTCTTTGAATCAGTCATTTAGACATACAAAGATAATGATGATGATTATGATGACAATAATTATAATCAACTAAAATTTAAATTCATCCATTTTCTTCTATGCAAATACCAATTATATTTCTTTTCTTTAAAATGAATGTGACCATTTTAAGTAGTTACTCTTGCAAATCTTCCTAATAATCTGCCTCAACATTGACAACAGCACAGCATTCTTCTGAAGGGGGGGGAAATTCTGTCTCTTCTGGCTTCATGGAAGGGCCAAAATAAGGGTCTTTATATAGAATTAATATTCCCAGTGTGAGGAGCTACAGCCTATTCCTTTATTTACTCCATCAAACAGAGGAGGAAGTGCTGTTCCTCAGGTGCTAAGGAGGTACAAAAAGGGGGAGGGAACATTGTGCTTCCATTAGTTCTGCTTTCTGGGTTCTGAGTCATTTCAGGCACAGAGCTGAAGTGAAGTCTAACGGCTCGAAGTCTCCTTGCTGCCCTTAGAGAATCTGTGGTGCAGAATGCCTGAGAGAGGCGGTTGTAGTTCTAGGAATAACTACTCTGCTCCTGGAGAAGTTACCTTATCAAAGAGCTGTTATGGGAGCATTGCATGGATCTGGGATCTGCTAAACCAACATCTTACCCTGCAAAACATGATGCTAAGACTAAACAAACAAACAAACAAATTTCTAATGAGTACTGTACATTATGGTTTGTTACATTCAAACCTAAAATTCTCATTTAGACGACAAGATTTGACCTTTCATTGTTTTCATTTTACACGTTATCACTCTAAGAACACACACCCTGGAGAACACCCTGTTATCAAGGCAATGGGGTTGAATTTCAGGTTGCAGATATGCTACAGTGCTCAGGTGCATTGCCCCCTGAAAACAAATTAAAATGCAACCAGCTTATAAAAACATTAAATACTTCAATGTAGCTGGCCCACATAGTGTTTAGAGTAGGAGCATTCTTTTCCTAGACATATAGTTTAATTAAAGTTTAATAAGTGCAATGTGGATGTCTTCTTTTCTGCAGAAGAAAAGGCAGCATTTAAATGGAGTGTACTATGTTTGGATTAATGAAAAATGGATGTTAAATCCTTAAGTGTCCCTCCTGAATTCTCAAAAGCGTCACACATACATACAGTCTGGCACCAGTTTACAACTTTTGAAAGAAAAACAAGAGTTATTCTCATGTCTGTAAGCAAGCTGAGTATAATCTCATTTCAAATGCCTTAAAAATTTCAGTGCACCACTATTGCTACTCTATGGTTTTAAAATCCTAAACAGAGTATTTTAAACAGCAAACTTGCTTGAACTGTAATGTTGGGAGGGAAATGCTCAATAAGGAGGCCTTTGCAGTATATGGGTTTAGTAAATTCACTAAATTTAATAAAGAGGTGATTACACATACTCCTGGTTTATAAGCTGATAGCTTTCATTTTAGCCACAGCCCTTTCACAACTTAAATTTGTCCCCATGTCACCTTCCTGCAGCTGACAGATATTTCCATATATCCCCTTTCAGAGGAAACAGAGGAAGGGGGTCTGGCAGCCCCTCCCTGGCTGTGTGTGCCCTCAGATAATGTTAAATTTCCACCACTGCAGCAGCAAAGCCCAGACTAAATCTCTGCTCTTACACGGAGCTCCAAGTGGAGCCCTGACAGACCCAGCATTGGAACTGAGGCAAATCAGCCTCCAACAGAGACTTTCTCAAAGTAAGAATAGTGTTTGTTTTATCATTTTTATTCACCTGCTTCCATAATTTCCAATGCAGTTGTTCTATTAATTTGATTTTTAGCAGTGTTATCACCAATAGCCTGCTTTACCTGAAAGTCAGTCCCTGGCTGTTACTCACTCCTAACTTTCAGATGTCTCTTGGCTACATTTTGGTGTTGGGGTCCTTGGTGACACGTGTGTCTTCACAAGAATCCCAGCTGGCAAGAACTCATTTCAGCTGAGGCCTTTATAGTCTTTTGTTTATGGTTTCTCTGGTGAAGTCTAGGCAAAAATACTGCATATGAGACACATCAATTCCTTTACTTTATGGACTACTTTAAACCCTTTTAATTATATGATAATATTTATGGAGACTTTCCTAAGGGACCTTTATCAGTTTCAGAACTTAAAAGTCTTGGTTTATCCTCTCTTTTCATTTCAGCCAGATGCCATTTATGATTTTCAACACTGGAGAATGCTGCTGTTTAAAAAATACTCAATAATCTTGCACGTCATTCTCTTCAAATTGGGAAATGCAAGACTTCCAATCTGTGGCTGCTTTCTTTTGTTTCATATTCTGTATCATCCATCTCCCAGACTAATTCCTGGGGTTTTTTTCAGTATTTGTACAGGCACATTTTTAAATACATATATATATAAATTAAGTGAAATGAAATAACTACTCCTATCTCCTGGTTAAGGCAATATACACTTTATCTTCAGCTGTAATTATGATTTGTTAATCAAACAGAAAAGACCAGGATGTAGAGGCTGAACTTTGCATGGCAGACCTTGTGCTGATTGTAATGAAGTAGGAATATGCACTAATGGCTGAAGGATCTGTATTCATAAACTGGCAACAAGTCAAAAGAGACGAATAAAAGAAATGCAATATATAAAAGAATGGGAATATTTCCAGAGAAAAGAGATTAATTTCTTACATAAGCTACAGCCTCCAGATGTGCTGGAAAAGGTACAGTTTTCCTAAATGCAGAGAACACACGTCTGAAAACCTTACTATGTAATAAAATTGCTTCGAGTAATATTGCAAATGAAGTAAGGCAGTGACCTGAATGTCATTAGACACACTTGTCCATCTTTACTTCATCCTCCTTAAATCTTAATAAATCATAATCTTAATGAATCTTGATTTATTACACAACTTCATACAGCAGTCTTGTATATCCAATCCATGCCTTTTTTCTGGTGCTTGCTGACACTTTCTGAAGTTATCATAATTGACCAAGACTTTTAGATGCTGGAATACACAAATAGTGGAACTGCCAGGACAGAAATCATTAAACTCTGCTTTGTAGCATCCTGGATTTTGAACCAACCTCAATTTTGGGGCTGCTGCAAGGACTTTCTCCTTCTTCTGGGACACCTGCAGTTTTAGGAAACCCATAAAACTTACAGGTAATTCTTAATGGAGCTGTAGTGGAACTTGCTTTCCATACTCTGCCAGTTACACTGGGCAGAGCAGCCTGATCAAAGCTAGGATCCCGGGTTTTCTCCTCTGCGCTCATTTTGTACAAGATAATTTTGACCGCCATGAGAGACCTACAGAACTTTTGCAGAATGTTATTAATTAAAGATTGAAAAAATAGACTCTTTGCCTTGCATGGTTACAGAAGTCAAGTGACATGTAATTCTCTTTCCAGTCTCTCTAAGCAATCCTATAATTTACACACATCATAGTAATCAAAAGGGTAACTTCAAAATGAGTTTCAGTGCTCCTCAGGTAGAGAATGTGGGTTTAATTATTCAGAGTTTTTAAAATATATTCAGGTCACTGATCTACCAAGGCCTGTATCACAAGAATATTCATCCATCCATGGGACTGAGTGTCTGCATCTGACTGAGAATGTGCAGTTTAGGGTCTAATGCCACTAATATCACACAAGTTATATGGGCATGATTGGGACTGACCACTGCAAGCTGTGATAGGAAGAAAAACTCAGCTAGTGGTAAAAAATAGGAAGTTGGAATAAAGGTTGTCAGAGTTTAGAATAAATTTGGAAACAAATAATTTTTTCCCAAACATGCCTGAGTGTGGCGAGGCTGTTCCTGTGGTTAATCAACAATGAGGGTGGTGCATGCGTGAGTGGGTGCCAGTTGTGGAACTGCAAACTCCAGAGGAAAACCACGCACAACTGCAGCAACACACAAACATTGCCTTGCTGCCTGAACTAATGAGCCATTTAGTCGGGATAAATCAGGTTATTCACTAGATGTTTCAAGCAGCTAATAGGCCCGATCCTGCTGCCAATCCATATTCAAACTGCTACTCAAGGAGAATTAAATTCTGTATCCATTGAGGGAATAATAGAATGAATAATGAGATTTCACACGTGAGATCACTGCAGGATAAAGAGACTACATAACTCAAAAAAATTAAAATTCATCATAGTGAATATGAAGCATTTTCTGTTTGTTTTTGGAGGAAGAAGCATTTGATCAAATGGTGGGAGGCAGATTTTGAGATAAATAGAAACCCCATAAATCTAATGCTGATTCTTCCTGATTTTCTTTTGGGCTTCAGTGTTCCTACCTGGGAAAATAAAAACACTTCCAGAGCTTATGAGATTTTGCTCAGATTACTGTACTTCTGAAAAGCATTTTGATAGAGTTAGGTATTAACAACACAGACTTTAAAGTAACAATGGTAGTTCTATGAACATGTGAAAATCCCAAATAAAAGTTATGAAGTAAAACACCATGGTTTTTTGAGAGATGTTTTGGTTGAAATCAAAGGTGGAAAAGTTGCTCACAGAAAAAGTGTTTAGAACTGCTAAAAGTGGGATCTTAAAACGGATCTTTGTATGTCTTTCTGAATTGGTATTGCTAAACATTCTGTATAAGTCCTCTGCAATATGTAGGATTATATATGGAGAAATTACTTCATAAAACATAGAGAAAAATCTATTGAATCCAAATGTTTAAAAAAATTACATTCAGTTTTTCAGCATGCATTTTGGAATGCATTTTGGCAATTCTAATTGATGAGACCTAGTTTAACAAAATATAGGGAAATTCAGTAATCAGGGCACAGGATGTGCAGTTTAATTACGTTGGTGTGCATTTCTATTTGTTTCTAATGTAGAGGATCTATTGGTAAAATGAATGCCCATTTTGTGGTCTGTTATGCAGAAAATGTTTAATCCAGTGTTTGATTTACTCTGTTAAATCTTCTTTATTGAATGTGCTTATTCATCCATGCAGAATTGGGTATGCTGCTTTCTGTTAATATGACATTGCAATTAAATAGCTAAAGAGAAAAACATGGCAAGACATTTTCTCAAGGTCCATGAAATTCTCATAAAAATTATTCATACTTACATGTTTCACTTCTACATTTGCTGATAGAGCTACAGAGAAATATTTTGGTGTTGTGTGGGACTGACAAACCTTGCAGTTAAAGATCCTGAATAATCATTTTTGTCAAATAAATAGTACTAAGGAGGATTTCTGGTCCAGTGGATAATGACTGTCATCACGAAATAGGATTGCACTGATTGCATCTTATGAATGAAGCTAACAGGAACTCACAGCACCAAACAACAGCATTTTGTGGTGGGATAAATACTTAAGCACTTGAGAAACAGTAAGAAATTGACAGTGAAATAGCTCTGCTCCAGTGCAGTCCTAGAATTATATTCAACAGTAACAAAAGGGTTTCATGATGATGTTATACTTTCCTGAGTGTGCCTTCCCTCAGTAGGAAAAGGATGTGCAAGGGGAGTTTGTCTTATCTCATCTAACCAATATAGTGATGCTTTGTTCCTCAGCACAAGACATTTAGGTCAGGGATGATCCAGCATTGTGAGAATTCTGGAGCTATATTTCTTGTACATGTTAAAAAGTAGAAATGACAGCTCTGTCCACAGAATTGCATGGGAGCTGCAGAATGGAAGTTTTAATCAAAATCTCTATGGGACACTTGGAAACATAAATATAAGGAACATATGATTTGATCTTACCCCTTTTCTATCTGAATTCATAACTCCTAATTTTCTCTGTTACATATTTATCAGTGCAGTAATCAAGTGCTGATGTTTAAATCTCTGTTTTTGTTCTGGCATTGTTGGATGTTTCCTGCTAGACTGTTTTCTGTGCTGCACTCTGCTCTAGCACGTCTGGCAGTACCACAGGGGTAACGTGGCCTCTGGTTTCCATTAGTCACTTTTTACTATTTTCACTATTCTTTTTGCTATGTGAACAAGGAGCTTGTAATAAGGTGTTAACAGGCTGCTAGCTGGTTTATTGTTATTATTGATTTAAGGTGCTAAGACTTTAATATAATCATACACAATGAATAATATTAAGGGATTAGTTTAAAGCCATATAAGCCATTAAATGCAAAATAAAAACTTTCCAGAAATTTCTAGCATATTCTGGCACAGGTGTTCTGTGCTGGGTTATTTTGCCTACATTGCTGTATCTGGCTCTTTCAAACCTGTGGTTTTAGTCCTGCTGTTCTTAGACTGGTGTTATGGGAGGGGCTACTCTGAACTAGGAGATTATGGGGTTTATCCCTGTTTCCACCTTCTTTTCTTTGTAAGGTGAAGGAAGAGGCTAAGCAAGACTAAAGTGTGGCTTTGGGCTTCAGAGGGAAAGAAAGAGTTAATTAATGAGTTGAGAAAAATAGAGAGGGTTTTGCATGCAGAGAACATAGTACAGTCAAACATGTATCTGTTAATTAACAAGAAACAACATAAGATTAATGACTGGTACACTTTCTAACTAACACTAATAGCTTTCTTTTTAAATCTGTGTTCAACGTGGTGGTTAAAGGAAAAAAATACTTCAACTGGGGGTAAGGAAACTTTTTGAAATAATGATGGAAATATTTTCTTGGATATATTAATAAGGAATAGTGAGCAACAAGACTAAAGAAACAATAGAAATTGTTTTGGAAACAGTGCAATATGCAGGGGAAATGACAAAAGTGAAATTTGTTTTTTCTGAGGAAATGGTCATCCAAGGAACTTCAGTGGAGTTCAGAGAACCACAGGATGGTCTGTGTTGGAAGGGACCTTAAAGCCCAGCCAGTGCCACCCCCTGCCATGGGCAGGGACACCTTCCCACTGTCCCAGGTTGCTCCAAGACCCGTCCAACCCGGCCCTGGGCACTTCCAGGGATCCAGGGGCAGCCACAGCTGCTCTGGGCACCCTGTGCCAGGGCCTCCCCACCCTCACAGGAAGGAATTTAGAATTTCTTCCTCAAATCGACCCCTAAGTCATACAAAAATACGCGTGCTTGCATTGAAGCGATTTACGTTTGGCTCGGTAGGTGGAATGCCGCCATGTAACTGTATTTAAGCAGCTTATTGATGGATGTAGGTGCTTGTATGTTTATGTATGTTCCCTGCTGCATCCCGCAGCATTCCTGCACGGCAGGTAAGGGCTCGTTCTGTGGATGAGCAGGACGGCAGAGGAGCGAAGGATGGTGAAGCCGAGGAGCTGGCGGGCTCCCGGGGGACTGACCGGGGGCAGACCCGAGCTCTCCCCGTGCTCCCCGAGGGCTCCGCTCCCTCAGCGGGGCCGCCCCTCCCGCGCGCCGCCGGAACCTCCGCAGCCGCTCCCGCCCTTTCCGCCGGCGGCGCGCGCGTGACGGCGCCTCCCAAGATGGCGGACAACCTGCCCACCGAGTTCGATGTGGTGGTGGTGGGCACCGGTACGGGGCGGGATGGGCATCGGGGCAGCGCCGGGCCCCCGCAGGGGCCGAAGCTCGAAGGGGCGGCGGGGGGACGCCCGGCTGAGGGGCGGCAGCGGTGTCTGGGGAGGGTGGGCAGGGTGTGCGAGTGGCTGCTGGGGTACCGGCGGGGACACTTGCGGGGACGTCTCCGTGACGCCGGCGGGGACATCCCCCCGTCCGGCGTCCTGGCCACTCGCATCCCGCTGTAGGGCTGCTGCTCACACTTAAATAGCCGGATTTGCTTAGAAATGGAGTTGTCGCGGAGGGCCGTGTGGGGCTGGCCCTGGGAGGGTTTTGCTAGGACCCCCGGCTCTGTGACCAGCCACAAACCTCCCGCCCCCACACCTGAGATCGGGGGCTGCTTTGGTGCCTCAGAAAGCCTTGTCTGACTACTCTGCCTCCCTTGCCAGTCCTTATTCCCGACATACCATTCTGCTGGTGAGGTTTGCTTTTGTGCACGGAAAATAGCTCTGAAGAGCTGAACTTCTGTCTCGTTGCAGTATATGTGCTATAGGCTGATAATACATTTTTTATCATATCCTGCAATACAAGTAGTTTTAAATCTTCAAGGTCGTTTTTCTAATCTCTATGCCTGCTTATAAATAACACAAAACTTTTTGAGTGTTTCTTATTAAAGCGCATTTTGCTGTCTATGAATGATTGCATATACCAGACACTTAATTCTAATCTTTCTGCACTTTCCGTATCCTGTACAAGTTCATCCTCTTCGGGTGAATAATGATGGAGACCTGGAGTGACTCACTGTAACTTACCACAGTGTAACTACAAGAGAAATTTTAAAATACTGCTTCAGAACTAAGATTCTTGCTGTTTGTGTCTCAAAATAATCTTGAAGTACTGAAATAGATTTGTTTGTAGAACCCAGTGACAATGACCTGGTTCATATTGGTCTTGGTGAGCCCCCCACTTTAAGTTCAGCATCGAGCTCTAGTCTTAAAATGCATCACTGTTTATAGGTCCCAAATTTACAGTCAGATTTTATTTGCCTTTGTAAAGAGCTCAGGGTGTTGTTTGGAGCACAAATGGGAAGACACTTGTAAATGTTACTGTTTTCCATGGGAAATTAGTAACTGTTTTTGGAGTTCACTAATCTGTCAAATTGTGTCCATGGGATTTAAAATTTTTAGCAATTTGGAATAGAATGAATGACTTTCTTAATGAAATTGCTGATTTCAGTGTTCAGCAGAAAAAAGCAATCACCATACAGTGTGTAATTGCTTAAAAGATTTCTGATTTATATCTGGAGTTTTCAAGTGATTATAAAACCATACTGCTGCTGTTGTTGACCAAAACTGTGCTAAAAATGCAAAATTTAAGTTCTTGAGCAGATTAAGAGATCCCTTCTGTGTCTTAACCCTGTTCTGCAGAGTGGTATGTAGAAATGAATCTGACATTTTCTTATGTGCTCAGATTTGAGAACATTTTGAGTGTATAGAAGGTTGGTTAATAATGAACAGCTGAAATATCAAACTGTAAGGGTGAAATATTAATCATTGTGTAACTTCTGTGATTTTTGGGGATTATCCATTCTTTACTGCCATGAGGTAAATAGTGTTCATGCAGCCAATGCGGAAACTCAGAGGTTTATGGAAATGATATGAATGTTAAGGTATTTAGCTATTCTAGCCACTAAGGGAACAAGAACTACCTGTGCTATAGAGAGCAGGTCATGTGCAGCCATCAAGCCCAATCTTCCCTGCTTTGGAGTGAGGTGTGATATTGGAGCTTTGATGCTGCAGGAGGGAAATTCTCTGAGCTAAATTCTCTGAAATATTGCTGTATTTGGCAGTGTTGATTTGTATTCCAGGATGCCTTTGTGCCCACCTGTAGAGAGCACTGCTATAACTAATTCCAGGATTCTCAGAATTCTGCACTTCAGGAATTATTTTGTCTCTAAGAACATTCATAAGTGGTGATTAACACTGATGACTGACTGAGGGTTTTTTAGTCTGTATTAAATTTCTCAGTATGGAAGATTGTTTGGAGTAGAACTTTCATGTGTCTTCCATTTGGGAAGTGACTCCTGAGAGAATATTTTAGCCTAGTCTTCAACCCTCTGGTTTCTAATGGAGTCACCAGTGCTGAGTGTACCTACGAATATCTGATTGTCATACCATAATAACTAGAATGTTTGTGTTAAATGATACTTTTAATGCATAGTAGTAATTGCATTAATTTCTGTATGTGGGGTCTTTTCCTGGTTTTATAACTTGTGCATCTATTAAATTTAGTAATTAGATTGATTGGTAACATAAGATTTGGATTTGGTTTTGTTTCAGGCTCATTTACCTGTTTCCCTGTATTAAGCTTAATGCAAATGCAGCCTCAACTAAATTTTAGTCATCAGTGCTTCAGTTAATGTCTAGGTTCAATTAATTCATCAATATTGCTATGGGAAAAGGAAATTCTCTTTTTGAAGAAATTCCTTTTCCTTGACTCAGGTATTTTCTTGCATGAGCAAGTTTAGAGCAAGATGGATGTGGGTACAAAAATACTCGTCCTGGTGGGTACAGCAGCTACAGTTTCACTACTACCATGGAATTTACATTCATAGTTCTAAAGAAATCAGTTCTCAGAGCAGGTCTGTTATTTGGGAAGGTCTCTTCTCTGCGAAGTGATCCGTGGTGATTTTTATTGGTCTAAAAGCCTGTAGGATCCGGGTTTGGAGGGCTGTTGCAAGTGCTTGCCCAAGGAATTCAAGGTGGGCTTTAGTCATTCATTTAAGGGAGTTCCTTATTGATAAGCTTTTGTGGGGTCACTTTTAAATGAGTGCAGGCATGAAATGTGGTGCAGTGATAGCCTGAGGGCCCATGAGGAGTTCTTTGGTAAACAGTCCAAAAAACAGGCATCTGTTTGAGAGTGACGCTTGGAACTGGGAGTCAGTGGCAGAGCTTTTGTCTTCAGGCAGTTGTCAAATAGGAAAATTCATAGGCAAAATATTCAGTAGTGTTGAGTTTAGGGCAGAAACCCCTGTAAGTGCCAAGATTTGCACCTTTGTGGCTGTGCAAAGTGGTGTGGATACAGGTGCAGGGTCATGTTTACCTTGGAATTTCTTCAGTGAACTGGATTGTATTCAGTCTTGACTTCTTGTCTCTGACACTCCCCAAGACCTGCGTTAACTGCTGGGAAAGTTGTAAAGGATATGGCTCTTTAAAAGGTGTTGTATTCGCAAGTTTGTCTGCCAGTAATTCTAATTTTTTTCTAAAAAGGAGTTATTCTTTATAAAAGCAGTCACAGTAAATATTCTAGTTCTATGCAATTTTCTTTCCATTCTGCTTTTCAGTGGTTATAAATAACACATGAAATGACTTTCAAGGTAGAAAGCAGGAATCCATTTTGAAATATTCTATAAAATAAAGAGTGATTTATGGTTTCATATGATTTTGGCTGAAAGCACTCGGGCTTTGCCAGGTCATCAAAGTCCTGTCAGGAGAATCTATTATTTATTGTTCGATATGCTGGGAGTGGTGTAAGTACTTTATGTTTATCTTATGTAAGTGTGGTGTGTTAGGAAAAATCACTTCCAGATACTAACACAATTTTTAAAATATACCTTGAAAAACTAACCCGAATATTACAGATGGGAATTTTAAAGTTAACACTGAAGATTGATTTTAAAAAAATAATAATTCCTAATGGTTTTGTTGTTGCAGGATATTTTTAGACTGTGCCAAAAATGTTTTCTAATACATCTTTTGGGCTGATATTTTGGTTACATTACCTTATATAACTGCACAGTCTTCAGTTTATATCAGCAGCTGTTTAGAGTTGATGAAAGCTCAATGGAAAACCAGCTGAAGATGGATATTTTTTGACATCAGTGGTCATTGTGGACTAACACAGTGGCACTGACTTGTGATGTTGATGTCTGGAAGGAGGAAATAGACCCACGTTTTTATAATCATTTGTAGATAAGTCGTTGCCTGTCCATGTGAATTTCAAACAAAATGAACACTGACTCCTAGTTCTGTCCCATGTCCTGTGTGTGTGTCCCCCTTTCATTTTTTCTGTATTCTCCAAATGTAAATGTACCTTTATCTTCTTTACTGATTTTTTTTTTGAACCTGACTGAAATTGACGGGTTGCGTCCTGGCCTAGCTTCCAGTCTGGATTTTGGGGTGTAGCAGAGGTGCTGTGATAGCTGCCTGGGAGGTTTAGGCTCCCACTGGTACCTCAGACAGTGTTCTTTCCCAGATACTCTGCAATGTCCCTGACTGCTCTTGTGAGCAAACTCATTGTTCTGTGAACCCTTTGTTGTCCTTCTCAGCCTGTTTGTGTTCTGCAGGTTTTCCAGATTATATTGCTGATCTTACAAAATCAGAGCCTGTAGGAGTCCTGCGACCCTACCGTGAAAAATACAGAGTAGGTCATCTGCATATCAAGGTGAAAAACTCCTTTAGAAAAAAGGCTTAGCAAGGTACTTTGAAATTCTGCTCTGAATGAGGAACAGTTAAAACGCCAGGTTTGTGTATCCCAGTAGGAAATGTGGTTCCAGTGGCTGGAGAATGGCCATAGAGCTGGGGGTTCAGCCCTCCTGCAGGAGCTGCTCTCTGGACTGTGCCAGAGCACCCTGTGAGAGAGAGCCCCTGGTGGTACCCAGGGATCTACCTGGAACTGCTAATGCAGGAGAAGAAACTTCCTAAATATCCTTTCATGAAATGTTTAAAAATGTATAAGGAACAAAGGAGAGCAAGGCTTCTTCCCATGGGGAAACAGAAAAGGAATGAAAGTATTAGCAGACTCAAGTGAAAATAAAACTGAATATGTGTCTTGCTATACAGATCTTTTCATGCATGTGGTTTGCTTTATCTGCTGCTATCGCTTTAAACCAAAAGTTAGACTCAGCTGTAGCATGTGCTGGAGAACACTTTTCGGAGAACACTGCTTGGTGTGAGTATAATTTTTAGTAAGACGTTAAATTTTTATTTCAAGCCTAAGTGCTTGTGTTCCTTTTCTAAATAATGTTTACACCAACTGTGAGATTTCATGGTCTTCATTGCCAAGTTCTTCTGATGAGACACAGATAAGTATATGCAATTACAGTGTAGGAGAAGAAACTTTTAACTTGTGACTTCTTTCTTGACCAGTTACGTATTCTTACTTTTCTTAGTGGATTGGCGTTTCTATGTCATACTCTGTAATGCAGAAGTATGTTCTGATACTGCTCTGCAATATGAGCATATATTAAAATGAATCAATTTTAATAACCTTTAACTTAAAATATTATATACAAGAAGTATTTTAATTTGCAATTAAATTATGAAATGCTTTTAAAGTTTCACATATACCAAAAACACACCATGAGTATTTTGTAGTGAGCTCCTCCAGAGTTAGCTGCTCTTCTCTACTTAGAAGTTCAGATGCAAACAAAATTTATTGCAGCTGGTCAACTGTCTGACTCCAGAAGATTGTTTTGAAATTATCTATGTTCCAACATTTTTAATGTATTTCCCTTCAACATTTTATGTTACGAAAAAGCCACTTGTGATTTATTTAGTAGATAGAGTGAGGCAAATTAAACATTTAAGCCTTTTCAAGATGAATCTTGTGTAATTCAGTAAAAACTTATCAGCTGGATGACTGCAAAACAGTTTGCAGTGAACAGCTCAGGAACCAAGATGCTCCCACAGATATGAAGCTGTTTAGTTTAGAAATTGCTCAGGGCATTGCATCCTTTACAAGTCACTGCAAGAGGCAGTGCAGCACTAGAGCAGCAAGTACAGCTGCTAAACAGGAGACACAATGTGTAATCCTAAAATTAATTTTTGATCACACAGAGGTGAATTATAACTTTTCACTATGTTGTAAGACTTTAGAAATTAATTGGCTTTTAAAACTGAAGAAAAAAGTTTTCCACCTTAGCAGTTATCTCAAACTTTAATTTTGTTATATTGAAACTAAAAGTAGAATTGGTTTTTTGATAACTAAATAATGTGCAGCTGATTCTCCATTTATTTTTTACTTCTAAAACATTATTCTTGGAAACGAGAGTACAGCTGATTTTGTTTCATAGGGAAGCTCCAAAAATTCATGTAATGGAGATGATCTTGGTCAGAGGTTACTGGAAGCAACCAGATGCAGACTTCAAGGTCAGCTTGCAGCAGCCACCTTTGTAAGATTTATTGAGATTAATCTGCCTGTTATGTATCCAAGAAGGCTGGGATGGAGGCAGTGCTCAGCCAGTGGCAGTGAGAGCGAGTGCTGTCACTGTACAGATAAACAGTGCTGTTCACCACACGACTGTCCTGAACCCAGTGTTTGCTGCCTGCCTGCCGGGTACCCTCGTTCTGTCTGCAGCTGGTTCTGAGGCAGCCCTCGAGTCTCTCTCACACTTTCCAGGGCGTTGTACAGAAAAGTTGGTACAAACCTCAGTTTCTACTGAGTGCTGAAGTGGCCGTGCCACCATGTTCGTTAGTTTAATTAGAGCCTAATTAGTGTTACAATTTAGTCTGCTTGCCACTTTGTTGCTTTCCAACGGGGAGCCAAGCAGTCAGCATTGTTCCTGCAGCAACACTAGAAAGACTCATGAGTTGGTTCACTTTGACTTTGCAAAGTGTTCCAGTGAGGCAGTGAATGCATTGCCTGCTGGATGGCTGGGTGGCAAGTACCACCATGAAATTCTACCTGGAACAACATGTTAGCAATCTAGAGATCGCTAATGAGTAAAATTGCTAATTTTGTACTTATTTTTATATCTGTGTGCAGATGGAATGTCCTACCTCACTGAAACTTTAAATTAATGTTTTCTTGAGAAGGCCAGAGAGGCTGATCTAATACTGCATTTGATAAATGGAGGGTTAGTAAGTGGAGAAAGAAGGCAATGGCTTTAAGGAATGATAGCAGAGATTCCAGCTGGTACTAACCAGTCTTCCTTCATGAAGGAAACTCTTTGTCCTTGTTTTTCCTGGTAAGAGAAATGAGGTGCAGGACAATTTAACATAATACAAATATTTCACATGTAAGCGTTCTAAGGGGGGCAATATGAAAGGGCCAGGAAGCACAGAAAATGTTTGTATTTCTTGCTAACAAGCTCTGCTATTTCTGAATTGTTTCTGCCTCAAATACAAAGAACTTCTGAGTCAGCACATTAAATTGATACAAGAGTTGTATGGATTCCTAATTCTTCCACATAAATCCCTTTTATGCTGCCAGATGTTTATGTGTAACACGCTGAAGTCTGGATCTGTTGCTGCTTTCTTGTGGTTGAATCATGCAATTCCTATTCAGACTTATTATTTCCTGCTAATACCATTGCAAATCTAAAAATTGTTTGGATTTGGAACCTTACTTGAGAAAATGTTCTTTTGCAGTAGCCCTTTTCAGATATTTCGGATACAATAAAGTGGGAGCTGTCCTTCATAATAACTAATATGTGTAATAACTTAGTAGGAAAACATTGGTTACTGTTAATTGTACTAGAGGGCAATGATGATTCAGTAATTTGCTGAGTTGGGTAGTACAGTCTTAGAATTTTTTAACGGTAATCTAAAAGGAGATGTAGATTTTTGTTTCAATCTTGGTGTTCTTGGTGATCTACGTTACTGGATCCAGGTCATTACTCAATGGTCTGTTCAAAGACATTAAACATCAGGAGTGATACATGTCCTTAATCCTTTAAACTGGCCAAACCAGCAGCTGAGTGATCCCCAAGAGGGATGAGTGGCAGGAAGTGTTAGAATGATCCTTCATGAGGAAAATAGCCTGGAGATATCCGGGTTTATCTACTCATTAGGGATAGGGGAAACTTTAGAATCCAGAGTCTGCTCTGCCCTGTAGTGAGGATCCAAACACATTTCAAAATCTGAGTATTATCCATCTTAAGGTTTTTGACAAATCAAAGTTCAGAACAGAAAATTGTTTCCAAATAGGAACAGGTTCTAAAAATACATATTTCTCTGTTACTGAATCATCTGAAGGGAACCTATTTTGCACAACTCCCTGAGCATCCTGTAGGAGACAGTTCAGCTTTCCATGCTATCAGTTCATAAATTGCCATTTCTATAAGCAGGCTTTTCCAAGTTAGTTTTTTCCTAGATAGAGAAGGACAATGTATAACTATATTGTAATTGTCCAGAACCCTCTTTCTTGGAAAAGGCTTTAGTTCAGTAACCACCATGCAATGCAGGTCACATGTAGGAGTAACTCACATTTGACAAAGCTGCCTCTTTTCCCTGTGCCCTTGTTTCTCTTGGAGGATTCAGAAACTGGTGCCATGGGACAGTCTTATTTCTTGGGTTCCCTGAGGTATTGTCACCCAAGAACAAAGGGTGTCCTGCTCTGTCACATTGTCCGGAGCCTCTCCAGAAGCTGGGGTGCTCAGGCCTCGCCTTCCAGCCGCGTTCCCACTCTTACCATGGGTAAGTGGGGGGCCACGATGTCTTAGAAGCACAGGGTTGGTGAGGAAAATTGATGCCAGCTTTCAAGAGCGAGGAAGCTAATTCAGGGAACAATTTCATCCAAGGTTAATGGAAGAACAGACCTCCAACACAGTATCAATTGGATCAAGCTTAAAGCAATCAGTTATACCCTGGTAGCTATAACTCGGCCCAGGTCAGCCAGGCAGCACTGGTGATGTTTTACAACACTTTCTCAGTGGCTTTTATCAATAAGGAAGGAGAAACAAGTTTCTCAATTCCATTTCTAGAGTAATACTGTCTGTGCCCCAGTGAGGGAAAGAAAAGCTTTTTTGGGAACTCCAAACAAAGAGTAGTTGTAGATTCTATTCCAGATAGTTTATAGAGGGAGCGAAATGAACCATATATATAAACACGGGGGGACAGCTGAGTGTGGAGCTTTCACATAATGACTGTGTGCAGCCAGGATCTCGTGTCAGTCCTGAAGTGTGTGCTGCACTTATGTATTTTCTCCTTGTCTCTGTGGTCCCAATGATCTGTGTTTTGAGGTCTTGCTTCCAAAAATTCAACTCAAAAGACTTTTGGCCTTTCTAGGCTATGAAACAAATGTCCCAAGAAGTGCTGCAACTGTTCATCCCTCCTTCTGCCCCTTGAGGTTAGTTCTGTGTTAAACCTTTACTTGCTGTGGAAGGTCAGCAGTGCAAAACTATTTTCATTTGTCTGCTTCATCAATTCAGAAAAGGATTTTATTTTTTAAATCCATCAAAAAAGTGGTCATTAAAACCAGAAAACTTGCAGGGAAGTTGTAGCTATTTTCCTGGAAAATTTGTCATGCCTGTCTTAAACCTCCTTCTGTGTTTTGATACAAAAATTTGTACTTTTGGACATCACCATGGAACTGCTGTCCCCAAAACTGACCATTTATTTGATTTGGAAGGAGGTCAGGAGTGGCAGAAGATAAGGGCAGAGGTTGCACCTCTTTATTTTGGTGATTGTGTTGGCCTTTGCTGGTTTAAAGAGTTGGTGAAACTGTGGTCTGGTGTACCCAGCTCCCAGGGGGTGTTTTCTCAAATGCAAGGCTTTATTTGTTGGTGAAGGCACTGTTCCCTGTAAGGAATAGACAGCGCAGGCCTGGAATTCTGCTGGAGATTATGTTTGTCATGAAGTGAGCCAGAGCAGGTTGTGCTCTTCCACAGCTGCTTTTTCCCCTTCCAGTTCTGTCTCTCTGCAGTTGCACCAGTGCAGCTGCTTCTGGTGCTGCTGTAAATCAGATCAGCCAAACACTCCTTTCACTTTCTTTAATCTCATCCCTTAATTGAATACATGGCCTAAGTGTCTCCTAATACCAGTCCCTAGAATTTTAGTTGCTGTTCCTGAATTACTTGCTTAAAGAGCCAACAGATCATTTAAAATGAGATTTCAGAGAAGTTAGTACCACAGAGCTTCTTAGCTGGTGAGCTGCCCTGCTTTTCTGAACCTGCTCCAGAATCCAGGGCATCTAACTGGGCATGTGAAATCTGGTGAGTGGGAGCAGACATTACAGAACAGCCCCATTCATTTATTGAACTCCAGTCAGGATTCTGTGCCATTCCAAGCATGTGTTGCTGGTAGAGATATCACCAGCCTTTTGGTGTGCTTTTTTGCTACATATTTTTTCTAAATATAGTGAAAACACACTGATTTGATGGAGTGTAATTGCATAACGTGGGAGATTTTGATAGGGATACGACTCTAAGGACAATCACAGTCTTTATGTCAGACACTTTGAAGTGAACAGAAATACACAAAAATGCCCTCGGGTAATACCTGTCTGCGTTACCAGGGATGTGGTTACAGAGCATCCCACTAAGCTTTGGGTATCATTGTGCTGGCAATTACTCAATCCGGTTATGATAGCAGGATATGGAGAGAAGACACTGGTGCCAAGCTCTAACTCAGTAGTGTTTGCAAGTGGTATGTGCCATACAGTTGCTTAAAAAAAAAAAAAGTTGCATTCAAGCGGGTCACCAAATGTTAAAAGAGCACAAAATAGTTCATTGCTTTAGTAGCATGAGACTGTTAAAAATTTCAGTGACTCACATTGTAAAATTTCTTTTGTTTGAGTTGCCTGCTTCTGACCAAGTTTTACCATTATTGCAATTTTTAATATATCGCAGCATGCTAAGTTCTAAAAACTGCACGTATCATTGCAGGTTTGCCTGAGTCCATTATTGCAGCAGCGTGTGCCAGAAGTGGCCAGAGAGTTCTTCATGTGGATTCGTAAGTTACTCCTGTAATTTCCCTTTTTAAGAACTAAACTGACTGGAGGGGTTCCTGTGTCTCTGTCAGTGTGGGCTGCAGGACTTTTCTCTCTTCATCTGGCACCAAGTAATGTTATGCTTCTGTCTCTGCCTTATTTTGGGGGTGTTATTTCCATCAATAGAGCAGGCAGTTTTTGGAAGCTAGCTCAGGAATTTGGAACATCAGTGCTGTGGTAAGGATGCTGTGATGGCTCCTTCTTTGCTACAGGCAGGAATAGCTACAGGTTTAGTGCCCTTCATTCTCATTCCTGACAGTAATTGTCCCATTCTCTCTGGTGACAATGACTTGTGTTATTTCAGATTTTTGTTTTCATTGGCTGTCAAAGTCTGTAATGGTACTGGTCACTGGAACTTTGATTTCTGTTATCCATGCCTGTTCTTAGCTATGATGAATATCACCTTTTAACAATGTATATTGTTCCGTTCATTAACAATCAGAATTATGAATTCAGATTTTTCTCAGAGTGTTAAGAAATGAGATTGGGGGTTACTGAAATACCTGTGTTAGATGTGCTACTTGGATTAATCTGTTCTTCTCTACAAAGGCCCGAGTTAAGTCAGGCACTAGGTATTAAAAACATATATGCATAAAGTCTTTGTTTATAGTTTACTTGCTCTCATTACCTTGTGTACCTTATTTTATTACTTTTAATCTCCCGCCATGTTTGCATTTATCATGATATACTGCATAGGTGATTATGGGAGATAGTTTTGAAGTGGCCTATTATAAAATACTGAGTTCTGAGTTTGATTTATAAACACTGTCCAAGCATTGCCATCAGCAGTAGCTAATCTTATTCAAAATAGTCACTTCACTGCAGTGTTGCCATAAATTGCTGTAGACTGATTTTAAACTGAAGTTAGCTTCTGCCAACTAGTAATTGAAGGAGCTCTATTTTTCTGTGCCAGCTATCTGTCTCAATAAACGTAAAATCTGTGGTTCTTCTCAGAGAGCTACATTTACTGTAGATATTAATGAGTTGTTGACATGTGAAATTTCAAGGATATTTGTTAAATGATTTAGAAAAGTAATTTGCAATTTAAAATGTGGAGATTGGCACTTAGTTTAAATTTGAAGCTGCTGGAGAAAGGTAGATCAAGACTAAAAGTGGATTACTTGAAGTGAATATGCTTCCTGTACTAATTGTGCACATGCAAAGGACTTTCTCCTAACCACTTGCTCAAGTTTCTGGTTTTGGTCCTTTGCTTCTTTGCCTCTTTTGATGCTGTATCTCTGTAGTTAGGCACCAGTTTGGTTACTGAGGATGGGGCAGTTAGGCGTAAGGCATGTTTAGCTACCTTTTGTATTTGATTTTCAGCGTCTGGAATACAACATTTGTATTTTATTGTCTACATCCTTCCTTATTGGCTTATTTATCTCTCCACATAGAATTTAATTCAAAGGCAAAGGAGGGTCAAGATGCAGAATTTTAACGTCTCTTCTGTGAGAAGCAGAGCAAGCTGGGCATGTCTTGCTTCTTGACACCTGTTATCTTTCTTATTTTTTGACTATACTTTGCCTATAGAGCCCTTGAGTGTTCCTTGTGTCCAAAATTCTTTTATTTGAGCATCCAAAAGTGTACTGGGCCTTCTCCCTGTACCTCCTCAGTACAAGATCCCTGCTTTTGTAGTTTGTTCCATTTCCTGCTAGACAATTTGCCTCACTTTTTTTTTTTCAGAACTTGTAAAATATATGTGGTAATAGACCCTGTGTCTTTATACAGCTCTCTTTTGGATCTTTAACTGCTATGAAATGAGGGAGCTGTGAGAGTACAGCAGCCAGAGAGCAAAAAAGTTGCTTCTCAAAGCAGGTCAATTTCTTGCAAGAAAAATAAAGAAATTACTTAATTTCAGTAAGGAAAACTAGGCAAAAAATTCTTCATTCTGGTATCTTTTGAGCTTTTTTGAAAAAGTTCTTTTTCTGTTTACTTTGGTTTAGGATACAATCTCACAGTAAAGGTATTAGAGAGTAAAACATGGTCTCAGCTGGGCCATGGTAATTCCCTTTGGTCATGTTCATATCTCAGGATATAATGTGATGTAGCACAAGTGACTGCCACCATCACCCACTCTTTTGTTGGGCTGAAGGATCTCAGGAGTTGTTTGGGTTAAACTCCTCCTCTTGGAAGGCCAGGAAGCTCCTAAACACCATCACTGTGCCAGAATGGGAATCTTTAATATATTTGCCTGTGTGCTAATAGGTAGCACATGAAACTTTATGGGTTTGAAACATAAGTCATTTTGTGTTCAGATCCTTAAAATCAATGTGGCAGTAACTTCCTGTGCAAAAGACAGCTGCTCTGATGGGTCAGGACTTCTTTCTGGAAGATCAGATGCAGGACAGACACATCGAGGCAGCTCATGGGGGAAATCAGGAGGCATCAGCAGCTTCTGTCCAGCCAGCACCAGCTTTGAGTGTCACTGTGGGGGCTGTGCCCTAGGAAGGGCCAGCTCCTGAACAGGCACAGGCCATCAAATGCTTTTGCTGTTCTTGGTCATGTTTTAAATGTGAATCTCCTGCTTTCACAAGTGTCCAGTTTCTCAAATTGCAGTCTGTCTGCAAAAGGACACGTTAGAGATTCTCTTGGTTCAGATTCAGATTGTTAATCAGTCAGAAACAGTTTGTGATTTCAATGTTCTGGATTGGAATTTGCCAATTATTTCAAAAATGGTGTTAGTAACTGAAGAAAAAAAATCCAAAGCTAATGTAGGAGAAGAGACAAGCTTTCTGCAGAGGTAAAATTGTACTTTGGCTATATTTCCTAAAGTTTGCAAAATGGCTTCAGCAGTTCTGCTGTTAGCTCTGAACTGCAGATTAGAGATTTGAAAAATGTGAAGGAAAAGGAGCAGTGTTTTAATTCAGGTGAAATCCAGGTAACACAGGAGGAGTTTTGAGCAAATACAATTTAGGAAATAATGTATGGTAAGGAAGGAAAACATCTGTGCTCTAACTTGGTAGAAAAAGTATTTTCCACCTCTGCTGTCACACCTTCAAAATGCTTCCTGTTCTTAATTAGGGGATAATTGAATTATAACCTTAAAAAAGGGAGAGAATATCCGTCTTTGTAGTTTGCTAATATAGCAAGAGAAGAGGGGAGCTTAGGCCTTGCAATTTTGGGACAATACTTTAGCTTTAATTAGGCTTTGATCTTGACCATTACTTTAAGGAATTCCTCAGTTCATCTTCAGGGCAATTATAACAAAAATATTTGGTTACAAAGGAGTCCTAATTGTAAAATCATTAGTCAGCTCTTCACAGAAATTCCTCTTCAAGACTTTTGCTATAAACTTTGCTCATTATGTCAGTAATCATGTCTGGTCTGTCTTCTTTCTGTAGTGTTTTCAGATGAGAAAATTAAGCAATCCTGATTCATCATGTAGTGCAGGGCAACTAATTAAAATTCCAGGATAAAAAAATCTGGAAGTTGCTACTTGAGAAGACGAATATTTGAAGTGGCATAACACAGTTGGGAAGGATGCTCAGACACCAGAGGAAAGGAGGGATAGCTGTGGTTCATTTTCCTTTGGAGAAGGGCAGTACCACCTCTTCAGAATGGATGGAGCTCCACAGCAAGGTCATGCAGTGCTTTATTGCACACACTGGCTTGCCTCAACACTGGGTAAAAAAAACAATTTCAAAGGAAAATTCATCTGATGAACAGAGGAATGTTCACTTGAAAATGTCTCACAGCTCACAAATAAACTTCTGTTAACTCTGTGAAATTAACATTAATTTCTCTTAATGAAAGTTCTAACTTTAAATAGTCTAAATATGCATGACTCTATGTTGGTGTAGATTCAAGAAACCCACTCCTAATTTTAGGCAGGTGTTTTCTGGGATTTCTGTGATCAGTGGCATTGCTCACTCTGACAGCCATTTATTGTATTCCATATTCAAGAAACTTGCAACGAGAGCAGCACATTTCCTTAAAAATAAATATTCATGGCCATGGTTTTTGGAAATCCCAGAAGTGACAGGTAATACATGGATATTTAACTTTTTATTCTGTGGAATCTGAAGAAACATGAAAAAATTATCCTGCACCATTGACAGCTAAAACCAAGATGGAAGTTATCATCACATGCGACTGTCAGTGTCTTTTACAGATTGAAATCTCACAGAACTGGGCATTTAATAGATGTAATCCTCATTGCTTTGTGTTCTATGTGATACCAAACAGCAGTACTTCTGGAGCTCATCCATGTCTTTCACACGAAGTAAGGATGAACTCCTGTTACAGAGGATTGGAATTCCTGGTTGGAAACCATCTGCAGATGGAGCTCTGCTTCTCAGTCACCACATTGCAGGGTGTGGGCCCAGTCCCCCCAGTCTGGGGCCTGGAACACCACGATCCGGTGTTGGAGCCACCTTTATTCAGCGAATGCTGAATTTTGTTGTCTTTGCAAAAGATGTCCTATTTATGTTCTTCACTATTGCCTTGCAGGAGCTGAAAGACTTTTTTAGGTCAGTTTGTAGTCAGGAGCAATTAGGCACTGCTCAGCAGACATCTGTCCTTCATATGCTAAGTAAGCACCACGGTCCAGAGCAGCAGCCTCTGGTGCTGGAGCAGGGCTGACACTCTTAATGAAGTCTTTGTCAGTGCAGATAAGCCCTGTCAAAAGCATCCCATCGTAAATCTAGTCAGGAGAATCTAACCTGAATTTAGCTTTTCACTGTTATCACACTGATCTCTACAATTTAAGAGCGGAGGAGGTTATGATAAGATTGATTTAACAGCCTTCACATTATTCTTTAAAATGCAAACCCTGTCTTCCTCCCTACATATTATTTTATTTTTTTACTGTATGCAATAACATTAGCTATCTGTTCAGGAGGGTATTTCTGGTATCTTTCAGGCTTCTGAAGTGCCAGTACACAGTGCCAGAAAACAGAGTTAAATCCTGAAATAAGTGTTTTATTTTGCAAGAACTGGCAACTTTTTAAAATGTAATTGCTCTATTATTTTTCTTCTCAAGAGTTGTTAAGTACTGAAGATGTGCTATGCATGACAACAAAAGCCAACTAATCCAACTGATGTTTAGAGAAATATTGGTAGAGAAATTTTAAAAAGAGAGAGCAGAGATTTTCTTTGATTAACAACAGAACTACTAATTTTCTGTGATTTAAAAGCAGTAAATAATCTTTTTCGAGCAAGAAGGTGGTAAATAGAAACTGGGAAGTGCTCAGGGAGGGATGATCAAATGTACAAATCAGTTCCTTTGGCTCCACCTGCAGTACATGCAGTTCAATAAGAGTTTTGCCAGAGCATCTTCACAGTCTGTAATAGGCATAATATGTTGTGTAAGCAGTAGATAACAGTAAACTGCACTTTCCTTTATTTGACGTAATGGATACGAGAGCCAGTCTTGGCCAAGAAGCAGTATTATCTCTAGTTTCCTTTTCTTCACACCATCCCATGTGTTTTTCTCAGCATTATCCATTTACCCTCCAAATATTTGATTTTGGACTATAGGCTGTTTGGTCAGAGATGAATACAGTGAGGAAAATGGAAATTTTGCATTTCATTAAGAGTTGTTAAATACTAATTTTTGTCTATTCTGCATCTGAAAAATCTTGCCATGGAAAACGTTTTGAATGTATCAGGCTTGGTTGTTTTTTGTTTAAATCTGAAAAACCTAGGTTTTACCTGTCCAACAAGTTTTCCTTTTGTTTTTTCTTTACAGGAGAAATTACTATGGTGGAAACTGGGCCAGCTTTAGTTTTTCAGGATTATTGTCCTGGATTAAAGAAAACCAGGTAAAAGTTTCCCAAATTGCTTCTTTTAGGCCTCCTTAACATTGAATCTCTGTTGTTTGCATGATTTATTACAAGACAAATTACCACCCTGCTTTTGCTCTTTGGTAATTTGACAGATCAAAGAGGTTTGTAGTTCCCAGCTTTACTGGTTGAGACTCACCCATCTGGCCTGGCAGTCTGAGGCTCTGATGTGCCTGGGTTGTTAATCTGATTGAGACCAGCCTGGTGCTCGGCCACACTTCTGGGTTCTTGAGCTTAAAGAGAAGCGACTACACCATTGTTGCAGTTCCTTTACCTTCTGTAAATGATAATCTGGTCATTTCTATTTTCTCTTTGATTATTTTCCACTCTCTGAGGTTTCAGCTCTTGTTTTTCTCGTTTGCATTCAGCTGATTCTTCTTTACAGGGAGAAAGGTGGGTGCTGGATCCTTCCATTGAAATGTCCTGTAACCAGGACAAAAAGATGAATGCTGATAGTGTATTTTTCAATGGCCAATGTTTATCTAATTCATGACAGTCCACTAGAAATCTTCTGGGGAGGATATTTTTTAGGAGATGGAGCACTTGGACCAGATTAGCAAATGGCTGCTCTGTCATTTATGGAAATGCTCAGAGCCTGTTGGGCCGTAGAAGATGGAAGTTTCTCAGCTCGGTCTCATGCCTGTTCTTTACACTGTGCTGCCTCCTGGTATAATCAGGGGACTTGCTCAGTGCCAGAGCTTCACATTCTGTGTGTTCTGTTGTATGATTTTAGAGATTCCTGTGTGCACAGATTAATACAGTCCCCCAAATCACCAGGTTTTTCCATATGATCTCCATTCAAAGAGTTTTGTCACAGAATCTGGAACTACCCTGGCTGTGAAAAACCTCTTTTAGGAGATCGTATTCAAAGTGGCATTCAACTCTCTACTTAATTTAACACTGTATTTCAGATTACCAGAGCCAATGCTGTAGTACAAATGTTGGCATGCTATGATAAAGTAACCAACTCTAACTGTTTTAACACAAAAATATAAATAGAAAAAAGCATTAGGACAGTCAAGATGATTTTTTTTTCTTATATTATTAGATGGTACAAATTATTTGTGACTACAGAGATTTATAGTTCAAAAACAGCTTGCACAGTACAATATGTAATTTTATACTTGTTCTTTTAAGCAAAAGACAGATCTCAGTGATGAATGTGAAGACTGGAGAAAACTGATCCTTGAGAATGAAGAAGCTATTCCTCTTAGCAGCAAGGATAAAACTATTCAACATGTAGAAGATTTCTGTTTTGGCGAGTAAGTAGAAATGTAGCAATACATGAACAATT
The DNA here is from genome assembly GCA_014706295.1 of Lycocorax pyrrhopterus obiensis. Lineage (NCBI taxonomy): Eukaryota > Metazoa > Chordata > Aves > Passeriformes > Paradisaeidae > Lycocorax > Lycocorax pyrrhopterus. Next base: position 16,641,601 of record JACSVZ010000005.1, read on the forward strand.
TTGATGCCCAGAGGTAAATGATCACAATTGTGCTTTTGGTTTTAAGGGTTTCACCACACTGCTGTATTGCACATTGTCTCAAAAAGTAACCCTGGCCTCTGAAACGTTCCTCATATCCTTGTGCTTTGTTGAAATCACTTCACTGAAACAACCTGATCCTTCCTAAATGACCTCTCTGGATGCAGTGTAATTTGTTGGCCAACTTTGTGAGCTGGTGATTTACTTCTGCGTAGAGATCAGAAGTGTTGTGTATGTAGGTAGTAGTACTAATAGGCAATTGTGCACTGCCATCAATTAAATTTTTCCATTCTTAATTTGGCTAAAAGCTGCTGTTCTCATAGTCAAAAATTAAACCCCTAAATACATGTAAAATGAACTAGATACAAAAGAACAGGAACACAAATGGACAGCAGTACTGTAACTATGAAATACTTCATTGTGCTAAAATGATAAAGTAATATTTGCCCTTTGTCCTCTTTATATGCAATGAATTTAACTTTCTGAAATTAAATCCAGTGAATATAAATTTAACTAACTGGACTGTGTATTTATTTATTTATTATTTTTATCTTCTGGATTTTGCACTGAACTGAACACTCTCCAGAGTTCCCAAGAGGTTCTTTGAGATAGTTACGTAAGTTTAACCTTGAATCCCTTAGAAAATACCATAGGTAGCTAAATGAAATGCTGACACATACTCAAATACATATTTCTTTCTGTAAACATAAGTAGGGAAAAAAGGTGTGAATTACATGAATACAATCTGAAGGTCACAGACTGAGACTGTTCCAAGGTTCAGTGCTGCACAGTAACAGCGCTTGACTGGATTGCAGATAAAATGTAATGCTTATTTTAAAGCAGTAGCACTTGAATATTGTAATTGTCATCCTGTTGTCATAATAAATATTGTTCAGAACCAGGATTAAATCAGATGGAAAGGTTTCATAGTCTCTTAAGTTTGTGTATGGTTTTTGACTGATAGCTGGCTCCCAAATGAGTCCCCCAGCACTGAGATTTCACACTTAGAAGTGAGATTATACTTGGGTAAAATTATGCTTTTAAGCATTTAACTTAGCTCAGTACAGTGCTGTCTGTCTTGGTCATCACCAAAAAAAACCCCAGCAAGGATAAGATTAATAAACGTGGCAAAGAAAAAGTTCTCCAAAAGAACTTCGAACTTCCTGAGAGAGTCAATTACTGTGTTTCTGACAATTTACATGTTCTGCCTAGATTCTGTTGTTTTTGCTTAACTTTTGTAACTCCTATGAAGTAACCATTAAACATTTATTTTGAAAGAATAAACAGCTGGGTAGCAGTATAATATACACAGTGCAAATCTGAAATGAATGGCCTTAGAACAAAGTGCATCCATCAAAGGGAAAGAATACTGTGTCTACATAAGCTGTATTGAAAAAAGGCAAATGGCTGAAAAATAAATAGTGAACACCTGTGCTGAATAAATTAACCAGCTGGTTGGCAATTTTTCATTTGACCTATCTGAAGGGGTTGCTGTTACAAGGCATTAATAAGACACATTCATTTTAAGATATTCCTTTGTTAGTACCATTAATTGATGAATGGTGGAAGATAATATTCTAAATTTACACAACAATTTGTCTGCAGATGTATTATTTTTTTCTGAATTAGGAGAAGAATTGTCTGTACAGAAGTTCAATTTGAGTCATTTTTATCGACAGTTCTTACATTATTCAGGGATATTTGGTCCTATAGGAAGGATGTCATGAATTTAGATTATATACAGTTTTTAGGCTTTCATTATAAAAAGTGTGGAGCTGCAAATCATGGAGATTTAGGTATTCTTTAATGGGAAGTGAATAGAGATTTAAAATATGTAAATATTTCTGTTACGCTGCTTTTCAGAGTGATACAGAAAAATACAGTGTATTATGAATCCAAGTTTATTTTGATTTTAAAAAGTAATAAAGGAGTATGTTTAAAATGAGACCAACTGTTCATTGAGATTGGGAGAATGTAGAAAGAAAACCTTATTCTGAAATTTTGTGTTATGAAAATGTTTGGGACAGGTTAAATAAAAGCTTCATTCTTAGTTTATTGCATTAATGGCACGAGTTTTTGCAGTTTTCACAAACACCATGTTCCAAAATCCTAAAACAAACCCCCAAAATCCAGATAGAACCCCAAAATTTAATTGACTTTCGTTTTTATTTGTAGCAGAGATTACTTCCTAAGAAAACATTTGTCAAAGTACTTATCTTTCTTTGATATTTTGTAGTTACTTAATGCTGGCAATCTGAAGCAAAAAGACATAATTAATGTACAGAAACAGCCTTCTCTCATTAGCGCTTCCTTGTAGCAGTTCCTGTATTTCCCAGGGCAATATTTTACCCCAGTCATGAGTTAAGTGCTTCCTGGTGACTGTGCCCAAGCTGGGAGATTGCTTCCAAACTTTTCATGAGTCCATGTGAGCTCCATGAGTTCATAAATGAGGAGCAATTTTTAAAAGATACCAGGTTTTTGTTCCTTTTTGAACAGAAATCCTGCCCTGCTTCCATCTGTAAGGCTGCAGGTGTGTGAGGGAGCATTTTGGTATGGATTCTGAGTAATTCCTTGCTGTTCTGTGGATTTTAACCATCCTGTTATTACTCTCTGTTTGCAGGTCACCTTTAAAATCATAGTTCATTAGTTTTCAGCCAAGATTAAATTGTTTATTCAGTGCATTAATGGCTTGTGGTATAAAGATAAAAAAATAGTTTGGAATTATTGCTGAGCTCCTTTCACTTACAATGACACTGATTTGATTCATCTCAGCTGGTAGTGAGTAGTTTAGTAGTAAACTAAACCAAGTTCAAATGTCCTACTTTCTAAGGTAGGTGTCACTGACGTTTGAAAGAAAATGAGTAGATGAGATTAAAAGTGGAGGGCTGCTTTATAAGGGGGTTTTTAAAGAAATGTTGTGGAAAGGAAATGGGCTGTGCAGAGTAAACGTTGTGTGGGAATGTCCCTCCTGTGCCTGGCTGCCTTCATCCGCTGCGCATGGATTTGGAGCACTTGCATAACAACATTGCTGCTTGAACAACTAATTAGAATGCAAGGGCAGAGTTGAAAAAGTAATTTGAAAGTTTTACTTAAGCTTTGGGTCAAAGTGGTCTGGTTCTCAATGGACCTGCTGGGATCATGGCTGCAGAGGAGCTCAGTTGTGTAAAGCTTGTCTATTTTCTTCAGGACAGTAGCTCAGCTTAATGACCTTAACACGTATTTGCATTTAAATTTCATGGTTGTTAATCCATAGGGAACACCTAATCAAATTACTGTTTTTATTTCAAAATACTCCATTTCTGTTGTTTCTGTAGCTGTGTATTGTTTCACCATGAGGGCCTTGATTTTAATTTTGAGATCCTTCCATCTTTTGAGTACACGTAAAATAAAAACTCAAATTTTTGTTGGGGTTTTCTTCTCCTCAGTAAAAATAGTCCTCTTGAATTATAGTTTTGCAGCCAAAGAACCAGAGTTTGTTAGTGGGTGGAACACCTGATTTGGCCAGGATAAAGAAATTCTAATGCTTTTCCTAGAAATGCTTGAGGTTTCTGTTCTGGCACCGACTCAAAACTTCAAACAAGTTTTTAAGACTCTTCAAAAAGACTTTTTTCCCCTCTTTTTCCCTTCTGTGTTTTCAATCAGTCAGGATTCAGCTGAAGGTGTTGAAGAAGCTGGTGCACTGCCAAAGCTGCCCGTGTTTGGCACCCCTGCTGCCGAGGGGGCTTCGCCGGGGTCAGAGAAGGAGAGTCCAGCAGAAGAGGGGATTTCTCCAGGGCTGGAGAAGGAGAGTCCAGCAGCAGAGGGGATTTCTGCGGAGTCGGAGAAGGAGAGTCCAGCAGCAGAGGGGATTTCTCCAGGGCTGGAGAAGGAGAGTCCAGCAGCAGAGGGGATTTCTCCAGGGCTGGAGAAGGAGAGTCCAGCAGCAGAGGGGATTTCTCCAGGGCTGGAGAAGGAGAGTCCAGCAGCAGAGGGGATTCCTGCGGGGTCGGAGAAGGAGAGTCCAGCAGCAGAGAGCCCCGGAGCAGAGCCACAGACCCCAGAGCCAGAGCAGGCCCCGGGCACTGAGGCAGCAAGGGCAGCTCCAGGGGATGGGGCAGGAACAGCCCCTGGCAGTGCAGCTGCTCCCAGCACAGCTTCAGGAGAGTCCGCTCCGGAACCGGCAAAGACGGAAGCTGCACCCTCCGAAAGTGCTGCCCAAGAACCAAAGAAAATCACCTATTCTCGAATTGTTAGAGAAGGCAGAAGGTTTAATATTGATTTAGTTTCCAAGGTAGGAACTGAATGACTCTTTTTGTGTAAGTACATTTACTTTGCTTAAAATGCTGACATTTGTTTTAAAACCTTTCATGTTGAGGAGGGTGAGACAGCACCTTTGAGGTAGAATAGCCACTCTAAAGAAGTAAGAATTGTTACCCCTAAAACAAACATGAGCTATTTAGTATGTGTCCTTAAGTGTTTTATAAACCAAAGAGATCAAAAAACACAGCTCAGAAATATTGCCATAACAGTAAATTTCATGAAATTTAGCACTTAGGTAATACCTGCAAAATCTCTCCTTTTAAATAGTACCATTAAAAAATTATATTTTTAAACAAGAAAAAGCAATCTGCATGCAGTTTTTTTATCTTTTTAAAATATGTGTGTCTTGCAGTACAGGGAAGGTTTTTCAAAGTTGAATGCTTCACTTTTCATATTCTGCCTAAAAAGATTTTTCAAACTTCTGTGAACTGAAAAATTTCTTCAATAATTCATTCAATTATTTGTGAAGACACTACAAAATGCATTATTGCAAACTTCGAGTTCCAAACGTCGATCCCACTTACAAACATCATTGCAATGACATCATGAACACCAGTCAGTGGGTGGTGGTTAAGCAGATAATGCTATTTTGTATCCTTTTTATATTCTTGCTATCCCACTGTGTGACATGGTGTTAATTGCAGAAAATCTCAGAAATTCAGACACAAGAGTGGTCAGCAGGACAAGGCCAGTAGTTTGTGCTGGGGTTTCCCTGGCACGGGAACTTTGGCTTCCTTGTAGTGTCCTTGTTGGTGTCCCAGGAAACCTTTATCCAGAAAATTCCTGTGTGATCTTGTAAAGTCTGTTCCTCAGGACCACAAGACTTTTCAATACAGACAAACATTTTCAGTTCATAGTTACACTTCTGTCCCTTCTGTATTTCATCATATATTTGTAGCTTATAGAAAGATGATTAAATTATATATGACTAAACCTTAACTGGGGAATTACAGAATTTCCCTGTGGAAAAGGTGATTCTTGGTTCAGATGATTTAGGGAGCAGCTGGTGAGGATTTACACAAGCAGTGCTGGGTACTTCACTGATCCTCCTCACCCACCACTTCCTTTCTCCTCCCTGTGCAGTTGCTTTACTCCCGGGGCCTGTTAATTGACCTTCTCATTAAGTCCAACGTGAGCCGATACGCAGAGTTCAAAAACGCCACGCGAGTTCTCGCCTTCCGAGAAGGGAAAGTAGAACAGGTATCAGAAAATAATGTGGTGCATGTGTTTCATCTCCTTCAAGTCAAGAAGCTTGAAATTGGTTTTTTGAGAATTTCGTGACAAGAAGCTGGTGTTTTTCCTTAATTATGATTTTAATTTCTGGAGGAAAAGGTGTTTGCATGTGTTATATATAAATACTAAAAAAAAAAATCAAACTAAAATAAGACTCTGCAGTCCAGTATATTGACATAAATCTTTACCTTAGGCTAAATGTTTAGGCCATGATTCATTGGCAGTTAATTCTTGAAGATTCACTGATTTTAGGTTTTAAGATTCTAACAGACTTGATTTGTCTCTCTGCTGCTTACAAGAGAAGTCAGCATGATAATGGCAACAGGAGATATTGGCACAGTTAATGCAAACTCTATTGATTAACTCTGCAGTGAGAGATGCAAGTGAGATTGAAGGGAAGTAAAAAGAGGAAGAGGCTGAAAAAGATATAAAAATATTCTTATTGTGGAAAATTGGTAACTTAAGTTAGAATAGAAAATAGGGGAAAAATATGTAAGAAAATAACTATAATAGAAAACAGTAATTTAAAGTATTTGTTAGGTTGCTGCTTGATGCAGACTGTTGCTGCTTGATGCTTTTACATTCAGAGTGTGGAAAGTCTCTGAAATTATCAAAAAATGTTTTGCAGGTGCCTTGTTCTAGAGCAGATGTCTTCAACAGCAGGCAGCTCACCATGGTGGAGAAGAGAATGCTCATGAAATTTCTGACGTTTTGTTTGGACTATGAACAGCACCCTGAGGAATACCAAGGTAGTGTCTCGTTGAGCAGGGCACACTCCCTTCCTAGGAGTTCCTTCAGGGAGGCACAATTCTGAGAGATCTCCTGTGTTTTCACATGGTTTATTTTTACAGATTCATTTTTAAAGTATGCTTTGACCTTTTTGTGACCTTTTCACTTCAGCGTTAAATTCTTGTACTTAAGCACTTGCACTTCTAGTTCCCAAATCATTTATTATTTACATTTTTCTTTAACGGCAAAATTATCTATTACAGCAGGGTTGCAAAATGCTTTTTATCATTTTTAACTGTTTCCTCCCCTCCCCCAGGTATTTTTTAAAATGATGTGATGCATCTGAATTTTCTCTCTGTTTTTTTTGGATACTGCGTAAATCTTTACAACACGTTACCACAAAATCAGAAGTGGAGAAAATGGAATTTTTTAACTTTGAAAGTAAATGTAATTTAATGCTCTTTAGTTGTACAGGGCAGGTTCAGAGTCCTTTTATCAACTGTTGGCTTACTTAGATGAGAGGAAATCAGAATAGATTTGAGCTATAATGTGTGAAGAATAACGAACATCAGGTCAAAGAGGGAAATCAGCTTAACCGGAGGAAGGTGCTTTGGGTTTGTGCTCCTCAGGGTACAAAGAATGAAGTGATGTCCTCAGTTCTTGGAGCCTAGAAGTAAACTAAGGCAAAAAGAAAAAAATCTGTCAAAAAAAAAAAAAGAGGAAAAAGGAGTAGTTCAAGTACTGACAGAAGTTGCAGACCAAAGCATATCGGTGCTTTTGGAGCTTGGCAGGGGCTTGACCAGGCAGTATTTCTGCAAGAATCCAGAGTTCAAGGTTGTTGGGTGCTGGTTTGATTACTTGAACAAGACTCTTAGATTAGGTACAAACATCAGAGAAAATTATTAAACATAGTGCAAGAGAAAAATAGTCAGTATCAAGATCTGGTAAGATTAAGAAACAGAGAGTCTGTAATGAACTCCAGAAAATCCTGAAGGGGGAAAAACTCATTAGGCTGAAGTGGTTTATTGATTGCAGGTGATCTCAGTTTGCTGTTGCTGAAGAAATGGAGGTGCTCAGAGTGAGGATATAGATGGTATTTAGAAAATTTATTAAGTAAAAAAAGGAGACGCCACATCAATTTTAAATGAATCCATTGATTCATGTACCTAAATAACATTAGATTTATTTTACTTCCAGAGACAGTTAAACAGGTTTTGTTCCTACATTTTAAAATAGCCTGAGAAGTAATTGAGAATATTTTGAGTCAGATTAGGCTAATGTAAAAACTTCAGAAATTTAAAATTGCTCTTGATGAGATCATTGCATTCGTGGGAAGGCAGACTTTTAATAGGGAGAGTTCATGAGAGTGAAGAATTTTTTTTAAAGCTTTTTTCTGTAAAATGTGGAATTATATAAGAAGTTTGAAGTGAGGAAAACTTGAGAATTTTTTTAGAATGATGAAACAAAAAAATCCTTGTCATTTTAGGACTTTCTGCATGGCTGTACAAAGAGCAGTAAGATACATTTGTAATAAAGCAGTGGTTGACTCTTGAACAGAACATATAGCTTGATAATGCTGGTCTCTGCACTGATGGAAGCGTTTATGAATTAGTTAGGAATTTATCCAGGACTGAAATAAGCTTAACAGCAGATTTCTGAATAGTATGGAAGTATGCTATTGCTTAAATACAGTCTTTTCCTGGAGAAAAATGTTTCAGTTATGAAGATAACTAAAGTTTTTCAGAGATGTATCAATGCCAACATGCTTTAAACATCTCCTAGAAGACTTGTGTTTCTTTGAATTTCAAAATGTGTCAGCAGTAATATTACTTTAAGGGGAAGATGGAGTCCTTCATCCCTGTCTGCTCTCTGTCTCATCCACATTTGTTTGTTGCCAGCAAGTCATCAAATGGAAATAAATATTGCACCTTCTCTCTCATGTTTGGATTGTGGCACTGTGTGAGTGGCTTCTCTGTGCATAAATATCCACTCTAGCACTGGCAGTGTGGATCCAGCAGTCCTGTTCTGGCATGGGTGTCATTCAGGGGTCATATTTTGGGTAATTTACAGGAAACGGCGTCCCAAGGCGTTTCAATGGGGTTTTGTCCACAGTTGCTCACTTTTCTCTCAGGATTGGGAAATGGAGGTAGATCAAGTCTAACACAATGAATAGGTGATGCCATTGGAGACCCATAGAGTGGGTTTGTGATATTTTGAAATATTTTAATGGAGTGATATTTCTGTCTTCTCAGAAAACTCACTTTCTGGGAGTAATTTTTCTAACTTTCATTGACTGAGATGGTCCATTTTCAGCACGGTGTTAATTGAAAAAGGCAGTTGCTTTTGTTTACTGAAATCCAAAAGCACTCATTTGAGCTGAAGCACAGGAGATGATGCAGGTGTTACAATGTTCTCAGTGCCTCGTGTGCTTTTCCCTCAGACTACGAGAACAGGACGTTTGCTCAGTTCCTACAGACACGGAAGTTGACCCCCAGCTTGCAGCACTTCATCCTTCACTCCATTGCAATGGTTTCAGAGACTGAGAGCAGCACTCTGGAGGGTCTTCAGGCAACAAAAAAATTCCTGCAGTGCCTTGGCCGCTATGGCAACACCCCGTTTTTGTTCCCTCTGTATGGGCAAGGAGAGATCCCACAGTGCTTCTGCAGGTAAGCCCCACTTATCCAGACATACCTTCCCTAGAGGAAACCCTTGACAGTGTGAGGGATGTCATTCAATAGGAATCATCCTGTTAACAATTTCATGTTGGTTTTATTCACTTTACATTTCCATTGGCTATGAAATCCCCCTCACTCAAAAAAACCCAAAACAAACAAAAAATAATTTGGAAGTCACACTCCTGTAATACTTTGCAACAATTTTCATTGTATTACAAATGCAGCTTTGTAGCTGTGGTTGGCTGCCTGTGATAGTAAGTGCTAGGAAATGAGAAAGCCATAATTTAACCCATCTGTAGCTGCCCCTTTCTAAATCTGACAGAGGAGACTTAGAGTGGTATCTGTCCAAAAGGATGACAGTGCATTTGGTTGAAAGCATTTGTATTTGTGTCTTCCTGAAGCTGAAGGAAGATTCATGTTGTCAGTTTGTGTTACTAATTAAGGCTGAGAATGCATCTGCCATTCACAGGTAGATATTTAATAATGAACTGGATTTTTGTGAAAGAGGAGAATGGTGCCATGTGTCCAGTTTACAATTAGATTTAAAACAAAACCTAATTCCTTCACCTTTGTGCATCACAGATTTACACAAACAGGGCAATTGGTGTGAAATCATGTGTTATGCTCTTGGCATCATTTCGTAGCTCTCTCTAGACCACAAGGTTCCAACTCCTATGAATTGAACAGCAGAGAAGATCCCGTGCAGCCCTGTTTCACTGAGCCACTTCAACATTCTGACATCTTAAACAGCAGCCATATGTTCTCCACTCCTTGAGCCTTAGAAAGCAATTAAAACAAAAAAGCCCAGTTGATTCCAGGATAAAACAAGATCCACTTCAGCTCCTTTCCTTGAACTGTGGGCAGTGACAGTGTAGTCCTTACCCTGGCTCCTGAGGTGTCCCTGGGCCCGTGGTTCTGGCACAGGAGCTGATGCTCGGTGCTTTTGGGGACCATCAAGGATCCGTGTGCAGAGGGTGGGCGGTTTTAATTTCAGTTGTTTCCAACAGTTCAACTGCCTTTTAAAAGGCTGAGGGGTTTTTTTCATCTTTGCTTTTGCTGGCAAGCAGCCTTTCCATCTGCTCAATGTGGGTTTAATGTGGTAACCTGTAGGTCTGAAGTAAACATTAGCTCTGTTTAAAAAAAGCAGCTTTGCCTGGTGAGGCCAGTTTGTCTGAGTGATATATTTGTACATCAGTCCTTTAAATAGCAGTGCAGGGTCTTACCTGCTTTGTTTGGTGCTGGACAAGTTCTGCATTTTACATGTGTGCTACTATGAAATTGTGGTTTACAGCACGTTGTTGGGTATTATCTTCCTGTTTGTCTCTGTGATAGATTCTGTTTCTCTTCTCCAGAACAGTACTTAAATTACTGCCAGAAGAGTGGCCTTAGCAGCTTGAGCCTACTTGGCTGTTTACAGGATGGATGCAGTTATATGTTGATAGAAACATTCTGGAATAACTGTGCTCCATTCAATAGAAATGTTACTTGCTACCATCTTTCATCAATAGCCTTTCAGCTGTTCTTTAAACTGTATTTATAACAATTATTTTAAAAAGTGCAGACCCACATAATTAGGTGGTTGGACAGACAATTTGTGAACAGGATGGGCACAGGTAACTACTCTGGATACAGTCATGCAACAGAACTTGTGTTTGTAGATTTTATGGATGTCTTTGTGTTGTTATGTGGCTTCATGTGAGGCCAGGTATCTGTATGTGACCAGCAGATTAATAAATCAGAATATTATCAGAACCATTGTAGTGGTACAAGTTCAGCTGTTCAACCTTCCTTGGCTTCAAATACCTAGGGAAAAAGTAAATTCAATAACTAAAATTAGAATTTTGCTTGCTTTTTTTATCCTGTAGATTCTTCTCCATCTAATTCTTTTTACATTCTTTAAATCCCTTTGGCTTTATTTTTTATTTAATGTCCAGCACATGCAGTTTTCTGATCTTTACCAGCAATGTATTTCAAGAGTTAGCAGTAGAGGTGTCTAGAAGTATTATAAATATTCTTACCCGAAAATCATTCCGTGATGACAGGAGTTCTTCAGATGGCCTGAACTTTCTATTTAAGATCATTGGTTGCTGCATTTTAGGGTTTTTATGCTAAAATGTGTAAGTTTTACAACTAAGAGGGTATTTTAATAGTTGAAGCAAATTAATCTGCCAAACCAAGAAGTAATTATACTTTTAAAAGGTTTGTATTACAAATATTCTAATACAAAACTTTTTTTTAAAATTGTCTTTTGTTTTTAAGGAGGCAATCACAATATTTTTTGAGATTAAGCACAGTTTTTAAAGGTGTTCTGCCCTCAGGATTGTGTCTTGCTCAAAGTGAGCCATATCTGAAGAATCCCTCCGGGGCTGTGGAGTAAAGAGGCAATGCCAGAGCCTATAGATCACAGCCTACAGCTTTTATCACCAGCTTATCAGAGGAAGGTGTCACCTGGCCTGTGATTTCTAACCACTGTTCTATATTCTGTTTTAATGTAAACCTCTTAAGCGTTTCTTGCAGCCAGTTACACTGTGTGTTCTCATCAAGGCTACTGTTATAAATGGCACACATGCATATTGATGGGAATGAGTCAAAGACATTTGTAAGTCACATCCTTGCATCCCAAATGAATCCTGCATAAACACTACAACCTTTTATAACTGCTGACGACACTCGAGTGAGCAGAAGCGCTCTTTGCTCTTTATTGGTTTAAGCAGGGATGGTTTAGGAGAGAAAATTAAACTTTTATATCACTGTAATGTACATCCCAATATGGTGAGGTACAGATGTGAGATTTCTGTCTTCATAAATTGGAGTCGTGGAACAAGGAAGGTCATTGGAAGCCTCCTGCTCTCCTGAGCTGACAAGCAGCAAAACTTTACTGGCCCTTAACAGCTTTCTTTGCTTCCTTCTTGGTACAAAACTGTTCTGGCTCTTCCTTTCTAATGATGTAGCAATAGTCTGATATTTAGTAAAAATGAATACGTAGTATCTCATTCTTGAGGAAAACCCAAACAAGCCTTTACATCCGATACTGCGTTTGCTTTGTGAACACACTGAATTTGGGGCAGACCAGGCAAAGTTCCTCTTCAGTTTGGTTTCAGATTCTTGGACTCTTGCAAATATGAACATGCAAATGGAATTGACTTTTTGAGAAGCAGTAGTTTTTTCCCATGTGAAGTTTTAGAGGGAATTGGTGACTGTCCACTGTGTTATCTCACAAAGGTTCTGTGGGTGCTGTGTTGTGTCTCTTGGCTCTTTGTTAAGAGTTATCCAAAAACTGACAGATGGGGGGGTGGCAGTAGGTGCTGGAATGTCCTCAGCTGCTTTGCCAGAGGACTTGGTGATTCCCTGACTTTTATGGGTAGTTGGTTAATGATGTGCATTTCCTATAACCAGATTTTGAACTTTTCCATTGTGTATTCGGTGGGCAGTGTCACCCTTTGTAGTAGTTCCTACAGATTCTGGCTGAAATTGTAATTTTTGTCTCTGTGGCAGTGACAGCAGTAATTCTGTGATGGAGGAAGGATCCGATTAAGACAATTCCATCTCTTTCAGTCCCCATATTTACAGGAAGATTAAGAGTCCAGGCTGAGATAAGATGGATAGTGTGATTGATTCCAAGGGTTCCTGTATATATTTAAAAATGAATAATCAGTTTTACCCTTACATGTGCTCTATTATCTGCTACAGATGTCAGAGCTTCTGGGGTAGTCTCAGGTCCTTTAAAATTCCCAGTTATGTCCCTGTTAGAATCTAGGAAGGTTTTAGTGGTCTGAAATCAAGACTGGACTTCAGGAAACCTAACTTCAATAATTTATTAAAAATTGGGTGCACCATCTTTTTCAGCTAAATCTCTACATGAGTATCATGTCTCTACATGTTAGCAAGATGCAGAACTTCTCTCTATGTGAATTGTGTGATTTAGCATATTAATGAGAAATTCAAACAATGTTAATTCCTGGTGACAATCAGATGTGACAGAACTGAGTCTTAGCATGTGTGCAGTTCTGTGCAAGTGTGAAACAATCACAGGATTGATTTAAAAAACATAGTGAGATATGAGTTCAGTCCTCCATTTCAAAATACCTAATTTTCATATTTATCTATCTCTTATCACTTATAATTATTCCATTTCTTTGGACGAGAAAATGAAATTGGAATTACTGACAACTTGTCACTGTTCCTTGGGATGTACTAAACTACTGAATAGTACAAGTAGCTGCAGTGCTGCTTTCCTCTTAATTGTTTTCACTTGGATTTCGAGCAAATAATAAAACTTCAACTGTAGTTTGGCCTTTAAAGACAAACTTGGTATATTTCTCCTCACTTTGTTGGCAGATGAATGCAAAATGGGTGAGCAGAGTTAGCAGGATTGTTTGTAGGATCAGTTGTTTGTTTTTCCCTCTAAGGAGAAACTCTTTCTTGGGATAAACATGAGGGAAGTGAGATAATCCATCATTCTGAGACCTGTTCACTAGTGATGGATGGATAGATTGGTAAAGTAACTCAATAATCTTCATTTTTTTCAGGTTATTCACAGATCAGTGAGCCTTGTCGTTAATACAGCTATGGAATGCTTTTGTGTCCTTGCCCACATTATTTCTCAGAATTTGACAGGAAAAGACTTTTAATTTGGAAATAACCTTTGTTGTGAAATGCATTAAGTGCATGAAACTTGGAAAATACCTTCCCATTTTAGATTTTGTCTTCTCACCGAGTGATTGTCAATTCTTTGTTTAAAAAATTACTTACAAATACGAGAGCTTTTCTGCTCCTTGTTATTTCTGACTAGAAATTGTGTTCTGCAGGAGTTTATACCTTGTGAAGGCCTTCAGCCATTAGAATAAATCAGATGGGATGCTCTGAATCATGTGGATGTTGTCAAAGCGTATTGATTTCACATCCCTAACTAGGCATGGAAAAGTTTTCAGTCAAGAAATTGTATTGAGGAGTCAGACTTACATTGTCCTACTCTCATTCTCCATCATCGTGGTTCATTTTAAAATCATATTTGGAACCTTAAAGCACAAAATAAAAGTGCTATTGTGCTTTTACAGAGTTTAATAATTAGGATAATGGTGATAATAGGAGGGAAATGTATCTTAATCCATCATTTGGTATTGCCTCTTAACTGTCCTTTAGCGAGTAAATTCCTCCCTGGTTGTGTGGGGATTTGCAGATTGTGCCTTACAAAGTCTTCCTGAGAATTCTGACTCAGGCATATAAATATGTTGCAACATTATCAGGTGACCTGTGGAAATGACAGGATTGTTTATTATTGGAGCAAATCTGAGATGAGGAGGCAAATTGCATTTAGCAGAGTCCTTTTTCATTAAACCAGAAAACACAGAAAAGTAGCTTCCAAACCATGACAGAATTAGTAAAATAGCCCTTGAATTTCATTGAGGGTGAAGAGAACTGGAATTTTTGTGTCTTTTCTGGAGGCAGAGAACACATAAATGGGTTTTATAGATGAGCTAATGCTTAGTGACTGGTTCCTAGTGCCTGGTGTTCGTGCCTTGCCCTGCAGTCCTGATCTCTCCAGCTTCTCTGGGAGGGCAGAGCTGTTGTGTAATTGCAGCTGAATGACCTTGGGTGAGGAGCAGCTGCTTCTCCAGCAAGGTCGGTGGGGTTTAGAGCCAGGCAGGCCCCATCCTTCCGCCTCCCCCAGAGAGGAGCCTCTGCGCTTCCCTGCCCTCACAGCAGCACAGACACAACTGGACTCTTTTATTTCCCTTTTCCTTCTTCCCTGTCCAGCTCTGTGGCAATTTCTTACAATTGCCACAATGTTTTAACCATAATTTCTAGGCCACTTGAATGTCTTGCCTGAAGGATTCTCACCTAACTTTCGTATAAATCGTCTGTTTCTTGAGTCTAGAATCCCAGAGAATGATTCTTTACCTTGATTCACAAAGAAGTAGTGTTAATTGCAGTATCCTTGAAAAAGGATTAGGTTGATAATGTGGTTAATTTTAGGAAACAGCACTTTTATATTGTGATTGTGGACATTCACAGTCTTTACAAAACTTCATGGCTCCGGAACAACTTATTTTAGGCTTAGTCTCAAATTCTTCACCTCAAATTTTTCATTTTTGTTGACACTAGCCTCATATTTTATCATATCAGTCCTTATCTTTGAACAGTATGTGGACTTACTTCGCAGTTTCTGGAAATAAAATTAATTAATTTGTCAAAAAAATTGTCAAATTGTCAAAATTAATTGTCATTAATGCTCCTTTTTGTTTCAACAAGTGACAATGTTTCTCTTAATATTTCTATGAGATTTTTTTCAGGCTGTACTCTTACCCAGATAAATTTACCTAATTCTTTGTGACTTATAACTGTTTGCTAAAATCATAATAATTTTTACTTCCGAGATTTTCTTGTAAATAACTTGTTAGCTTGATTTATTTTTCTTTCTAAATACTTTATTTATGAAGGCTAAATCCCAGACTGTTTGTATAGAAGAAAACAAACAACAACAAACCAAATGAAACATCACTTCTGCTGGAAAAAGCAGTTGTGTTTGAGAAAGCAAATCTCAAACTGGACAGAAATTTGATTACTGCTAGAATTTATTTGATCCAGAGACCTGTTACCATGGAGTAATCCAGTAATGAAGAGTTAGTTGATGGTGAAACTTGGCGTTTTCTGCTTGCAGAAGCTTTGGAAGATGCACTTCTTGCACAGATCTGCTTTCTCTCTCTAGGTGTTCCATGTTGTAGGATGTCACATTTCATTTGTTTTCTCATAAACCACGAAATTGGATCCTTCCACAGAAGGCTCTTTCCTTGCCAGTCAGTGCTACGCCAGAAGGAGACTTGGGCTTCAGGAATGCCTTTAAAGCTGAGCAGCTGCTCTTCCAAGGCAGGTTTTTGTAGGATACATCCCCATATGTGTTAGCACTTCCTTCTGCAGCTTCACACTGCTGTAACTCCAGTGCTTCTGAAACAAGGGTTGTTGTTCTGTGGCTATTTTAAATGTGGAGGATGGGAGTTTAGTTTCATAGATGAACACCTGTAGAAGAGGATAGCTAAAAATGGGCATAATTACAGAAATTTCAATGGTATTAATGACTTTCAACTGCATTATTAGAAAAACCGGTCTCTCTTTCTTTTAAGCATTTATTAATGGATACAAGTAAGCTACTTTTGTACCACTCTTGGACTCTCTAAACAACTGTACAAGAGTCATCAGTAACATGGCACTTTTATCAGCAATTAGTTGCTAATACTGCAGTTGTTTAAATTACGAACAATTGAAATGAAAAGAGAGACTAAACATGGTCTTATTTTTTCAACAGAATTTCCTCAGGTTTAGAAATAGCCTAAGAAATCTACACTGGCACAAAGCAAGGCTGACATGTAGGAGCATAGAAATGTATGATGAATTAAGACTTTTATTGCATCATCTTCTAACATTTGGATTTGGGAAAACAGAATTGCAATCTTGGGCCTATAAAAGGCAGCAGTGACTTGCCAAACCCTGAAACTTGCACATCACATAATAGGAACTCAAATGTTAAAACTCCTGAAGTAGTTGCCCTTCAGTGCAGTGTTGCTGTTCGGAATCCATGAACAAGAAATACCAATCCTTGGCAGACTCTGAAGAAATAGACTTAAATTACCCCTATTTTGTAATTATGGGGAAAAGTGCACAGAGGGTCTATTTAGGGTCAGTGATAAGTAGATACAGCTTTGTGCTCTAAACAAAATCCAGCACACCAGTTTTTATCTTGTCTCTTTTACTGGCAGATACTGTATTCACTACTGGAATTTTTCACAGGATGTGAATGTGTATTTCTATATATCCAGTCTAAATTCCATACAATAAAAATGAGTGATTTCTTAAAAGTTAGATTTGGTTCTTAAATCCTTAGAAAAGCTGTGAACTATGAAATGTCCTGAAACATGACCTGGGCTACTTTCTTTTTCCTAACCCCTCTCTCATCCCTGGCATTTTTTCCTGGAGCTGTCACCATTCCTGCCTGCTGGGTTTCTCCCCATGAGAAGAGTTTGCTGGAGCTGAAATGAGCCCAAGTCCTTGTTCTCCCCGCTGCCACCCCAGGGCGTTGATGGGCAGCTCTGCCATTCCAGCTCCTCCTCCTGCAGCATTTCCCAGTCACAGTCTGGTTTGCCACACTAGGACAGAAAGGGAGATCGGGGAAAGAAATCACCTTGTTAAGGGAGTACTAGTGGCTCAAAGTACCCTTTGTGAGTTAATTCAGTGCTAGTGGGTAACTGTGCAGGAACTTTGTGACTGGTTTACAATTGTCATGTTGCTAATTGAATTTAGAACATAGGCTGATTCTCTAATCTTACAGGACCTTTTTAAATTTCACAGGAATAATGAACACAGCCTGCAGGAAAAAGTCAAAATATTTGACTCTTCATCTGCTTCCTTAAGCATTTATGTCACATATTTTCCTTTCCATAGCTCTCCAAATGCCAGGACAGTTCAGGATGACATTGATTATTTTCTTCATTAGTTTTTTTGATGCTGTTTTTTGGGGGGAATTTTTGGTGTTACCCAGGTGGATGCACACACTGAGTTTTGACTTTGGTATGGGAACTCTGTGTTGGGAAGATTACCCATCAATTTTTGTAGCTGTAGCCATTTTATTTATTTGATTTGTCTGGACTCTACTTGTTAATGTTTTTAGAACACAACAATATTGGAGGAAAGGCTGATGTTCTAGGGGCCTTGCAGGAAACTCAGAATTTAACATAAGAACCAGGTCACAGCTTGCTCTGTGTGTAAAAATAAATTGAAAGAGGACAATTCATTTTTTCAGCACTTGTTTTTCTTTGATCTTTCTCCAAAGCTTGCAGTGCTATACATGGAGTATTCAGCTTTGAGGAGAGAAGCAAGTAGTGTTTACTACAGAAAAATGTACAGTTGAAAAATAGTCAATTTTTAAATTAATCACGACATGCATTTTAGAAAGTAGAAGACAGATTACATTCTAGAAATAAAAATTAGTTTTTGGTGTAAAATTATGTGATACAGTTTTAAAATTCTTTCAGAGTGAACTAAGGTTAAGTCTGTAATTTGAGTGTGTTTGTGGTATCTCTGTGTTGGGAATCGAGATGTCAAATGGAGAGACATTCTATTTTTGTTCAATTAATATCACAGAGCATTACATCAAAGCAGTAAACTCCTCTTGTATCAACAGATGCAGCAACCCTGAAGCCTATTTTCTCTCTTGTTGCATTAGAGTTTAATTAAAGAAAACAACTAGTTGGAGGCAGTTACTTTCTGTGAAATGTAATGAAGATTTATTTTGTAAGTGACCTTCACTGTACTAGCTGAATCAGTAATCAGTAAAATTAATAGAATAATCAAATTATATACAAACTCATAAATCACTGCGAATGTGCTGTCAAAAACACAGCTTTTAATATGTCCTATTGTTTCACAGCTGTATTAAAAATTGCAACTGCTGATTTTTGCCTCGATGGGGACTGAAATGGCATTTAAAGGCTGTGTATGATCGAGGGCTACCAGGCCAAAAATTTCCACAACTGTTAATTTAGCTGTAATATGATTTGATGTCACCAGGGCAAAGTTGAAGCCGAGTACAGTGTTGTTGCTATCTTTCAGCAAAACTTGAATTATTGGTGGAGGCAGTCGCCAGTTAATTAGAGTAATATCAGTTTAAATGTCTGTCATTTAGGGTTAATGGTATCAAAGAGTTGCCTTGTACTTCAAGTGCAGTCAAATCATCTTGAATAGCCCATTGTATGAAAGTAATGCCAGCACAATGATTTTACTTTGTCATAAATTGTTGGGGTGCCATTTAGTTTAATATTTCAATTTCTCTATTTAAATAATTTTGGCAAGTTCTTCCTAATTGTGTCATTTTTCATGCTAGGCTGTTTTAATAGGTGTTTTGGCTGTTTGTGATTGTTTAGCAACACAATCAAAATTCTTTTCTATTTTCATTTAACAAGAAGTTTTCTGCTGGCCTTTGAAAGCAGGTCGTGCCCTCCTCCCCTGGATAGCAGGTTACTCTTGGAAAGAAGTAATTCACGTTTTTGTGCAGCCAAGCAGCGAAGTTCTTTCAAAGCACGCTAGAAAAATAAAGTGCATATATCAAAACCCCTGGCTGTGGTTGAAGTCAAAGGAAAACTGTAATTAATGTTTTTAACTAAGGAATCCCAGTTCTAGTTAAGTTAATAGCACTATTCTTACATGCAAGATATGAAATAAACTGCTCTGAGTTGGTTTGAAAGATCCCGGATATGTGCTGTGTCAGGCAGGAAGCCGTGGATTGCAGCATTACAGATAATAAACCCCTAGCTCTAGGGTCTCTAATAATTCTTCAGTGGATGTTTAACCTTTGTGTCATCTTCACCAATCTCCAAACAGCCAAGGCTGGGATTCATAGGATGTATCTCTGGTTTTCCCTCAGTAGCAGGAGTGTTTTTAGGGAACTGGATATTCCAGCGTGTCCCGTGGTACGTGGTGGTGCTGACAGCTCCTTGGGCTGCTGCCCCGGGAGTGCAGAGATGGGCTTGCTGACACTGCAGGCCTTGGTGGGGCTGCACCAGTCCTGCAGCTCAGAAGGGATTGTGGGACTGACTGTCTCTGCACTGGCTCATCTGACATTAGAATGACAAAATTGTTGCCGTTTCTGGAAGTCAGGTTTGCAAAGTGAAAGTTTTCAAGTTCAGCATTTGTGGAGGTATCAAAAATGCTTTCACTTCAAAATCACAGAATCTCAGGATGGTTTGGGTTGGAAGACACCTTAAAGCTCATCCAGTCCCACGCCCTGCCATGGGCAGGGACACCTTCCACTATCCCAGGTTGCTCCAAGCCCCGTCCAACCTGGCCTTGGACACTTCCAGGGATGGGGCAGCCACAGCTTCTCTGGGCACCCTGTGCCAGGGCCTCCCCACCCTCACAGGGATATCTTCCATATATGTCATCTAAACCTACCCTCCTTCAGTTTAAGGCTGTTCCCCTTATTCTGTCCCTCCATCCCTTGTCCAAAGTCCCTCTCCAGCTCTCTTGGAGCCCCTTTAGGCACTGGAAGGGGCTCTAAGCTCTGCCTGGAGCCTTCTCTTCTCCAGGTGAACACTCCCAGCTCTCCCAGCCTGGCTCCAGTGCTGTGGATAACTCAGTGGCCTCCTCTGGACTCCAACAGCTCCACATTATCCTTCTTTTGGGGGGCCCATCCTGTCAGTAAATCAGTGTTACCAACGTGCTCAGTGTTTTGCCTTGCTGAGCACTCACACTGATTGCAGTTAGTTGTGCTGGAGTAACCTTTGTGCTCCCTGTGTTGCAGGCTGTGTGCTGTGTTCGGGGGGATCTACTGCCTCCGTCACGCCGTGCGCTGCCTGGTGCTGGACAGAGCCTCGGGACGGTAAGGGTGACATCAGGAACCTTGTGTTTATACACAAAACACAGGTGAAAAATGTGCTAAGTCAATTTAAAAAAAAATGATTCTTCAGAGATCCTCCTTGGTATTAATAACACATCAACCTTGATTAAAAGTAATTTGTGTATAGGTCCTCCAGAACAAGGAAAGTGGTTCTAGAATATAGAAACTAAATTAATTTCCCTGTGATATTACTACAGCTCCTGATCACCCAAGCTTGGAAGACAAATCATTTCAGCTGCCGGGGGGCTGGTGATGAGTGATGTTAGTTTTCCTTGTGGCCTTACCTACTCTAATTGATTTTCATCAGATGACAACAAAGCCCTCTGTTATTGCATTTTTAAAAATGGAGCTCACCTAAAGACTCATCAGATTAATCTTTGCTGATAATGTATGTCACTCTAAGAGAAAAGACTTTAATGAGTTTTTAGGTAGATTGTTGTCATAAACTATGCTGCTCTCTTACTCCAGAATAAATTCTTTTACAAAAATATCAGGCCTCTAGGCAGGTTTAAAGTTGAGCTAAGAAAAATCTACCCAGAGTTTTTTCCATAGTGGCATTTTTCACACCTCTGTAAATTGTCGTATTTCTATTATACACATTTTATCAGTTATTAGTCTAACTGCAGACTTTGGCTCTCTTAAAGAGTCTGTTTGAAGCTTAGTTTCTATAATTGAAAAGGTCAAGATGGTTTTTTAGAAAATTAGTTTAGAAATTATGTAGTACCAATTTATTAGAAGAATGAGTAGTTAAATGATGGGGGTGGTGTGTTTACTTCCCAGTTGCTCTGCAATTCCTTGTGCACAGTCCTTGTAGCTGCATTTGTCACGAGGTCAAGTAGTAGCTGTTTTCCCTGGAAGTAGCTGTTTTCCCTGGAAATATAAATTCCAGATTTTATCTTTCTGCCAGTTCCTGAAGATTCTGGAGTTCACTGCACAGTTGTAGACTTTGAGATGTAAGTGTGGTAGTATTTCATCACTGTGTTGTTCCAAATACATTATTCATATGCAAATTAAACTGTGCCCCTTTCAGAAACTCTGTCATTTATTTTAACACTGATACTTGAACTGTTACTGTAGGAAGCTTTATATTCCAATAATCTTTAAATAGTTAAATTGCTCTTGCAGGGGGACAAGGCTTATAGTTGGTAGCAACTTCCATACCCCACTCTGTGCAGATCTTAGCTGGTCAGTGGTACTGGTTGCCCCAGTTTCCAGCTGCTTTTGCACATCCCGAAGAGCTTTGAAATCAATGTTTTCTTTATAAGGTTATATGTGTTCCAGAAAAGCTGGAGTACTGCTTTTCCATTCACCTGCTTTTATTTTTTGAATATAAGTTCCCCAGGATTCAACATAGGTGTCAAGTGTCTTTTTTAGGCTTTTAGGCTGCTTTTGTTGTTCACTTGTGCCATTTTAAAATAATAGATTTTTGAGGAGCAGAATTATTGAAATACTTTTAAAGATTTTACCAGACTTTCATTATTCCAAAAACAATGAGCTTCTAATAATGCCATTATCTGATGGTGAATATGAAGAAGGACAACACATCCAGGATATCTGTTTCCTTTACCTTCTGTTTCGTTCTTGCTGTTATCTCCTTCCTCACCGTGTATTCCCTTCCTGCACCAGCTTCTGTTTCCTCTTGACTTTGGGCTTCAGTGTTTTGCCTAATAAAAATCAGCTATCAAGTTGTTAATGAGGCTATTTATGAGTTACTGAGCTTTTGAGTTAACAGACCATTAATAGTAATTGGTGAGAGGCAAATTCATATCTGGTTGTCAGTACAGCTGGCTCTGTGCTTGCAGAGGCAGCTTCTCCAGGTTACAAATGGCTCCCACTCAGCACTGCAGAAATGCCTTGTGCAGTGGTCATTATCAGTTTATAGCACCTTCCACAGCCCTTCAGGCTTCATCCATGCCTCAAGGCAGTGATTTTTCCTCTATTTTTAATATTCCTGGTTTAGTACATGTAAGGAAAATATATACTTCTATCTATGGCCTTGATTTTCTGCTAAAGCTTTTTAGGTTAGAGTTTAATGAAGTCTCTAAATATCACCAAAGTTTATTCCGACTTTTTTCTAGACATGGCTAACATTGCTTTTTCACATTTTCCTACCCATACCTGTATATACAGAGAACAGTAGATTTTATACCTACCTCTACAATTATTTTTGTGCTTTTTCTGTAGTCCTTTTTATAGTTTATGAAAATAAGATTCAGGCAAGACAGGGTGAAAGAATAGAAATTTTAGACATCCCTATTTTAAGGTTTTAGTAATGCACTTGAAAATACCTGTTTTTTATATATTGTACCAGATCTGTTTTAATAAGTTTGCAGAACATCCTGAGTTCTTGGTAGAACTGCGATGCTCTTCTGGAAAATAAAAACCACATCGTATTTCTAAGGTTGAGGAGAAATGCATATTGAATGTATGAAGGATAATTTTGTTGTTTTTCTCTGTGTTTATTGTGTGTCACTTTTTTGGGTGCGTATAAAATTTCATCATAATGGTAGGCATTTTATATTGATCACACTTCACATATGTTTCCAATTACATAATTCTGCCTCAAAATGGAAGAGATGTGATAAATGGACATTTATACATCTGTGATAAAAAGATAGAGCAAACAGCCAGTAATTTACATATCTGCTGAAATACTGCAGACTGGCTTTGTCAGTGCTGCTGAGTCCATTTCAAGGATGTCGCCCTTAGTCCATTAGTTTGGATAATGAGCCCTATAAAGTACATTTATAACTTGTGGCACTGCAAGGAGATGGATTCTAATTTTCATCCTTTTATCCAGACACATTGAAAGAAGGTCAATGGAGGGTTCGCTGTGATTCATTGTCGCAACACAGATCAGATGACAGAGACCTGATAATGTCAGTGCAGGAGTGTTTGCTGCATTTGGAAGCACTACTTGAAAGAAATTTTCTCAGCATCACCCTTTGAAGTAAAGCGGGACTGAAATTAAAAGCTCTCTCTCTCTCAGTTTAAAATCTTATCACACATATGACCTGCTGCTATTCCTGAACAAAGGAGAGGAAACAGCACTTAGCAGGAAAATAAAACGTGTTGTTGCTTTTGCTGGCTTTGAGTGATGCAACATGACATTTAATCAACCTTTCCCCTTCCATAATGTTTGGGGGGTGGCAGGGAAATTGTTTCATAAACAATAAGAAAGGTTATAATTAGAAATGAGCTGCAGCAGCTTGACTTCCTTGTTTATTTGCAGTATTCAAATGAGAGCTCAAGAGTGAAATCAATGGGGTTAACAGTTAGGAAAAACTTGTTGAAGTTGCAAGTGAAACACGTTGGATAGAATTTGAAATCGAAGGATGTTTGATGTTAAACAGTGCTTGTACTGTTGTCAAGGTACCTGTTGAATTTGAGTATAGGAATATATGTAGGGCCAGATGCCTGTGAGGTCAGCATTAGAAATTAGTGTTACAGAAACATGTTTAATAGTCATAAACCTCTTACATTTATAGATGAGGCTTGTGTGTGCACCCTTTTTCAATTCTCTTCTCAGGTTATAGGAACAACTGGTTTACCAGAGCTAGTGGCAGCTGATTGCTATTACCTATTTAGGTTCGGGTTTATAGGTCATTTTAATCACAGAAACTGACAAATAGCTTTAAGTTACAGAAATGTTCATTCCTAAGACATAACTTGCATGTCGGATATTCCACAGATGAAGTTGCACTATGATAAAACACAAGTAAATCTGTACATGATCACTGGTTTAAGTCCTGTATGTTAAATTGTTGAAACATTGAAAAAGTCATTCTGAAGAATTCAATTTTAAGAAAAAGTAATTTTCATTCCCCAAGAAAAAGTTCAGTAAAGCTAATTTGCTTTATTTATTTATACAGTAAATGTTCTGATAGTGTAGAAGAGAACACAGACCATGGATATAAAATCAGGAGTAGAGGTTGCTTTAGTGAGTATCTGTGTGCAGCCTCCCCTTTCTTCATCTCATATATATGATGTAGCTTCATATGTCATATATGTCTGAAGTTTGTTCTTTCATAGAGAATCTTCCCCCTTAAAATCTGCAATTTGTATTCTCATTTAAGCTCACTGAATGGCTTCATTTCTGTGGTTTTGTGTTTCTGTCTCACTTCTATTTCTGTCACTGTTCTGTGGAGAACATTTGTGTTGTTCTTAAAACACCAGGACTTAGTTAATCCCTGTGTGTGTAACTTAGAGATAAAGGGTATATTTAGTCACAAATAGAGCAAATCACTCTTGGAACAGTCTGATGCACTCATTTGTCAGGAATCTTTCCTAAGTCTCTTAAGTTAATTTGCTATTTAATTTGTCAAATATTGTCAAAATAAACTTGGTTTTGCTAAAGGTGTCTGCCTCAGAAAGAAACCCCACTGTAATAGGGTTGTACCTACAAAATAATTCACTGTTTTGGTTTTTTTAGGTATTATGAGGTAAGAAATGTACAACTAAATGCCAGTATTGTAAGCTTATATTTTCTGTAAAAAGTGGCCAATTTGTTAAAGTCGGGATATCATTTTCTGTATTGGCATTGCATGTGGAAAACTGCATATACCAGGTAGAGTGTGGCAGTCTAGGATTTAGTGATCAGTTCAGTTGAATTTGTTTAGGGGTTCACATGTTCAAGAAATACATAGCTAAATTAATTGAAAGATGTAAATACTGTGCTGTATAACTCAATTTTAAAAACTTAAATTCTTTTGTTACCTTATATCAAAATTTCTTACTGTGGGTTGGGGTTTTTTTTAAACAGGTGCAAAGCTATTGTGGATCATTTTGGACAAAGAATAAGTGCCAACTATTTTATTGTGGAAGATAGTTACCTCTCAGAGAGCACATGCACAAATGTGTGTTACAGGTACGTGGTAAAACAGAAAACACAGTCAATGTCTTTAAATAATGGTGTGTAAAGTACCCTGCAAGTTAAACTCAGGAGCCTCCTGTTCAATCCTTCATTTTTGCAGTACAGTTCAGTTCAGTGCAAAGTATTTCTCTTCTATTAACTGGAGAATATACTGTGTACTTTCTATATTCAGGTTTTCTTCAATTGTCATTGAAATCATATTCCCTTTTTCCATATAAAAAATCCAGGAGCTCTAAATGTGTTAGGAATTTCATATTTGCTAAAATGTGTTTGGAAGGTAAAGGTGCAAGTTGCTGTCCTGGCTTTAAATTTGTTCAGCTTTATGCGAGTACTAAATTTCATTGTTTTCTGTGATTTGATTGTTGTTGCCAAAAGCACTGGGCATGCACTGCCTCTGTCTTCAGAATAGTGCAGGTAAGGGATCAGCAAAGCTGTGGTGGTGAGGGCAGAGCAGAAATAACCCTGGGCACTGCAGGAGCACGCACTGCAAGTGATGAATGAACTCCACCCTGCTGCATTTCCCCTTCATCCCAAGGCTCCTGTGCTCTGTGGAACATCACGAGTCCTTAATGTGCTGCTGCTAATGTTGGTCAAATAAGCAAAACAACTTTAAAGAACAGAAGGGGCTGTTTGATACAACTGCTCTGACTCATTTATTCATTACTTATTTTGGTCATTGAAAATACTACCTTGATATTCCAGATGTGTTTCTGCTTCAGCAACAGGCAAAATATCCCACTAAGAATCATAGTAATAAAGATTATATAGTGAAATAGCCCTGGTATTACCAAAATTATGATTCTAAATTGCTATTTTTTACATTTTTGTTTTCATTTTGCATAATTACATTTATTATATCGTTATTTTTTTGTAGGCAGATCTCCAGGGCAGTGCTCATTACAGATCAGTCTGTACTGAACACAGACTCAGAGCAGCAGGTACACACCAATTCTGTATCACTTGTCCCTTTGTGTATTGCATGTGTTAATATTTAGTTGTTGGTAGGAATTGATTCATTAATTCAGTTTTGTTTGTGCTTGAATCAAGATCTTTAGTCAGCTATCTGTACTGGTAATTGTTTAATCTGTTTTAATCTCTATAAAACTATTACAAATTTTAGTTTAGTTCAGTGACTGCGGATTTCCTGTTTGGCTCACACTATAATTAATAGAGTTTCTAAGCTGCTGTCTTTAATTTTAATTTTGCTTGCTTTTTAATAAACTGTTACCCTTAATATTCCGTTAATTATTTATCTTGTCTAAACTTTGTTCACAGTTCCTTTGGTTTTTTAAACATTCCTTTTTGCTGTTTCAAGTTCTCATTGTACACTTTCAGACCCTTCTTTGGATCCGCTTTGTCAGTCTTTGCAGTCCTTCATTTTAGAGGATATTAATCAGTGTTGTGTTTCTTTTGTCCTAATAAACCAGAAACCAGACTGTGTAACTGTCTGCAGTTCCTTTTCACCTTCAGTGAGGATTGTGCTGGTTGCCACATCGTCCAGGACACTTCGTTTTCCCACAAGCTCTTCTTTCTGCTCCGCAGGTTTCCATCCTGACAGTGCCTCCCCTGGAAGTGGGCAAAGCAGCAGTTTGTGTCATTGAGTTGTGTTCCTCCACCATGACGTGCATGAAGGACACCTGTAAGTAAAGGAGATTTTCCCCTTTGGCTCTGTCAGCTCTGGAACAGAACTGAAAATCTCTGTGTGTTGCTCCTCTGCTGCACAGAACACAGGGAGCGGTGGCTTCCTGGGATCGTGGAGCTTCACGGACTCATTTTCACTTACACAGGAATGAATCCTTCTTCAGGAGATAAAAATAGTATTCCAAAGCACATGAATCTTACTGGTAATTTGTCATTTAGTTTTTTTGAAAATGGGCTCCCTTAGCTGAACTATTAAATGGAAATACCTGAAATACACTGTATTTGGGAGCTTTTTATCTTCTGAAAGGATTCTGTTGTTGGCATTTTATGTGAACTTGAAATAAATGAGCGATAAAATGTTCATTTGGGGTATTTATTGGAATAGAATTAAAGGTTACCTTACCCAATTCTTTTTAACAAGAAATAAGTAACTGTAATAATAACCAATTTATTTTGCTGCTAAATACGCTTGAACTAGTTCTTTGCATATGAAAGAAGAGTAAAGTAAATGATTAACTTATTCAAAGTTATATTTCCTACTAAAGTGATAGTAAAGAAATGAGCTTGTAGTTAATTAAAAACTTAGTGCTATAAAGCATATTGTTAATATTTATCATTTAAATAGCTGATTTCTTTTTATTAAGGGTCCACAAAATATATATAGCAGGAAGTGAAACTAATGAAGGATTGATGTTCAATAGATCTAAAGTATTAGTTTCAGGAGAATTTTTATGGTGCTGAAATATTAAGGTTTCTGTTATTTACTTTTCTCCATAAATTCCTTTCATTTCAGAAGAGAAGGTACTGCCTTCCTTAATGAAATTTGTCTTCATATATTGAAATAATAAAGTTCTATATTAGGCATAGCTGAGTTCCAGTTGTGGGACATATTTCATAATTTTTTAAAAAAACTTTTACATCATTATCTGTAAATGGGTTTTAACCTGACTGATTTCTCCTTGGAACAATTATTTAAGATAAGTATACAAATACATCTGCTCTTTGATCACACTGCACAAATGACAGGCACATCATCTGTATTGCCACTTGAGTGGAACCAAACTCCTTCACTTGCCCTAAAAATGGAGACTGTAATGATGAAATCAGGAACTGAACTCATCGTTCTTCTCGCTGGGAGAATTACTTGAAGACAAATGTTGGCAACCACTGTAACTAATGCAGTTATACCTGAGTAAATCAAATATAATCAAAATATATACTGATGACTGTGACTCATAACCATAACCTTAAAGATAATAAAAAAGATTTTATAGAAAGTAAATGATGTGAACTTTAGTGATTTATAGCTGGGTTTTTTGAGGAAGGAATAGATTATATTACAGTGTTTGGGATTGGAAACATCTAGTTAAGGTTAGGAGGAGACTTAGATTATCACCACCCTTTTCCTTTTACTTATTTTAGTACATATTCCTTCAGACAGAAGGTTTGGTTTGGGTTGAATAAAAAAATGAAATAATGATTGCATAGAATCTGTATGTGTGCAACCTGAAAGTAGAGGAGTGTGAAGGGTTAAATTTCTGTTCCTCATGGAACCAGGGTCAAGAGCTGTGTGATATACAGGAAAATGATGACAAGAAACACAGCCAGGCTTCAGACAGAAGAGAGAAAAATGTCATCTAGATTTAAAATAATACCAGAGCTCTGCATTGCTTTTAAATGGATCAGAAATTTACAGTAATGAAGAAAAAACTAATCAGTTTAAACTTTATACAAAGTTACATTAAATTTCTTCATGATTCTCTGATGGACATTCCTCTGGTGAGAAGTTTCCAGGAGCAAATGAGTCCATTAAGGTGATTTTATGAAAAGCTTTAAGGTGAGGCTTTTAAATATGGGAATGAATGGCTGGAAAATCAGGTGGGGTAAAGCAGCTGGTTCTGTGTCTGACCAGAGGCCAGTGGGACAGAAAAGGGTCAGGAGTCGCATCAAGGGATTCTCTAAGGAGGCAGCAACTGCAGAGTCTGCAAAACAGAGCAAATAAAGGAATAGTTCAGCAATAGTTCCTCCCATCTAAGAAGTGGACAAATAAAATGTTGTACAAGGGATTGCATAGTCATAGTGTGCATCACAGAAGTAACTTAGAGAACTCTGAGGTGTTTCCAGAGAATTTCTATGTGCTATACATACACTGTATGTCCATAGTACAGGACTTCCCTGGCTTAAAGGAAGTGATTTTATGAAGAATTGTGATTTCTAAAAGCCTGCTGTGCTTTATAAAAATTATAAATGTTGTTTATATATCTGTGTATTGGTGATTGGAATTAGTTTGTGTTCTCTTTTCACAGATTTAGTCCATTTAACCTGTCCATCAACTAAAACTGCAAGGGAAGATTTAGAGCCTGTTGTACAGAAGTTATTTAATCTAAATACAGAAAAAGGTAAAAATAAATAAATGAGGTATTCATGATACTATTTTACATAAATATAATTTACCCTTGTAAGTAAAGTATCTGTTACTGACTTCTTCAGCTGTGGTTTAACTTCAGTATCCAAGGATATGACCATGAGTGTCTGGGAAATTCTTAATTTTCATTCTTTTTTCTATGAAACATATTTGCTGTTCAGCACATCCTTGAAAGGCGCAGTAGTGAAATGAAATATTTGTGAAGCTGTTTTTCCACGCTGTCCTGGTTTTAGTGATTCCTGTCACCTGGGTATCCCTTAAAAGTATCTATAAAAGTTACCAAAACCCCAAAAGTTAGGGATCTGCCTTTCTCCTCCAGCTGCCAGATGTGCTCAGTGCTGGGAGCTGCTTGGGTTGCTTTTGCCTCCTCTTATTCTCAGGCTGTTGCTCAGCCTCCTTGTGTGCTGTTTTAATTGAAATTCTGTGGATTCTGCTGTGAGCAGTGGAAGCTTAAACTTGTTCTGTATTGTTACCACAAAGATAGATTTCCGATAATGAACTATTTGGCCCTAAATTCAAGGAAATCTTGATGGCTAATTTATGAATTTTGACCTTGAGATGAACAATTCCACACCTCAGAGGAAAAGCAGCTGCTGATGGAGCAGTTGCTGCCTAGAAGGAAAGCGTTCCTGAAATCCTTGGGCTAATTCCACACAGGTTTTTGAAATTTAGTCCTGAGATCTTGAATTTAACCGTATTTGTGGTAGATGCTCACAGAGTAGGTAGTGTGCATGTGGGAGATGCTGCTGTGTTCTAACCCTGACAGAAGCATTTTAAATACAGTGTGCCCATGCTGCAAGGCAGTAAATCACAGTTCTTCTGTGAGAAAACAATGCTTAGCTCTCAGTGACAAGGGTTTTGTTGGTATAAATGCAAATTACTAAGATGTGGGAGTACTTTATAATATTCATAATTGGTTTGCTTTTAATATGTAAAAAACATCTTGGGTTTGTAAATAGAAAACTTTATTAGACTGAAGAGTTGCAAACATTTCTCATTTGTATATTTGTTAATTTAAAGCCTGCTAATTTTCAACTTTTAATATTTAACTTCTGTCTTCAATTTTCAAGACAGTGCCATGTGTTTCAAAGACTTGGTGAAGAGAAGATCAGCTTCGTGTCTTCTAATCATTTGGGGAGGGGTAGCATTAATCTTAATGCTTAAAGTGATCCAGTTCCGAAATGATAGATTGTTTAGAAGCTGACTGAAATTCTTCTGTAGAAACTCTGTGATCATAGGGGTCCTCAGGTGCACTGAGGCACTGAAAAGCCAGTTTTCCCTGACACATAGGCCTTTTTATCATCAGGATGAGGTAGTGGTCGTATTTTAATTAAAATGTCAGAACAAATACTGTTGGAGTTATTGAAAATGAATCACCAGATAAAGTGAGCACTGGGCCATGGCAGGTCAAAGAGGCAAAGTCACCTGGAGAAGAGGACTCCATTCATTTTCCTGCCTAAATGAGGAAGAAGTAACTTTTATGAGCAATGTGAACTTTTAAATATATTAAAGAGCATCTTGCCCTGTATTAAGGCTCAGACTTTCACAGGCTGATGAATTTAATTTATATTTGAAACTGTTCAGTATGGGTAGCACCTATTTTTTTTTAACTATTTGACAGTTATAAAAAGATACTGAAGGAATAGCATAGATTTATCTCTTTTTTTGTAATTCAACTGCTTTAAAATACTGTTTTGAATGCCGTGGTTATCAAGAAGTTTCTTCCTTGGAAAGAAGTAAATCTCACAAGGTCTTTTACAAGCTTCATTTATTTTAGAGGAGGTAAAATACAAGAAAGGGGACAGCAAATATTCCAAACAAATAGCATCTATTAAGCTCAAAATCTGTGTTGTGTATTCCTCCCTTGCATTCTGCACTGTTAAAAAGTGACCTTCATCTTCCCAGAGGTTTTTCTGCCTGTGTGCAGAGGGATTATAGGAATGTGCAAATTACTGCAGGAGGGGACAGATTATGAGCAAGTAAGTTGAGTTTGTGATAATTTTGTATTTGTGATGAGTCTTGCAGCACAGTACAACCCTCAGTAAGTGAAGATAAATACAAATTAGTCATTTATTTTCATTTAGCAGCACTGCCACAATTAGAGATTCTAGGTACAAAGATAAACTATGAAAAGAGAGGGGAAGAAAGGACACATCAGGAATATCTGTGCACAGGGAACGCAATGCCTTCGAGCTGGCAGAGCCCAGGGAGGACTTGCTCAGTCTGTCATGTGCTCCGAGAGTTTATCCACAGTGAAGGAGATAATGTGAGAGGTGTTAAATTTAGACCAGTTTTCTTGGTGTAGGGTGCTTGTAGTGATAACTGCTGCTGGTGTGGTGTAGGGTGTGCAGAGTAAGTGGAGTTTGCATAGCTGTAGTTGGAAAGGAAAAGTATGATGGAGGAGAATCTCAGAAAGTTAAGTAATTGGCTTTTTAAAGAACAAAAATACTTTATTACAGTAACTTCGTGTTAAAAAATTGATTTCTAGTATGCTAGATTACATATTTACCTTATCACACAACAACACCGACTACTGCAAACACTCCTTTTCCTTTTCAGAGACTGAAAATGAAGAACCGGAGAAACCCAGAGTCCTCTGGGCAGTCTACTTCAACATGAGAGATTCTTCAGGAGTTGAGAAGAGTTCCTATGCTGGCTTACCCTCCAATGTTTTTGTCTGCTCTGGGCCAGACTCTGCTTTAGGAAACGACTGTGCTGTCAAACAGGTTGGGCAGAGCAGATTTTGGCTGCAGAAATTTAATTCTAAAGACATAAGTCCAGTACGGTCTGGGTTATTCTGCTTTATGCAAAAATATACATGATAACTCTGCAAAATTACAAAACTAGGTAGGTGGAGAGGTCAGGAAATAGCCACAGTCTTTCACCTGGAGGGTAAAGGAGGAGGTACAGTACAAATCAAAGCCAGAAAATCCTGTCTACAGTTCAAGTTGGAAGGATCACCAAAGAAGTTTAATACTTGCAGGACATAGTCACAAACCAAAAACTTACTGGGGAAAAACCCAACACAATTCCTAATGTGGTAGATTAGGCCTCCTGCCTCCGTTTTCCTTCTCTCTGCCTTGGTATCACTGTAATACAGAATTTTCCTTTCAGAGATCCCCTGGATAAGGAAGGTACAAACTGAGGCAGATCCATCCCAGCAGCCCCTGTGGTGTCAGGGCACTTTCAGAGACAGGAGAACACTTCACAGCTTTGGAGGATTAAGTGTCACTAGGCATTTTTAAAGCTGTGTTTTTAATGGCCACGTTCAGACAATGTACATGCCATCTTCTAACCAGTTGCAGGATTTTTTATGACTAAGTCATAAAACTCTTAAAAATAAGATTTTGAAGTGGAAAGGCTGACATAGCCTGAACTACAGGGTCAGAACAGTGTCATTAAGGGCTAATAGTATCCTTCATTTTGCTTTACAAGGCAATAATTTGCCTCCCAGAGGGATAAAGAACTGTAAAGACAAAAAATAATGCAAGACAATTATTATGGTAGCAGTTTTAAGCTGTAAATGTGTTCCTTTCTAAATTTGATTTTTTCAAACTGTTGTTTAAAATAGGGTATGTTAAAAACTGATTAAATACACTTGAAACCCACCTATTTCTGATTCTGATAGCCCCCTTTTCTAACATTCAGGTTTGTCCTCACTTAAGAGCTTTTTTTCTTACCAGTGAATAGTTGTGGGATAGATCAGGCCTGGTTCTTGGTGCTGTAGTTCAGCCTTTGTGTTCAATGTGTTGGCCATCAGTGAGAGAGATGCTAAGCAGATCCCAGAGGAGGAACCATCAAGAGCCTAAATCACTGCCTTTTAGACAAAAACAGAGAGAGGCTGCGTTTTTTTGAACCTGATTTAAATTTTGAAGCAAATGGTCACAGGTTAAAATGGAAAATATTACAGTGTAAACATGTTTCTAATTCAAAGTCATATGTGAGAGCAAAGTGAAGAATAGGCTGAAGATGAAGCAGAAGTCACACTATGCAGGGACCTTGTAGACAAGTGGAGGAGGCAAATAGCTGTAAATTGGTGGTGTGTCTGCCACTCCCAAATCACTCTCATCCTTCTAGGAATGGGATGGGAATCTCCAAACAGGAGATATTTGCAAACTCATGGATCAGAACAATTTTAAAACACCCAGAAACCCAGTAGGTGTATGAGTCTTGAAGATAGCTTGGAAAATTATATCTAATTTCTCTAATCATTCTGGGATTAGTGTTTTAGTGATACTTGCTGTGATTTATTTCTTCATTCCCATTAGTATTGCTGAATCCTGTTTGTCATGCTGTGTGATTGCACTGATGATACATTGTTGGGAAGGCAAGACCACAGCTCTTACAGACAACTCTTCATCTACACCTCATGCACAAATTACTGCACTCTTGTTTTATTGTAGTTCTGTGTTCAGTTCCTGGTGTGATACTGAATTAATGTTGATGGTTGCATTTACTTGCCCTGAGGATAGGCTAAATGAAATGAAGATGCCATTTATGATCCTTTCAAACTCTGTATGTGTGGATCCAGTAAAGCATCTGGCTTCCAGTTTTCTGTGTTTTCATTGCTGCAACCTGACATGAATTATTATGAGCTAAAGTAATATATTCCCTGACATATTTCAGGCTTCTGAGGCATCTTCATGGTCATGAGAGGATGTACTAAAACTGTCAGGCCAATATTTGTCCTTTAACCTGTTTATTTTCTATCTCTGGAAGGATTTCAGAGTTAATCAAGTGTTGTTGGTTTGGTAGTGGTCCCTGTAGAAGTTGTTGTGAAAGCCCACACAGTTTATCCACAGGCTGGGATACAGTAAAACAGGAGCAGAATTTAGTTTTATTCAACTTCAGCTCTTGGAGTTTCTATGCAAGGGCTTTGCATGCCTGTGTCTTAATGCTGGATTCAATTGGACACACACTTCTCTTACTACTAAATATCGAAGGCATTACTGTCTACCTTAATTACTTTAAATATTAAAGTGTTACAATGAAAGAGTCGTTAAATTATTATTGTTTATTCTGCATTGCTTCAGCTGGATAAGGTTAACTTAAAAACTTGATAGACCTGGAAGTGCTCTGTACCATTAAATTGTTAAGTTATAATCAGTGTCATGATGTCCTACACAACATACTGAGAATTTCTTCCCATGTTCAACCTCGTAATTGTTTGACTGTTTTTGGAGTGGATATTTGCTGCCAGATTGGACTGAATAATTGTTGAGAACTGCATCGGAAATGTTTGTCTGCTCTAATTTTTCATGTATTTAGTTCAAAATATGACATCTTCCCTCAATGTTCTATTAAATACAGTAATAGTTGAAGTGTATTTTTGGAGTAGCAAGGACAAGTGCAGACTTGAAATTAAAAGTTTTTCTCTTACCTTCAGAAAGTTAAACCTCAGCCTTTTAGGATGTTGTACCGCCTTGCTCCCCAGACTTACTAGGCAAGGCTTTCAAATTAAAAAACTGTGGTTTTGAAGTAGAGAACAGAATTGTCCGTTTTTTCCTATACTAATATAAAAAGTTTTAAACAGTTTTGCATGGGTATGGAAGAGTAAAATTTAGGAAGGAGAATGAAAAATGAAATTGAAAAATGAAATTGAACTGAGAGCAGACAGGGTCGTTTAAGCAGTTAATAATGGAGTCCTGCATCCAGTGCTGCTGATAGAAAGCCAGTGCTGGTGGGCAGTGGAGTTCATCACAGAGAGCTGTTGGGTTCAAGCTCAGTGATGGATTCATCTGCAAACAGTTCCCTCTTGTCCAGGATTCCACATGGTGTAATGGGCCTTTGCAGGTGGCACTAAGTGACCCCCTGTCAGTTTTGCAGGGCGGGGCCTGGAGCAGGAGGAATATCAAGATGAAATGCGTTCCTGCCTGTGTGGGAGCTCTCATCACAGGCTGCCTTTGGGGGATAGGTTACTGAGCAGACAAATGCAAAGGGAATATTCCTCTGCCTTCTTAGAAACCCAGAACAGAACCATGATCTGCTTCAGGTATCTGCATTTGCCTTGGAAGCTTAAGGACTTGGCAAAGGAAGCCTTGATGGAAATGTGGAGGGCATGTGGATCCAGTAAATAAATTCCCAAAGTCTCAGGTTTTTTGTATTTTGAATTTATTTATAAGATAACCTTATAGATGGGTTATTTGTACAAGTACATGTAAAAGTTTTTAACACTAGTTAATAGAGCTGCTTGCATCCTTGCGGGGTTTTAAAGGATTTTTGGCCTCCTTTGTTTGTATAAAATCCCTGGTTCTCTGGAATCCTATGACTATATTACTTTGGTTCTTTTTTCTCCCAGATTTCGTGGTTGTATTGTCCATGCTGTAATAACAACCGCGCTGGTGTTCCAAGAACTCGTTTCTTTTTAATATCTTCCATTGCAGTGGCCAAAAATTTGTTGCATGTATTTAATTTCTAAACCTTGATGGCATGAAGAGCAAGTGCCATTATAAATTCATTCCTTGAGCTAGATCTGTCTTTTTATCTAAAATACAGTTCTTTTCACACACACAGTTCTGTGTGCACACAGGTCTGCACATGTAATACCTTGGAATTGTAGACAGGAGTTTTTAGTAAACCACAAATGTAATTGGATATATTTTCAGTGGTAATATTCCATTGGATGAGAACAGTTTTCAGCTGAGCTATGTTTAAGCTGTTCAGGAAAAGAGAAATATAAATTCTTCTGCTATTTTTAAATTTAAGAAGGAAACCCATACAGCCATGATAAGGATTGTACGTACGTACAGTTCCCTGGGTTTGCTTGTTACATGAAATGGATCCTTCTCTCTGGAAAGAGCCAAGTTCTTTCCCATGCTTTGTCTTGAACTGCAGCTAGGGATAGTGTTACAGTGCAAAAGATCAGTTGGCTTCCAAAAAAATCCTCTTGTGCTCAGTACAACATAGAATGACCAGCATTTTTTACAAAGCCCCATGCTGTGACTTCCCAGTAGAACAATGTAAAAAGATAAATTGCTTTTTCTCTTTCGAGGTCTGCAAGAAGGAATGGATTTCCCATGTGTTTACAATACTGTCAAAGTACTAAATCACTATTGATTTGAAAGAACGGAGGTTAATCTTAAATATCTGTAAAATACTGCCTCAGGGTATTACATTTCAAGGTAAAGTTTATGTTCTTCTTCTTTTTCCTGAATAGGCTGAGGCTATTTTCCGAGAAATGTTTCCAACAGAGGAATTTTGCCCACCACCACCAAATCCAGAAGATATTATTTATGATGAAGATGAGATTGAACCAGAAGAGGCTGGATTGAGTAATTCACCAGAGACAAAGCCTGAATCCTCAGCTGAGGAGAGCAGTAGTGGAGGTGGTGCTGCTCTTACAAAGGAAGAATGAATGAATGAATGAATGAATGAATGAATGAATGAATGAATGAATGAACGAACGAACAGTGTTCTCTTAGTAGAAGAGGAAGTTGACCCAAACTAAGACATAAGGGAGGAAGGGTAAGAAAAAGAGGTTTAAAAGCCCCAGAGATGTGTTATTTGCCATTGCCTTACTTTCCTTAGCTTGAATCATCTTTTTTTAAGTAGTTTCATTGATAGCTGAAGTAATTCTAAACAGTCATAGGTCCATCAGATCCAGGGGGGTTTGTAGCTAAGCAAAAAAATACAGAATGAAGCATCTGAATTTAAAGTGCTAAAATAGTATTCGTGATTTATTGAGATGATTTGGTTTTGTTTTACAACTTGGAAAGAATCCTCCATTTTTTAAAGAGTCAACAAGTCAAAACTAAGCAAAAGAAAAAAGTGCAAGTTTGTTTACCAGTTAGAAGATGATCTTCTAAAAATCCTTGGATGTCTGCTAATTAAACAGCTGAAGGTGAGGCTCACCATCTGTCCTTCACAGTGGTCTTATGAATGGAATTTAAAGGCAATAATATTGACAGTTCTGGAGTGGCTTTGTTGTATGGTTTTGGAACTGATGCCGTAATCAAGTAGGAAATATAATCCAGAAGATGTTCCTCACATGGAACTATTTTACATTCAGTTTTTTTAATAAGACCTAACAGATGACACATTTTCACTAGCGACTTCATTTCCTGGGGACAGGAAAATGGCAGAATTTAAACTTAATGCCAGATTTTTCAACAAAATTCAAAGTCATAAATGGAGCATTCCTATTATTAGTTTCCCTGGATTTGTTGCACTGTTTGGGCCTTTAGTAAGCCAATAGTTACTTTTTGAAGTTTGGGGTCTGAGAAATTTAGGTGACCATTAACTGAGGGGATTATGGTGGAGAGAAGGTTCAACTGATAATTCCAAAGGTTTGTATTGATCCCAGTTAGTAGGATTAAAATTAGTGTGATAGCTGTAAACTATGCATTTTGTAATGATAAATCATGAAGCATTTATACAATAAAATTTATTGAAGTATTTATAAACCTAGTTTGTATGAAAAAAACAACAAAATGAGAAAGCTGTTGTAAATTACTATGTTAAACTTGCACTTCTTCTGAACCATGCTTGAAATCAGATATGAAAAGTATTTATCATGTACTTAAAGAGTTACTTTAAAATGCACACCCAGTAGATCAGTAGTATCTCTAGAGATTAGCAAGAGTTGATGAGTTGGGGTTTAAACTTCTTCATGAAGGTAGAGACGGTTCCAGCAGTGCTTAAATACTGTAAGTGAATAAAAAATGCCATTGAGTCATGAACATTGAGCACTGCATGGCCATGCCACAGCCAGGCTTCTGTACAGTCCCGTGGTGCCCGTGCCTGCCTTGAAACTGGCTCCAGGCCAGAAAAGGTAATTTATTTATTTTTTTACAGCATAACTGATACTGTTCTCTTTGTCCTGCATCGTACCCACTGTCCAGTTTGCATTTCAGGGTTAGTGTTTGCAGCCTTTGTTGGATAGGTACCAGTACGTGTGTGTCTGTGTGTGCATAATCCCAAAGTCCTCAGAAAAACACATGGCTGGAATGTTCCCAATGTTCAACAACTGTAACCTCTGGATGCCTGTGATTGAGCAGTTATTTTATTATATATATATATATATATATATATATTAATTAGCAGGCTGTCTCTTCATTTAGGTGTAATTTCTCTGTGTATTGGAAAGCATGAGTGTACGGTGATTGTATTTAACATCTACGGATCTGTAAA
The DNA here is from genome assembly GCA_014706295.1 of Lycocorax pyrrhopterus obiensis. Taxonomy (NCBI): domain Eukaryota; kingdom Metazoa; phylum Chordata; class Aves; order Passeriformes; family Paradisaeidae; genus Lycocorax; species Lycocorax pyrrhopterus. Next base: position 16,680,009 of record JACSVZ010000005.1, read on the forward strand.
AGAGCTAAGCGGAGGGACCTATCCCTGTTTGTTTGTCAGAAATAGGGATCATAGTTGAATCTCTCATCTCTGTTTACAAGGAAGTCGCTTGATGAAAATTAAAGGTTTGCTTGCAAGTGCATTGTCCTGTGTTTTCTTTCAACTTTTTTCAAATAAAAGCACTTCATTTGTTAGCTGGGATTTCCCGAGAATTCTCTTGGCTGCTTTCAGCACGAGGACACCTGTAATTGCCAATATGGATGCCTGTGTTATCAAGTTTATATAAATTCGTATCTGAGTGCTCTGTGTCCATGTGAAGCCAGGTTTGGAAATAGTGCAAATTTGATTTGAGATCCGATGGAATGATGTACAAGTTGGAGGCTATGGCTTTACACTACATTGACTGCTTAAAAACTGTTTTCATGTCTCTTTCATAGGGTGAATGGAAACATTAAATGTTTTTCCTATGGTACTTGAGTACCCAATAGCTCACTTGCAGGAGCAGTAGATCAGACTGTTGATCTTGGTATTTTACAGAAATCACGCTCTGAACTGCTTTTTGTTCTTTCTTTAAATGATGTAAGCATGCAAAGTGAGGGTTAGGCTTATTTGAAGTCGTTTTTAAGGCTTGTCATACAGGATGTATTCAAAAGATAACATGACTTTTTAAAAACTGGCAATTTATCTGTAGGATTATTAATAAATCAAGTTAAAGAAAGATAAGGTTAATTGAATTTTTAAACAAGTAGCTGTATTATCCTTCAAGCACCTTGGAGCTCATACAATATTCACACCTTTTTTTTCCTAAGGAGTGCTTTGATATGTTTGAATTCCCTTTTTAATGAGTACTTTCTTTTTAAGTTGGTTAATTGGATTAACCCTTAATATTCAAAGAGTCCATTTTATGCCATTTTCCCTTCTGTGGCATTGCCCTGGCTGTAGGACTGCAGGTGGTTACTGCTCCTCTGGAGGTATTTTCAGCCATGAAGCTGCTTCGTCTGCTTTTTCTGGTGATGATGATGCTTAGGGCCATTTGACAGGTAATCATTAGAACTTGGATGCTTGCAGACTATGGGGTCTTTTCTCCTATCATTGCAGGGGGATTTATGTGGGCAACTCCTATTAACGTTAATGGGACTTGCATGTGTAAATCCTCCTTGCATCAATGGGAAAATTGACCCCTGAAACAAAATATCTGCGTGTTAGACTTGCTGATTCAGAAACATCCAGGCACTGCCAGCTCCTGTGTGGAAATGTGCTGGAGCATGAGCTGTTTCACTGGAATGCTCTGGAGGGGATTTGGGGAATTTTTAAGATTTTTCCTTTTACCTTGTATTTTATATTTTCCATAGACTGGTTCTTGTCAGAGTTCCCCTAATGATTCTCTTTATGTAGCTGGGAAATGCAATTTCCCATTCCATACTCAGGAGGTTGCACAGCTCCATGGTTTGGATCTCATTTTATTTTAGCCCCCCTCTCTCTCCTCTAAACCTTTTGCATCAGCAGCGTGAGTTGCAACAGCTTAATTTCAAGTATAATTTGCTAGTGATGTATTGATCAATGACAAGTGAGAAGTATTAATGTTCTGTTTTCACACAGTAAGAGACTGGGTCACTTACAATCCATAATCTCTTCTGGAGAAAGGATAAATTTAATTTCCTTAACACTCATACATGTGCTTCAATACCTTGGCAGTACAAATGAGAATTACATTTTTTATCTGTGAATAAGTTTATTCATTCTGTATTGTGTATGTTGTTGCTCATACACAGTTACTCAGTTACTACTGTAGATATTTTATATAATCTCTGCAGTGCATTTTTGGCTTTTACTTATCTGGAGATTTTGTATCAGTAGCAAGTCAGTCCTTGGATGTAAAACGTCTTGTGTGGAACCTAAACTGCTCCGGAGATCTCTCCTGGCTTTTCTGCCATAATGAGCGCTCTCCTCAGCAATTAATTATCAATAAGCTCTGCAGATTCTGGTGGGTTGTCTTCTGTTCATGTCCATTTTTAATTATTTCTGAGGATTTTGTGCCTGCCATTAATGCAGTTGCTAATTTTCCAACAAGGGAAGCAATTTGCTGAGATCACATCATGAAGCAGTTGATCTGTCTGTTTGTCTACAGTTCCTAACTATTTTTCTCTAATGTGTGCATATATGTGTATTGTATGACAAAATTACTAATTCATGGAAGCTTATCACAAACTTTTGCAGAAGCCAACCACTATAGAATGTCCAAAAGTTAGAATTACCTGCATTGCCAGAGTTGTCAAAAATATGTGGGAGAGTTGTGGTGGCAGAGCAATTGCCTGCATTCCTCGGCTAAGGAATAATGCCAAGTATCTGTGGGAAGATGTAGAACTGGTTGTGACTCTGGAAGTTTGAGACACTGATATCAAACATTCATTTATTGCAACCCAGTTGAACAGTAAGCTTGCTGCAGTGATCAGATGGAAATGTTAGCTTAGGTGTAGGATTTCAAGAACTTTTTTAATGTGATGAGAAGTTGGCATAGAAGGATTCTTTGAGCTGCAGAGGTGAGTGGTAGGAAATGGTCAGCCGTGTGGAATTCATGTTGTCAGCCTCATCTCCAGCAACAAAATAACTCGTGGTGGAAATAGAGCTTATTAGCAATTCCACCATTGTGTTTATTTACAGGCTGCCAGTTCCTGTTTGTAAGAGCGAATGGTTCTTCAAAATCTGGCTGGGGAGCCCAGTGGGAATGTTGTAAATCTCACTGACATCTGAGATTTAGAAAGTTGACAGTGAAGTATCGGGAAGATGCAGTTGTTGACTGCATGGGAGTTCTGATCAGAGGGGACCTTAATAGAAAATACTCTTCCTGTCACAATTCCAACAGACAATTTACTTTACACTACTTGCATACATTGACAAACGAGATGGAAGGTATCAGCCTGAGTGTATATCAGACCCAGCTGTATTTGACTAAACAATTCAGGAAGTCTTAGAACACCCACATTTTTAGATGGAGATTTTCAGGATCTCGTACTTCCTTCTGAAGTGCCACCCCATAATTCATTTTCTGTTTGGGTCTCTGGAGAAGGCCTTAGTGCTGTTCCTACATTCTGTAGGGTTAAGACTTTAGGAGGTGAGGCAGGCCAAGCCTATGGACCCTCCGTCTGCCCTCTGAAACAGAGCAGGCTTCTCTGCGGGCGTGACAGCAGTTGGTGTCAAACAAATGCACCTTTGGCTTTTAGAGGTGCTTTTGTGCTGCTGCAGCTTCAGGAAGCTCTCCTGAGCTCTGTCTCACTCCTTTTCTTTTGGTCTAAGCTGGTCTGGGAAATGCTGCTCTGTCGGGAGCAATTGTTGGCTCGATCCTGGAGCTGAGGTCAGTAATGATGAAACAACTGGGTAATGCTGTACCAGTCTCCAGCTCACTGGCACCTCAAAACCAGTTCACAAGCCATAAAACCAGTGTGGGTTTTGCTGAGCTGGATGTCCAGAGTGGGGAACAAGTTTTTAATCACTGGAAATTTGAGTCTGAGAAAGGATATGAGAGTCTTCTCTGAAAAACCAAAATATAAAAAATCCCAGATCCTACCCCTCCTGGGCTGTTTTAGACTCTATGTGCATAAGAAACTCTGCAATGGCTAATGTGGAATTCTGCATCTATTCTGCCTCAAACCCAAGCATATTTCTGGAGCTCACCCAAGGGAAAGCCATTTAATCATGATGAGAGACCAGCTGTCAGCCCAATGCAAGGAAACTGTTTCCTGCTCTGGGAACTTTTCCCTGGCGTGAAAGTCACTGCAAGTCATGGTTGATTCCTTTGTTGTGAATAAATTATCCAGTGGATTCAGCCTTTTTTTCTTGTGCAAAATTTGTGTAAGCCCCAGCTAAGTACATTCAGTGAATCATTTTTAGACTGTAGATTATCCAGGGAGAATCCACTATGGAATTCTTACAGCAACTTATTAGCTTAAGTCATGGGATATTCCCCTGCTCCATATTTGGATGCTGAAATAATACATAATAATGAATATACCATTTTTAAAATCACATCAGACATTTTTAAGACGGAAAAAATGACTTCATGAAAAATATTAAAAAATCTACTATTAAGGAAGCCACTGTAAAATGACTTATTTTGGTGACACTTGTACAAGATGTATTTTCTTTCCATCGAAGTTTTAAGCCAGGAAATGTTTGATTCCTTGCCAGCCTCTCAGTCTGATTCTAAGTGAAAACACGAGTATGGTAAAAGCCAGCAGCCCTCTCAGTTGCATTGTGAGGATATTCCTGCCTGCTGAGGGATCACTTGACATGCACATGTCTGAAAGCACGGGCACAAGTGTCATGGGGGGGACAGAGCAGGACTCCCATGAGGAGTAGCACCAGCAGTGGGTTATGGATCCACTTGGCACTCCAGAGAAATGGATATATTTTTTGGCTCTGGCACTGCTTTCCTCATTGAACGTGGTTGAGTCATTTCCCTTTAATGGTGTAGTAAAAAGGTGTAAAATGGTGACAGGTATTTTCTGAAGCCTTTTGAGAGGCCAATGAAATATAAAAGTAAATGTATTTGAGAAAGAAAATGAACAGTGGTAATGATAACTGTAAAAATGGATAGCAGGAATATCTGAGTAGAGGGGCAAATGATCTGAGGAAAAAATCCAATGTAACTCTTGTAACGTGACAGGGATAGCAGATGTTTTGTTATTCAAGTCCCTTGTTCCATCCCTGACATTTCCCATGTTTCTCAAGTGAGGTTCCACCAATCAGCACAAACTCTTTGTTTACTGCTTAATAAAAATAACAAAATTATCCTTATTTTTTGAAATCTTTTTCTGATTATGCATATTTTGCTGGCAGATTGTAATGCATATTGCTTCATTGTTTAATTAGGACTTAATGCTAATGTCATTAACATTCTAGTCGATAATTCAGTAGGTTGCCTATTTATAGACGTAATGAAAGTTGTAACTTTCGGTAGTGAAGTGCTTCTGACTGTGCTATTAAATTAAAAATAAACTTACTCTAACCTGACATTAGCTTTCAGTTTCATTGTCCATGGTCCAGTGAGTCTGCAAAATGCTGCTGCATGCACTAAATGTAGGGGGGGTTTTTAATGATTATTTTTTGGTAGAGTTTAACTCATCCTTTCCTTTGAGAGAAAAAAAAAAAGAAACAGACTAAACTAAGCAAGAATCTCAGAAAACTCTGAACAGAAGTTTGAAATATTATCCTTGAAGAGAATTGAGATTTGCAACACTGAATTTAGGTAATTGGAAGCTTGTCCAAATTTTATTCTGTGATACTGCTTGTAAATCAAGTAATTAGACAGCACTTCACCTCTCAGTTTCTTACCACAAATATGGGTGTGTGCTTTATTTGTGGTTATAAAGTGCAAAATAACTGCTGGATTTTGTACTCCGTGTAATCCCTTTAGTAGGGATAATGATTTCTATGGATTTATTTCTTCATGGCATTTCTCTAAGCATTTGTAAAATATTATTTGCGTAAATAATCTTTTCTAGGGAGATTTCCAAATGAAAGCAGTGAGTTGGATTCCTGTTACAGACTCAGTAAGCACAGCCCTGTTTTGGATAATATTTCACTGTTGTCTTTAAGTCCTTAACTTCTAAATGCAGTTCATATTCAGTGACCAGATCATGCACATTCTTATTTTAATTCACCTCTTTACAGCTTGAATTCTGTGTATTTGGGCCTCATTTTGTAAACTTTGTAACACGTCCCAGTTTAATTCAAAGGGTCTTGTTATTGTGTGCTTTGCACTCTTTAATCTTTGAGTCAAACATCATCAAGGAGGTTTAATGGAGCCAGGCCAAAAATAATACTGGAGTACTAAGTGGAAAGTAAGAGAAAATAAGGAAAATTGTAAGTCCTGCTGGTCCCCTCCTTCACATGTACACAGGGAGTGCGTGGTGGGGGGAGTAAAATTTGAGAGGTGATGAAATAGTTCCTGCTTGAAGCTTTGCAGTTCTGGATGATTTGTTCTCTGGCCACGGCTGGGCACTGCCAAGGGGAAGGGGCTGTTGGGACACCCCATTGACCTCATCCTGCTCTGGGACAACTAAATGCAGCTCTGGGTGTGAGTTTCAGAATTCTGTGGAGTTCAGAGGAATATGAGGTGAGTTTTGAGTTCCTTCTGGGCACTTCTGTCCTTGGGGATTTTGCAGAGAAGACCAACACTAAACAAGGTGAGGAGATTGTTCTCTGGGCTCGATGCTGAGCTCTCCGGGGCAGCTCGTTCTCTGCTGGATCCTGAGGTACAGTGCTGACTCTGGCTGGGGTCCTGGGTGCTCTGGTGGCTTCACACTGCAGGGCTTAAACCTCTTCTTCCTGACACCAACAGACACCTCACTTATAAAGCCACTTGGAAAGGTTTTTAAAGGATCATTGGGATTTTGGATTACCACAGATGAATTCATTCTCTTTCACAGAATTGAATTACAACATCTTATCTGTTGCTACTGTATTAATAAAATGTCTGAAGCCAGCCTTAAAGCACAGTTCCTTTGTGAAGAGACTTTAAGCAGGAAGGATTTTTCCAAGATGGGTGTTTTTCTCTGAGTAATGTTGCATACAGACTGGAGATTGCTTCTTCTATTGAATTGCATAATGAAAAATCAATCAGTTTAATGGTTGACAAACTTTGACATTCAAATAAAAATGTTGCTGGTATTTTCATAAAGACCTGTAGGCATGACTAGATTCAGCAACTTTAATTTATGCAATAGTGAATGTCTGCCAAAACATTGTACAAACGACTGTATAATGAGGCAATAATAACCATGAGGAACGGAAGGAAAGCGAACAGAGGCCAAATCTCTCCGTTTTTACACATTATATAATTTCACAAAGGCTTTCAATGTAAAATATGTTCCTATGGCTTCCTTTTCAACACCATGTTCTGTTTTGAAAGCAATTGCTCAAAATCATCAAAACAGATTTATCTGAGACTGTTGTGTAGCTTCAGATGACGATGTTTAGTTTTTCTACAAGGTGGTGGTTCTGACTGTTTGGGGATTTTTATTTTCCTTGATTCATAGGAAATAGAAATCCCAGTAAGGGAAGAGGACACCTTCATTCCTCACTGATTTCTGTTTTTAGTGTGTGTTTGAGCACAGCACTGGGAGGAAGCAGGGGGAGTGCTGAGCTCTGCTGCCTTGAGGCACTGCCTTCCCCCAGCACCAGGCTGGCCTAAGAAATCCCATCAGCTTTGCCCAGGCCTTATCTGGCTACAGGAATTCCAGGGTCCCTTAGCCCAAGGGATTCATTCTGCCTGCAGTCACCTTCATTGGCTCTTCCCTCGGCCTGTGCCTACATCCTCCTTGCAAGTTTCCTCTCTTGTATGAAGAGGTCTCAAACTGTGAGACTCAGGAGAAGCAAAGATTGAATTAAGAACTGGTGTCTTGGAGATCCTGCTGTTGGCTGGAATTTAGTACAACTGAAGTAGAATTCTGTTTACCAAAATCGATTCTTTTCCACCCATACCCTTGGATTCCCAAGCATGGCTGGCAGGTGAAGGCAGTGAGGTTTGGCTGGGACAGCTTGTTGGGCTCTTTTGTTGTCTTGTGTTCTTCAGATAGTGGCTGTGTCTCTTTCTGTTTCAGTAATGTCCAATAAATATTATATTAAATAAAGTGCCAGGACTCGCGTGTTATCCCTGCTTAATCTTGCCTTTTCTCAAAGGAAATAATCTTTCTCATGTCAGGAGAGTATTCCCTTTTCTTTCCATGGGATTCATGATAATTTTGCTTCTTTGCCACCTTTAACATTCTTCTGATTTTTAGCTTGATATGATGACTGATATTTAGTATCTCTATTTTATAACTTGCAAAAGCAAATTGAAGAAGTTAATTGATTTCCCTATGGAACAAATGGCGGAGCACAGATTAAAGCATTGTTCCCATTTTATCCTTCTAGCTCAAATTAGAGATAAGTTACTCTATACCTTTGATTTTTCAGTAATTTGTGTGGTAAACTGCCAGCATTTCTCTATCAAGAAGTCTGCAGTATTTTTTATTCAAGAACTTCCCATTCCCAGGGATGTTAATGCCAAGATGGAATCTAGAGTGGACATTCCCAAGTGTAAAGAGGTTTGGATTGTTTTTTGTTTTGTGTAAATGTAACTGCCTGTATATGTTTGTGGGGACAGCATTTCTTTCCCTGTTCTACGTGTGGATGAACTCTTAAGCTGTGATTTAGAGAAAAGGCTGGTGTCAAATGCCTGCATCTGCCTTTGAAAATTACCCCTAAAATCATTCTGTCAAATGAAGCTATAAACACAGGATAAATTCTGGCCTTTTGAATGGACTCAGAGCTGCTCAGTTGCAGATGTTGTTCTGCAGAGTTGGTGGGGAAGGTCCTTTACATCTCACCATGGATCTCTGAAGCTATCAGGGAACCAAGAGCCACAGAACACAAAACTGTCAGTCAAAAGGCCAAACCTCTTAAACACGGTGATGTGCATGGTTATATCACTTACATTAAATATCAAGCACTGTACTTAGTAAAACTCAGAAAGAAGACTGATAATGCTGATCTACAAAATGAGTCTGTTTCATGGAAGTTATGCAAAATATTAGTGAACAGAGGCTGCTGCTGGCTTTAAATTTATAAAATGCCCAATGCACCAACAAATAAGCAGTGGGTATTTCAGATATTTCAGATGCTGAATGAGTTATCAGTTACTTTTCCTTAGTGCAGCAGTTGTAGGTGTACTCAGTAAGCTTTCTGTAATGTCAGACAGTGATTAGTTATGTGAAAAACGAGTTGCAGTGGGTTTTTTGTATATCACCATCTTTTTTTGTTCATTGCTAAAATGTCAGCTTAATTTTCATATTAAAACCACATCCTAATTGCATTTTCAGCCTAATGGGCTCGTAGGTGAATCTTGCCTGTACAGAATTGCTTGGATTTTACTTCCATTTTACTTTGGCTCAAATTAATATTTTATTTATTGAAAATTCAGAGGCCTGTGGGGGAAGGAATCTAGCTTTCAAATTCTGCCAGAAGATATACACAACTTATATTTTTTTCTAAACACAGCTTCAATTTTGGCAAGCCAGCCTAGGCTGCCCTGGAGGTAACATTGAAGTTGGAGCTTCATAACTAAAGAACCAAGTAATTAAAAATGAAGCCACAAAACTTTCTCACTTCTCCTGACTAAAGCATCCTTCCTCAGCAATAGAACTCAAAGAGTTTGCTAACCTCCAGCACTTATGTCAGCAGCAAAATTGGAAGTATTTTTTGTCACCTGCACTGCTGTCAGCAGAAAGAAAAAAAAAAAAAGTAGAGGAACATAATTTCAGCACTAACATAAGTATCAGAATGATTTACCTGTCTGTTCTGCTTCACTTTCATCTCAGCTTCCAGGGCTTCATTCATCAATCTTTTATTTACACACGCATATCTCATTTTTACACAATTTCTCTCTCCCTGACCAGATGGCTGCGTTGGCTGCTCAGTGTTCATCAAAGGGAAGGAGAAAACACACGGATGCCTCGTGTCAGCTGGGGAGGATTCGGGTAACTCTGCTTTTCAGCAGCAATTTTGTAGGTATCCACAGAGTGAAAAAGAAAACTTAGACGTTTCAGGAAAATACCACAAAACTCTCAGCCTTTAAAATGCATTACTGACTTTTATCTAGCTGCAAATGTTACCTCTCAGTCAAGGCACCGGGTTTGCTCCATCACACACAGCCTTTTCAGGGGTAGTAACTTAACAGGAGTAATATAAAACAGAAAGCTGGTCAAAGAAGAAAATGACTTCTTAAGTAAAATGATGAATTATTTTTATTTTTTAAAATTTGTTAATATTCATTTGAATGTCATAAACAAGTGCTGCAGTAGTTCCATTTATAAGTCACTTATAGTACCCATTTTATCTTTATACAATTCTGGTTTTAGCACAAGCTCAGTGACTTTGTTTCCAATGAGCTTTTCTTGAAATGTGTGCAACTTTTTAGGAACAAGCTTGTTCTAGTCATAAAATGCTTTCAAATCTTCCTCTAACTTTTTACCAAGTTGTCCTTGCTACTTTCACATAACCTGTCCTGCCTGCAGTATTTCTAACAATATTTTGTTGCATTCTCAGCTTCTTAAGTGCTATTCCCATAAAAGCTCAGCTTATGGAATTTGGCTTTAGTGGGATCCACTCAGTTTTGCAGCTTGTTCAAAATTTAATAGATGCAGAGAAATAAATATTAGTAACCGTGTTTCCATTTTTCATGAGTCCCATCATTGTAAATTAGAAATTGTCCAAGTGTGTGTTTGCTCTTTTTCCACCAGACTCAATTTCTAGTTTTCATTTGATAGTAGGATTTGTGAGAATTACTTATAGGCTGATTAACTTCAGGAATCCCAGACAAAGAACAGAAAAGAAAAGGTTTGTAGGGAATTCCAGTCCTTTTGACAGTCAGTGTCGGGTTGTGGATGACAGGTATCATTAGATGCATTTTATCTCATTCTTCAAAATTCATGTTCATAACGACATTTGCACAGGTGTAATGTGTATTTTAGGTGCAAGTTGTGCTACAGCAACACAAATGAGCAGAGGATTAGGAACAGAGTGTGTGAAATGGATCTGAACCAGCTCCGAGCCCTCACACAGGAGCCAACAGTGGGAAACACCCTGGGAAAGGCAGCTTTGCTGCCAGGCTGGAAAAGTATAATGTCCTCAATATTCTTATCAATAATGTAACATAAATATTGCAACACCACTCGGAACATTTGCCACTGACAAAATGATTATGGCTTAATCAGCATGGACAAGGACAGGGCCATTATGCTCAGTAATACCCTGGTGATGGGAGCATGGCCATTATAATGAGCTATGTGCTAATGCTGCTGCAGCCCAGGCTCCCCTGGAGCACAGGGAAGGAGCTTCCAACCACAGCATGGACGCTGTGTCCAGGCACGGGGTGACTTTGAAAGGGCTTTAAAAACAATGGTCCTAAATGACTCAACAGAACCTCCCAGCGAATGCTGTGCAATGTAGGATAAATTAAATAATAATGTGAAAATTGTGTTGTGCCCTGCCGAGGCCAGGGAGCTTTAATTTTTGATTCTGCAGTGTTTTCTCATTAATTCTGGTATTTAAATTGTAAACAGCGCTGAAGAACTTAGAGGATGTAGAGAAGATCTTCAAGTGTAAGTCAGGCTAATGAAACACCTGTACATCTGAAAAAGAACTTAATTGGATAAACTGTTTGCCTACAAATAACTTCATTGGATCAAGGGTTGTTTGCTAAAGCCCCTTTGATGCAAGCACAGCAAGGGCTAGAACCTCCAGCAAAGTCAGCCCATCACTGAAAACTCTGAAGAAAGCAACCAGGGAAAGTGATGGATTTTCTTTCTCAAAAAGTCCTCAAATCTGAATTTTGCCCTACTGTGGAGTAGGTGAGTCCAGACAAGGCAGTAACAAACTGCTGCACTTAAAGACTGAAATTCTATGACTACAACATAGAAATCAGAGCAGCTCATTTAAAGTGAATATCTGCTCTTAAAGTTAAAAGTGTGTGGTAATTCTTGGATATTATTGCTGCGATTACAGACCTGTGTTTTAATTGGTTAAATTGCTGCAAAGTATTAAGAAGAACAGAGCCCCCAAACAGAGGGGTCCTGGGAGAAATGGGAGGGGTCGAAGGGAAAATGCCCAAACTGTTTGCTGAGGCGATTTAATCTCCTTTCCAACAGCCTACAAAACTGTTTTTACTTAGACTGGGGAAGAGCTGATGGACATAAAAGAGTGCAAGAAACTGAGCAGCACTGAAGGAGATTTGATGTTAAATGAGAACCAGGAGTCCCTGAAGTGAAGCTAAACTGAAACACAGCCCTCTCCTCTCCTTCTTGTCCTTCCACTGACATCACCAAAAGGGGCAAGCTCTGCTGAAACCGGAATGTAAGAGAAATATGCATTTAGATCAGTTACTGGATTAATATTTTTAGCAGTTTTTTATCTACTGCTGACAATGTGTTTTGGCTCCGAGGACTCCTTTGTCATTTTACACCATTTAATACATATTTCCAGAGGATAAAATTCAAGTGCTGAGATGTTGTCAGACCTGAAGCTGGATACATAAAAAATTATGGCTCAGGGCTGAAACTTGGAGAAATACAAAGTTCTCTGAACATGAAACAATGGGGGAATAGAGGCTGCAGTTGGCCAGTGTCAGTAATGTCATTTCCCTTTCAGATTGTCCATACTCTTGATCTTTTTGATTGACAACATAATGCTGGAACCCCAGGTGCTTGGTTTGCCTTTCTGTACAAGCACTTTTAAAGCTCAAAATTAAAAAGAAAACAACGACTGCAGCTCTAGTTGTAAATAATCACAAGATCTGACTGTGACATCTTAACTGCATCTATTTTTTCACATTATTTCTGTGGGAAGAATGTTCAAAAAATTATTAAAGCAAACAAACAAAAAAACCCCACAAGTTTTTTATATATAACCTGTGTTGGAGAAATGAATTTTTCTTTCCTACTCCTGCTAGAACTGGGCAGTAGTTGTAATACACGGATTTTGGAGTAGAGGTATAAGAATTTGGAACACTTTCAAAGGCTCTTTCTCCCAGCAGAGATGTAACAGACCGTTTTCGAGTCCTCCTCCTCCCCTGTACATAGAGAACACTGCCATCTGCAGAAAAAAGGGGAGCTGTGTTACACCTGAAGGCAGCGAACAGCTGAAAATTCCGAATTCCCCAGGTGACAAGGGACACATTTCCCAGGGGCAGTGTAATAGGCGGCGAGGACAGCAGGGCATCACTTACAGGCGAGCAGGAGAGCTGTGATTTCCTTGATGGAGTGTCCTCAGCAGGGCATCTCGGGGGCCAGGGATGCTGCATGCTAACAATAACTATCTTTCTGAGCCTCTCAACTGCCTTGAAAATGAATATGAGCCCTTGCAGCATAGAGATGAGGAACTTCAATTTCTGCTGAATCATTTTTCTATGTCCTGGAAGAGAATAGCCATGATAGATGCACTGCAGTGAAAGAACTGGAGCTTCTGGAGTTCCATGCATATCAACAAGTTCCAAAACTGCTGTCCCTCCATCTTTATTATGATATAAAAGCTATCAAAACCCAAATCTCTCCTCTCCCACCCCCTTCCAACATCATGGGGCTTAATACATGGCCTCGTTTGTTAGTTTGATGGTGTTTGTGGAATGCTGCTGTTGGCATAGGTGCTGCACACTTGGGAACCTCATAAACAGGGCTGATACCCCATTTTGGGGGGAAACACAACCCCACGAGGAGGCTCCGACCTGCCCAAAATCACACGAGATTCAGGCGTCTTGGGGATCAGATTTACCACTGCACAACCCATAAAATGAAGAATTCTCAAGCTAGGGTAAAAACTGTTGAAGTAAAACTGTATGTGGGAGGGAAAACTACGTGGATGTTCAGGAAGGTGGCTGTAACTCAGGTGGAAGCATCGAGGCAGAGATCTTCATCCTGCTTTGAAACCCTCGGCTCAGTGGCACCGCTGTGCCCAGGGAACACTCCAAAAGGGAAACATTTAAGAGACAGAAAACAGAAAATGAAGATGCTCCTGCTCAAGACAGGCCTTACAATTTACAGAGTTCACTTCTGTCTCGGCTCAGGAATAATGTTATTCCTTTCCAAAGGCATTTTGGAAAGCCAGCAAAGCTGTAAGGAGACAGTGAAATAAAGGGAGGATGTGCAGGTTCCCTGCAAGGACAGACTGAGGAGACCAGAACTCTGCTTGCCAAAGAAACACATCAGGCCAGCCAGGGGCTTTTCTAACCAAAATAATTAGCTTGAAGAGATGTAGGATTTTTGAGCTTGAGAAACCATCTAAAACCTTCCTAAAAGTGAACCAGTACAATTGCAGATATCAGCAATTTTTATAGAGATGCGTAATTCCATGTTCATGCTGGCAGGATCCTTGTTTCTTGTGCTTTTTGTTGGCAAGGCATTTCACAGGTTCTTTATGCCTTAGTTTTAAGAAGAGTGGAGTATTCTAGATTTAAATGTACTTCAATTTTTTGCCTCTGTTATGAGAGTAAACAGAGTAAACACTTAATTTACTTTCTTAAATGTTCCCTATGCTATCATTCTTCTCTTACACATCTCGACTAAAGAAAAATGTCCTATTTTTCACTTCTGTTTTTTTTTCATAGTTTTGATCTTTTTTTTTTTTTTCTCTTCTGCAGAGCCCTTTGGTCTGTTCTGTTCATTTTTTTTTCAAAGAGTGTGACCAGAATTGCAGAAAACAATTGAGGGAGGAAGCTGTTTCACTCATTGTTAAGATAGACTCATAATAACATATCTTCTGCTAGCAAAATAAACTTATCTGGCTGAGGAAAATCCTTAAAATTCCTGAGAGTGCTTTGGAAGTGCTTGGTTTAGTGCTCTTGGTGGGTTGATAGCAGAGTCTGCATTAACTTCACCCTTCCCCTTCTGCTTTTCCTCAGCTGCTCGGTCTCTGTTTAGATGAGGATTTTCCAGGGCTGGAAAGGACTTTATGGAACCTTTGTCCCACCGAGTTTCAAACCCCACCAGACTCCTTTGAACAGCCCATTCTTATTGAAAAGCAGTTTTCTATATCTCTGGATGTTTAGAGAGCTCTTTAAACTCAAAACAGTTGTAAACAACTGTTTCTTTTAAGGATTCATTCAGGATTTGGGCCCTTACTTATAAGTATGGATGTGTATTTTAACTCCATTGCTTTCAAACTGAAGAATTTATTTTCATTTTAATATTGAATGCTGTGGCCATTGAAGTTAATTGTACAGGGATGGTTGTCATGTCTGGAGGAATTACTGAAAACATCTGTGAGAAGACAGAAGATTTTTCACACTTATTAATTCTATAAATTACTGTCAAAGAGGATCATGAAAACAACTCTACAAAAAGCTCAAACTGAGCCAGTGGTGATGGTTCAGAACCTTCTGTGGGCTGAGGCCAAGGGATCCCACCCTTCCCATTCCCACCATAATTACAACCTATACATTTTGTAATTCTAATTCAGGTAAGAGTCAGGAAAATAAACTTCCATGTCCCTGCTGTGTTTTATACTGCTGGAGATTTTTAACCTTCTCCCTTATCAAAGGCAGACCCAAGTTGCTGCACCTCTAGACGGGAACTCCCGGCTTTTCCTCTTCTTGTTCACTAAACAATCAGATTCCTTGGCAAAGCTGAGGTCCATCACTTTGCCCCATCTGGATAGGAAATAAGTGTGAAATTTCCAGAAATATCGTGCCCAAGTGACCTGGTAGGAGAAAACAGAAAGGATTTCTGCTGGAACCCCAAGCCCAGTTAGGTATGCAAGGCTGCATCTCATTTCTGCAGGCAGTTGCCATGACTATGGAAGTGCATTGGATAATTGCAGCAGCAATGACTGCTGGCATTTGCACACACATTTATCCAATTAGGATGTGCAATCAAAGTAATTTCATGCACAAATTAGCTGCACAATTGTGCATGCCTCCTGCACATGTAATTGTATGCCTAATTGGTCTGAAAGTCTTGTTCACAAAGTGTGTCTTGATTTTTATTGTAATATGACATAAAAAATAGTTTCATTTGCAGAAATGCAAATTTTGTATGATGTTAGCATTTAGAAATAATGCCAAGTTCTCTTTATAGGTTTCACAAAATAAACATTTCTCTGTGGGCTACCTGTAGGCAAAGTAAGCTCACAATCCACAAATTAATGACAGTTGAAAATTTAACTTGCTTTGAGTTTTTGATAATTATAGCCTTAATAAATCCTATAAATACTCTATCCTTTGTGTAGAAATACGGCCACAAAATTGCACTATTTTTATTCCTTCTACGCTACATATAAAGAAAAATAATACTACAGTAGGAATCCTTGCATGGAAACATTCTTAAAATATTGCCATGGTTTCATATTAAAAGAAAATGTATTAAGCAATATATTTCATTCATATAAGCATGAAAACCCTACAGAAAAAAAATCTGGAGTCAGTGAAGGCATAATTTCATTTGATATAATAATTCAACATCTGATGATGTTCTTGAACCAAGGCTTTGGTAAAAGTGAGTTTATTTGGTTTATAATCATATTTACTGACATCATGGGGTTTTAATATTGACTCTAACAAGGAAATCAAAAGCTTAAGAAGGAAGCCCTATTTATCTGCTTTTTCCTAATTCCTTCTGTTCTTCTTCTTCCTCGCAGTGGTGAGTTCTGACCAGGCTGTGTACGGGAAGCAGCTGCCCCGCTCTGCCACGGGCAGGGACACCTTCCACTGCCCCAGGCTGCTCCAAGCCCTGTCCAGCCTGGCCTGGAACACTTCCAGGGATGGGGAACATGCCAAACCCTCCTGCAGCAGCTCCTCACTGTGCTCTGCACCCGCAAATGAACCTTAAAATACTGCAAATTCCCACATCAGAGTCTCTTTGCTTCCCTAAGGATGGTGAACAGCTCTCTCTATCCTGCACTCGCAAAGCAAAGAACCAAAACCAGCAGGCAGGAGTCGGGGTTTAGCTTTTGACTTCTTCTGCACCACATACTGATCATAAAGTGTTCTCACTCTGTAAAGCCACTGCTTGCAGCATTTAGATAAAGTTTAGCTGCAGACCTTCTGTTATTAACTTTTTAAAACAACATACGGCAGGAATCCTCTCGGTCACCCAGAGGCGGAGTTTTGCTCATTTGGAGCAGACAATCACGACGAGAGCCGCCCCTGTCGGCGCTGAGGACGTTCCTTTCCATCATCTCCCTCCCCGAAGGTACGGAGCAAATGCTATTGCCTCTCGCTTGGTTTTTAGAGTGCTTGGGGAGTGCTTATCCCAGCAAACCCAGCCTGCTTGCACTGGAACAGCTGAGAGCGTTTCAGCAGCAGCACTTGGCCAAGCTCGGTTCCTTTGCAGCCCCTGGTCGGGAGCAGAACGGGGGAGCGCAGGAATGCGGCTGAGCAGAGGCGGAGCTGCCTCCGGGCACCTCTGTCACCCTGGATGGAGGTATTCCTCCTCCTCCAGCAGTATTTTTTTCAGGAAAGCACCAGCAGAGAGAGCTGTTCTCTCACTTTCCCACCGGCGGCGGTTCTGACGTCACCCATGGAAATCGGGTTTCCCACGTGATTTGATGGATTTCTGACCCCAGCAGCTCCCGCAGCGCTTCAGGCGTTTTGTGTCTGAAAGCACAGCGTGGAACGGGGTTGCAAATGTCCAGGATACTCAGCATTTGCTCCGGGATTGGATTTGAACGTGTCTACTCAGACACTTGGAGGTTTTATATACATTCAAAGGCAGAAACTCTGCTTCTGTAAATTCAAATAATCCCACCAAGATTGACTTTAAGACATATATTTTAATGAAAGTAATTTTAGCATGTTTTATGGATTTTGCTTGTCTTGAAAATTTTGATGCTTGTGATTATTTTTAAATTTACTTTGGAAGGTCAGATTAATTTTTAAAACATAATTCCAAATTCTGACATCCTTGCAGCTTCTTCGGGCTGGTTCCTGTGTACTCATACAAATCAGGATGTACTGAGCTGCAGTTCCTTCTCCTCTTTATTGCTCTCCTGTTCTGCTTCCTTTTTCTTTCATTGTCCCAGCAATCCAGCACATCCTTTCCCCCACCTTGCCTACTCTGTTTTCTCTTCAGTCTCCCTGCATTCGTCTGCACGTGGTTTTCCCTTCTGCACACTCCTTGTTTCAGGGCTCAGTCTCTTTCCCTCTCACCCAGCCTGTCCCTGCCCTCTGTGCCATTTCCCACCCACAAGGACCCTCAGTCTGATGAATTCTCTCATCTCCACTTCCATATCCAGCTCCGCGTTCCTCTCTACCCTCCCCTTGCCATATTTCCTATCAACAGCTTTGCTTTCACTGAACCCTGAGGGAAACAGCACCACGTTGGTGAAAGGTGTGTGCTCTCAGTCCCAACAAAGCCACGGGGACAGAGGCACATCCCCCGAGCCAAAGGCTCACAGAAAACCTGCCAGAGTTTGTGATAAGCCAAATATTTACACCAAGGCTGGTGGTGGAGGTGGCGGTGTCCGCACACCCCGCACAGCCCCAGCCACGTGTGGGGACGAGGTTTTTCTGTCAGTCAGGGGATGGAAATCAGGCCTGTCACACCAAACTGGATTCCTTCCCAGCCACTTCCCAAAGCGCTCTCACCCAGCCTCCCAGTAACCTCATTTGTAAAATGGGGGGACAATACCTGCTGCCTTCGTGTGGTTTTGCTCAATAATTGGGTCCTTGAAGCCCGGGCTTTTGGCTCCCTCCCGGAGCACCTGGGCCTGCGGAAGGTGTTTGATGGGGCTGTTTGTGTCTGTCTCTGTCTCTGCAGTCGCTGCCACGGCGCTCAGGCACGCTCCCAGCTGGGCAGCCATATGTCACCATCGCTTCTGTGAAACCCGGGCCTTTGATGAGGCATTTTTCTTTCAATTAACTGAAATTGTCAGACTTTCGACAGAAGCACGAGGAGTGTCCACTGCTGGATGAAAGGTGAAGGCTTTAGGAGCCAGGAGGTAAGCGAGTGGTACAAGTTGATATAAAATGGGCACAAAATTTGAGACCCAGCAGTAAAAGTTTTGCCAGCAGCACGGAATTATGTACCCACAATGAGTGCCATGATGGGATTTTATAGATCACCAAATGATTACCTTTGTTCTGCTTCCTCAGAAGACAGAAACAAACTCTTTGTTAACCTTGCTTATTCTTCATGCTCTGAGTTGTTTTATATCCAAATTACAGTGTGACATTTATTTTCATGTGTCTTTTCTTTCCTGTATGGAATCATAGAATCCCAGAATAGTTTGGGTTGGAAGGACCTTAAAGCCCATCCAGTGCCACCCCCTGCCATGGGCAGGGACACCTTCCACTATCCCAGGTTGCTCCAAGCCCTGTTCAACCTGGCTTTGAACAAAAAGATATTTAGGACATGTTCTCCTATTAATTTGGAGGTGTAAAAGTATGAAAACTGTTGGTATATGGATGCAGTTTATCTCTGTAGGTTTATAACAATGTAAAATTAGCATTTTGTTCCAGTCTTCAGTCACATTTTGAATTTTTTCATGCTGTGTTGTCCTCAGGATGGGGGTATTGATAAGTGCAGATACCTGAAGCAATCTTCCTTCACTTTTCTCAAGAAAAAAAGTTTAGATTAAAGTATTTTGCAGCATGGACAGAATAAAAAATTATGTCACTTTTAATCAGTAGTACATATTTATACGCACATTAATAGAAAAGTGTCTACTGCTTCCTGGGATCTTTGCATTAACTTTAGTAAAAATCCATAGTCAGTCATGCTGAGTGTTTACTGCTTTAGAATGAACATTGCACTATTTTGACTTACAAACCAGCAGAGAAATGCCCATGATGCTGGTTGCTGACAGGTGAACAAGGGATGTTAAATTCCAGGACTAAATTTTCATGGAATTTTCATGTGCAGTTATTTATTTTAGGATTGTCGTTATTGTGTCTGTTTGTGTCAAGCCATGTAATTGCATTATACAGATACACGTTCAGACTCAATTTTTTTTGCTTCCAGAAAGAAAATGTCATTAGGGAAAATAATTTCAGATCACCTACTTTTGCATGTCTTGCTGGCACATAAGTGGCATTTGGCTGGTATGGAAAATCTGCTAATGAGCAGAGCAGCATCAAAGCTGAAATTAAAAATCCACCCCCTAGAATGAGCAGCAAGTCTTAAATGGTGGAAACTAAACTGCTGGGGGTTGTCTAGTGTGTAGTCAATGAATTTATTTTTCATTTCTGTGATAGTTCTATGGAATGTAAAAATTGGTTGGTTTCTTAGATGAAAAGCTATCAAGAACTGAGATTTAACTGTGTCTTTCCCTAGTCCTTGATAAATGGGATTATGTGTGGCTTTCAGTGCACTTCATTTCAGAAGATTTAGTGAGGACTGTGATGTGAAATCATGAATGAGTGAGCTCATGAGCAAATGCTCACTGCCCAGGGGAGGCTTCTTGATCTCACAGCTTGTTAAGGAGAAAAAGATTTTGGATTTGAGTGTGACACCCTGGTGTGGTCCTGAAGGACGCCAGAACCATTAAATCTACATGAAATAAGCAGCTTCAGCCATTCAGCTTGTGGCAAGTTGCTCCTTATCCATTCCTCTGGCTGCGCCTGTGCGGTGAATTGCTCCAGGTGGAATTATCCTCAAGTCTTCACTCCAAGAAGGCAAATTCATAACCTGACCAAGAGTGACCACTGCACCAAAAAGCTCTGCACATTTCAAAACAGTAAAGAAAAGGTTATTGCACGTATCCCCAACATCAGCTGTGTGAGAACTCTGGAACCCCGGGCCCTGGCACACGTTTGTTCCACATGTCTGTCAGATTGGAGTGTGGGGTTTCTGATGTCAGTAAGACATGTCATTCAAGTGTTGATTTTTGGGCAGTAAACATTAGAAAGTGAACAGGCTTGCTACTTGCAAAGTATATTTGAATGACAGCTGTTCTGTTTTCCTAAATTTCAGCAAGTAAAGTAGCTTGAAGTGTTCAGGAGCTAAATCTGTCAGCTTTCTGATACAAAGGAAATTTTGTGGGGTTGGAGCACTGACAGAAGTGGGGGTGGAAGCACAGCAACAGAACAAAAATCAGAAATAAATACAGCTTTCCTTCGCACTTTAATTTGCATTTTGCCATATTTTAGATCCCAAGGCAGACCTAGTTTAGGCCACTGCTAGTGAAAACTATTTCTGAAAGGCTGTGGGCGTTTGTAATCTCCCTTCCTCCGGACATCCGGGGACGGTCACAGTCAGGCTGGGACTGGGAACGTGAGGCTGAGCTGTGCATCCTCAGGGGGACCCAGCCAGAGCCTCCCCTGCACTTGCCATGGGTTTATTACACCTGGTAATAAATGGTAATAATGGTGTAACCCCTCACCACTCTCAAACTCTCGGTATCTGGTTCGTGGTTAGAAATTAACACTGCTTTGGGTATCGTATCTTGTTTCTGCAACTGCTGCTGCTGGAAGCTCTCTGTGTGCAGATTCTATTTAAATTCTCATTTTCTTTTGATGTCTCTGTCAGCATTTGAAGTTGACTGATATTTATCACGGAGTGCTCACTGCCTGCCCTGGTTTCCCCCGTGCATACCCCATGGCCCTCTTGCTTAATGCTGAACTGGCAAAGATGCTGGCAAGCATCAGACACGCAGACTGATGACTTAGGCTGGCTTCTGAACCTAAAGCTTGTGCTATTTTGGTTGAGGTATTTTTTTTTGTTTTGATTTTCTCTGCAAAAGGTAAGGGGTTACCCCCAGCAAACCTCTTAGTGTGGAAGCAGCTACTGAGTTTGCAGGGCTAGGCTGGCAAACTGGGTTTAATACTTGGTGAGCATTCAATGATACGTCCTGGAGGCCTGGAGAGAGTCAAAGAAGTAGTTTAATTCATAGTTTTCAGTGCATTTCTCCTGCTGGTAGGTTACTCACTTGAAAAGTGGCCATATTTTACTGTCAGTACCATTGGAAAAGAAATAGTGCTCGTTTCAGTATAAATGAGAGAGAAGTGTTACCATCAGACAAATTTGTGATGAGTGTTCTTCTGTTGGTACAGATGGCATCTGTGTATTTTTATCACTATAAATCACTCACAGTTGGAGTCATACTTAGTCCAATATCTTGCTTTCTGTTTATTGACATAATCACAGTTTTAGAGACGATATTAATCACTCAGTTCTTTGGAAACATTTGGATTGGTAGATGAAAAAACATATTTATTTTGAGAAAGCAAATGGTACAATTAATTTTCACATATTTGTACATTTACAAATAATAAATAAACTATATTGCAAAGCAGTGAGTTAGTACATTGAAATATTGATTTGTAAGCCTTGTCTTTCTCCTACAACACGGTGCAGGTGTGTGATAAATCAGGATTCTGTAGTACCAGGAAATGCACCGGGGAGAGTGACCTACATTTAAATGCAAACTGCATTTCTGCGGTTTTCCCCAAAAGTCCTGGTGTGTTGGTAAGATTCCTCAAGAAGCCTTGAATTTGTTTTTTGTGCTGTGCTGACCGCAGCAGCAGGAGCTGGTAATGGTCCCAGCTGGACCAGCTGGGAGGGGAGGGTGGGAGGATTACACAGAGGGCTTGGATCAAACCACCTTTCTCCTTCCCTTCTTTTGGGGCTTGCTGATGCCTTGTTTGTCTGGGAGCAGAATCTGAGCATTTCCTCTTGCACTGCACAGGTCACCCCTGCCAGGGTGGGAGCATCTGCTCCACAGCCCAGGAGCACAGATGGGAGAGCAGAGCCATGAGCAGCACTGCTCCCTGCTGCTGGGTTTGTCTAACTGTGCTGTGACATCTGCATGAAAGGGACTGTGAATCCCTGCTAACGGTGCTGGAAATGTTCCCATCCCAACAGGAATGGGCTGTGGGCTCTGCTCCCCTGCCTCTTTGCAGAAGGGTGAAGAGGGAGCAGGCTCGCTCCGAGCTTTGTGAACAGTGGGCTGCAGCCTGAAGGAAAGCAAAAAGGATGATTTCTTAATTTTCTCAATGAAAACCATTTCATTCGTGCCCTGCTTTCCGCAGGCTGTGCGAGGGAAGCTGGCCTGCATTGCAGCAGATGTGAGGTGATGCCAACTGGCTGTATAACCCCTGTGACCTGATCAGGATAGATGACTTCTTACTCACTGTTTTTTTCACAATTCATGCAGATTTCCTTTTCTGAACCTCAGCAATTACCCAGTTGAATTAACTTTGAAAGAATGGTATTCAAACTATGAAATACTTAAATTCAGCTAAGATGTAGCCAGATAATTTTGCACCAGTAACATCCATTGAAAACTGTAAGAAAATGTGTGTTTCTATAGGCAGACACACCCAACCTAACCAGTTTCAAATTTGTACACACTTGCATTAGCAAATTGAAGCTTGCTTTGCTCAACTGAAGCATGAGTCATAAAGATATCAAAGCAAATAACATCCAAAATTCCACCTGAAGAGTAACACATAATTAAAAAATTGGTTGACTCAAAGCAGCAGCCATCTTCATAAGCAGAATTATCTTCCATGACCTCCTCTCTATCTAAATGTGCCTTCACACAAAGGGCAGCATTCCCTGTCCCAGTCCCCGGGAGCCCTCCGAGCATGTCAGCACAATTATTCCAAGAAGTCAGGATAGCTTTGGCACTGCTGAGCTGCTGGTGTGCAGGAACGTGGGAGGTGGGATTTGTGTTTGTTTCTGGTTTCTGTAGCACATTTACCAGCTCTAGTTTGGTGTTAATGGCTCTGGGTAGACCAGGAGAACACGACATTTGTGTTCCTGGCATAAAACCTAATCAGAAACAGTTCCCAGTCTTCACTGGATCAGCGAAATTCAGTTGCCACTGTAAAGGAGAAGGGAAAAATTCTTCACCTGCATTTTTCTGAGGGGAGTGATTCCATTAACTCCAGGGCAGTTACTCTGTATTTGCTGCCCTGTGACTGAGGTCACAACGTGCCCCCGTGGATCTGAGAACTCTCAGAAAACAGCTGTGAGAAGATCACCCTCCAGGAGGTTGTAAGGGGGAGGAATATTGCAGAAAATAATTTGCCTAATCTATTTTATAAATCCATATTCACGCATCCATACATTTATATTTAGGTATTTACACATCATAGCAAAAGGGACATCAAAAGTCCCCCAGCTGAAGCCGCTGGGATGAGCTGGATCAGCTTTGCCTGGAGCCTCTGACGTGAGAAGGGATTGTTTACTACAAGGACTTGGAATTCTGCAATACAGTGCAGGCAGGAGGTAGAGATGGTTTACCTTGGATAACCTAAAATTCATAACAGAACTCGAGAGAAAAAAGTCTGATCCCACATAAACACATTTTCCTATCAGCTGAGAATCCTCGCTGCCTTACCCTGATGGGTCTGGCACACCACCTGGCACTCTCAGATAGTGGAGTTTTGTGTAGGAATGGCTTATAATAATTCATATGGAGGTGTTTTTAATGTTTAGAATGAACCTAAATGTATTAAATATACAGTATTAGCCATGTTTGGAAACAGCAATTCCTGCCATTAAGAGATAATTGGGTGTATTTGTAATTAACATTCTCTAGTGAAATGACATGCATGATACTTCCTGTATTGATTCAAATGTCATCAATAATACATACAAGACAGACTTCCTTCATAGGAACATCAGGCAGCTGTAGAAAACTTTAATTTTTAAAAAATGAGGTCTACAATGGAGTTATTTTCCTGACTAAAACGTTGTGTAGCTTTGTGTACCTGCAGAGAGCTGGGAAGGAAGAGCTGGAGCTGTAAGAGCTCAGAATTGAGGTATTAATGTGCAATTCTTTGGGAATTTCCCCATGGGAGATTAAATGTCAGACATGTCTGTAGTGCCCTTACAATCACAGTGACCTCAGGAAGGAACTTTTTCTTTACTTCCTCCTTTTTCCACTGTGTCGGAGGTACCAGCATGTGGTAACTTCTTATACAATCTTTAATGATGTCATGATGCAATAGAAAACACAAAACACCATGGGAACTCCATATCAAAATCCTGTGTAATTATTTCTTGCACTTGATTGCAAGTATAGAGAAAGACTAAACCAACAAAATAATGTTTCATTCACGTGTAAAGAACCATTGCTGGAGTTACAAATTGGGAATTGTCAGATATGAGAGAGCAGAAGTTGTTTTCCCACATGTGCAGGAATGCCCTTGGTGAGTTGATAAAGCAAATTGTGCAGATTTCCTACCAAATTTTGTAAGATTGCTGCTGCAAGATTTCTGCCATCTGCACCTCGTTTCAGTGACACCAGCTGTGCTGGTGGTCCTTTGGCCACATCCATTTCGTAACTGCAAAATTCATCTTTCAGGCTTGGATTTCACTCAAAATTTGTAATGAAAGAAAAAATAGAAAATGGCAAACTGCACCACCAGCCCCTGCCCTGCCTGTCCCTCTGCACTTTGAATGCAGTGATTTCCGTGTCGTATTCTGCCTCAGCTCCTCTGTTAATGGGAATGAATATCCAAAAATACCATCAGAACCCCTTTTATCTGAGTTGTGCTGGTGCACAGAGAGCAACAGGTTAGACAATGGCATGTAAGCAAAAGATTAGATAGTACTGAAGCAAGGTTTTATAAATCTGTCTCAGACATCACATATGAAAGAGATATTTAATAGATGGGATTAAAAGTGTTTTTAACTATTAAGATGATTTAAACATTCTTCCTGGTAACTTGCTGCCTTGAGTTGGAATGAATGAAGAGAAAATTACTGGCACGTATTTACAATTTTTATTGAAAAAATACTTGTTTAGATGCTTGGTGTCAGAAAAATGTAAAATATTGGGTATGAAAAGGTGTTAAGGTCTGTATGTGAAGTACATCAAAATAATTCAAATAATTAAACCTTTCAGCTCCACTCTTCTGTTTAACTAAAATGTTACTTCTACAAAGATCCTTCTCCCTGCAGGTACGGAGACTGTCCTAACCATTTATCTTGACACAGTATTTAGAACAAAACCTGTAATAATCTACTGTTTGCTAGGATTATGACCAGATTTTACGGTTTATATTTGTGTACACAGGCTCAACTGCATGAAGCTCTATTGGCAGGTGAGGACCATGGTTGTTCCTACGTCTTGTTTGTGGTTTTTGACAAGTGTTTTCAAATGGAAATGCCTGACATTAACTAATCTTGGCCTAATCCTCAGCCTGGTGCCTTGACATCCCTGTTGCTTTGGGGAGAATTTGGTAGTTTTGAATGTCCTTTAACTGGCTTGGAATGTTATATATTGGAACATTATATATTGGCCATCTCAAAAATGCAACCTGTGTTCTTTTAACTTCTCTGGCATCAGCTGCTGAAGAAAGGGAGTTTATCAGATGGAATAGTTAATCCAGGGACTGGCTCATGTGTTTGATAATGCAGCTTGCTCTGCAGTGGCTGTGGACAGGTTGCAGCTTGCCTGTAATTATAGATCATATAAACACATTACGGCAGGAGTTTCTATAGGCACAGCTCCAGGAACAATCTGGGCTTGTGCTAAATAACAAATATAGCACCAGTGCAAAGTGTGGGAAACGGCACAGAACATCCAGTAAAAACGCTCCTGCTGGTGGGACTCCCCTTTGGCTGCTCTGTGCATGAGAACACAAGAAAAAATCAGTTAATTGAGGGGTGTTGGGAAGAGGTTGGAAGTAATTGTTTTGCCAGATTAGCAGTCTTGATGATAAGACCAAGTTCACAAGAAAATTCCTTACTGCCACTATTTGGCACAAATATATGATATAAAGGGAGGTTAATTGGCTGTTCTTTAAAATAATTGAAAAAGCCTCTTTTTTGTGGAGGCACCTCCTTGCTACCAGGCAGTGTTCCTGAGGGGATGTGTCAGGGGAGGGATGGAATGCTTGCAGAACATGCAGGAGCATTTTTGGGTGGTTACATGGACCAAGCTGGGAGATACTTGTGGCTCCTCGTGACTGCATTCCTTCCCTTCATCCTGAGAGGGAATTTTCTCCCTGGCAGGGTGGCTCCTGGAATCCAGGCATTGGCTGACATTGTATCCCTGCATTCAGAACTGATGATTCCTTCTAATGGTCCTTCCCCATTCCTGTTTTTATCCTTACGAAATGTGGCTGGAACATAACGGGCACCTTCCTTTTCCAAGAACTGTTCGTAGCAGCCCGGGAAGGTTTTCCTAACCAGCAACGAGGATTTCACTGGTGGTTTTGGTGCTTGTTGGAAGTGGCTCGCTCAAAACCGAACAGGCAAAACCTCACCACAAAAGAGATTTGCTTCAAATAACCAGCTGAAAGAATTGCCTAAGCTGTAAGAACTGGGAATGCACAAGGAAAAGGCACGAAACCTGCAGGAGGAACTGCTGAGCTCCATTGATTCATCCTGTCTTTTTCACCCTAAATATTTCAAAACATGCACGTTTTTTATTTGGGTTTTTTTGGTCGGTTTTTTGTTTGGTTGTTTTTTGGGGAGTTTTTTTGGTTCGGTTTTTTTTTTTTTGTGGGGTTTTTTGTTTTGATTTTTTGACATTTCTGTCATATTTTCATTGTTTTTATGTTTTCTTCAAAGGCCTAAAGGATAGGGTTTAAAACACCCATTTATTGAAGGACAGTTTATGTATTCCTGTGCTACAGAAGAAAGAAATGGGTACATCTAATCTAGTTTCTTATGTGGGAAAGTGGTGTAAAAATCAGAGAATAAAAGTCAAGGATCTTATTTGGGGTCTGGAGC
The DNA here is from genome assembly GCA_014706295.1 of Lycocorax pyrrhopterus obiensis. Lineage (NCBI taxonomy): Eukaryota > Metazoa > Chordata > Aves > Passeriformes > Paradisaeidae > Lycocorax > Lycocorax pyrrhopterus. The sequence goes on from JACSVZ010000005.1 coordinate 16,707,146, forward strand.
TGCAATATTATTCATGCATTGTGATGAATCATTTGCCATCCCTTTACTCAGCCTGCCCCCTCTAATATGGTGCAAAATGACAACTTTTCATGAATGTGTCCTGACTAAAGAGAAAAAAACCCTATTTCACATCTTTATAGGGATAAACAGATCCAATACAATGACAGAGGATAGCTGTTGTTTCATTTGGCGAGTAGGAACTGTGGGATTCTCTGCAAAAATGCTCATTAAAGAAAGAAATTGATCAGGATACATTCCAAGAAAATATTTTGGGCAGTACTGACACTCTGGAATGACTTGTCTGTAAGAACTTTTAGAAACACTGGGCATGGGATCTCAGCTCGTTCTCATAATAACTTTGGTGATGATGCCTATCATTCTTATACTGTTATTATTTTTATATAGCTGATTAAATGTCATAACACTTGGCAATTAATGTGCCATTTAATTACAACAGAAGGACAGCTGTGAGTGTAGTGATGACTGGCCTTTATTTCACCGCCTTTGAAGTTTAACTCCACCCTACAAAGCACCTTATTCCTGAATTATACCCATAATTCTCTCTCTAAAATGCTTGCACAAGAGTGAGGTTTGTTGCCATCGACTCAAAACAACACCAAGGTAACAAACCAAAATTTTCTGAGTCTGAGCCACTGTGAAGTTGCCTTGTCAGTTACCTTTCCCAATGCACTGGGCTAAGATGATTCTGAAATGCATCTCTGCTCTAGTCTAGGAAGAAAGTTGCACAGCTTGGTCCATTCTGTTGTTCTAATGTTACCAGACTATAAACATTTGAACAATTAAACTAAATTACATCCAAATATTTTATTAAAATTAGCCGGATCACTTATGTGAAATATTATTTTATTTTGTAAATGTTCTGTATTTTCCTCTATAAATACCTTTCTGGTGATTTCTGTCAGCTCACTCACTTTCCCGTTGTACTGTATTCTATTCAGTCATTGGCTCAATGAGTAGTGACAAAGCTACTCCAAATTCAAGATTTCTTTTCAAGTATTGCTCACATTTTAATTATCCCAGAACCAGGCAACTTCTAGAAATTATAACACAAAATTGATCTCCGTGAGAGAAGTAAGGTACAGAACATAAATCGTAATTAATAATTGGGAAAATTTAGGAAAAAAGTTGAAGATTCTCAAGATTGTATTTTATTGTTCGTCTACAAATACTGAACAGAATAAAATCTGCCGTCATTACAGTGATGCTGTGGGTTTGAGTTACAGCGTAAGATTATTACACACACGGCTTTTGAGGTATCAATTCTGCGTCCTGCGACAAAATTCTTCTGAAATAATTATAAAAGTAATTATGACACCCTGAGGGTCATTAATTTGCAGAGAAGCTGTGGCTGCCCCTGGATCCCTGGAAGTGTCCAAGGCCAGGCTGGACGGGGCTTGGAGCAGCCTGGGACAGTGGAAGGTGTCCCTGCCCGTGGCAGGGGGTGGAACGGGATGGGATTTAGGGTCCCTTCCAACCCAAACCATTCTGTGATTCTGTGAAGGTTTTGAATCCTAAATCTGAACTGCCATGCTCCTTCCCGTTTTGCAGATTGCAAGTTGGAGTAAATCACTCTGCTTTAACGCTGTGCTGGGCTCCTGCTGGTTTCTGACAGCAAAGGTTCCTGGTCTGACATTCCCGGGAAGGTCTGTCCTGCAGGAAGGGAACATCCAGGGAACCAGATCACCTGGCCCTGCAATCAGCTCTCAAACACTCTGCCTGGCCTAAGGGCAGTTTGTAACTCCTTGGGCAAACCCAAACACCTTCCAGGCTAAGTGAAGAGATTTGGGGATTCTTTGGAGTAATTTTGCAACCCCTGACTATTTCTGACTGCGTGTGTTTGGTTTGCCCAGAGAGCGAAAGCCTGCCAAGAGAGCTGATTTCTCCTTCTGTCAGGTATTTCTAGAGACTCTCTTTTGGTTTGAGTTTTTTCAGTGCAAATGTCTTTGAGATTATTAAATGTGATATCTTAGAGTCTTTAACCTGTGAGAGAAAATAGCATTTTCCCCTCTGTTCAGCTCTAGAAATAATGGTCTTAAGAGGCAGATAGGGAAATTTAAGATAATCTTGAGGAAACTGATGACAACAGTTGAGCCATGGAGCAGATTGCTTACAGAGGTTCTGCTGTTGCTAGAAAGGGACTGACAAACTTGAAGATGGATTTATGTATAGCTGATCCCTCAAGGTCCTTCCACCTTCCATTGTCAGTGAATCAGGAACAGAATAAAGCGTGCCTCGTTCCTTTTCAGCCTCAGAGATTCCTTTCCTTGTCAAGGCAGGAGTTCTGACCCTGATGTGCTTTTACTCTCTTGGTTTATTGGTTTGTTACAGTTCAGTTTGCGTGGCTCGGAGAAGCAGGTTTAGCAGTTGCACACGGCAGAGATTGTCGTGGTGCTTTGTAGTTCTTCCTCTTTCTCTTTTTTCTAAGACTGACAAAGAATCTTTACAATATAAATGAAATTATAACAGTCATTCTTACAGGCTTGAGCTGTCACATCCATAAAAATACCCCAACAAATGTAAGCCCACACAGAAATGTTAAAGGACAGCGACAACATCAGGATGTTGGAGGAAAAAAAACCAAAACAAACTGTTGTCTCTAATACTGCATTTTCCTTTGAAATAACTGTCATAGGCAAATTCAGAGTTTGTAATTTCAACTCAGAAATTCTAATCGGTGAAGCCAGGACAGTTTTTCCAAGTGGAAAGGTGTTTAATTCCCTGGGCTGAGGGAATGATGGTTAAGCTCATTTGACAGAGAGCTCTCTCGTGTTCGAATCCTAGAATGAAATTCTTTGCACGTGTTTATGCATTCGGTGAAATCAGAGGTCTTTGTACTGTGTTTACTGAACAGCTTTTATGAGATATAAATACCAGCACATTCTGGTGGGTTTCTAACAAACAGAATGGTCTGCTCAGCCCCAATATGGTCCTGTGTTAGAGCAGATTGGATGGTACCCTTCGATGATGGGAAATGCATTCAAATTCCATCCAATGGCATGTATGGCTCATAAATTTAGAGAGGCTGTGGGTGTAGAGGAGCTGATTGTATAGCATTATTCATTACGTGCCTTATATCAAGTTTTGGCTCCTATTCTGTTCAATGATTGCACATTAGCATTCTTCTTGATCTTTGGTGCGTGACGCTTCCTGCAGAACTGGTTTGAACTAGTCCTCCTGCTTAAAGAATATTCTTTCTTCTGCTCCTGTCATTAGAAAAACTTATTATTGATAGTTGATGATTTTCCAGAACTCTTCCCAGTTCCTAAAGCTACAGGCTGGATACTCACAGAGCAGCCATGTCTCTGGAACAGCACTGGTAGGTGGATGGATGAGGGGCTGATGGATCATTTAGGAAAGGCTCCTGATGTCACCTTCTACTTTGGCCACAGGTAGAAGGTTCTTCTGTGTCTTTCTGGTGATCACTTGGGTTGGCAGCTGACTTGCAATTAAAATAATGAGGCAATCATTGAGCTCTGGGAGTGATAGTCTAAATTGCACTGACCACAGAATTAGCAGTTTGTGAATCAGGAGCTTGTGAGGAGCAGAGTTCTCTCTCTTCACTCTCACTGTCTATAAAGCACATGCCTCTTTCTATTACACTGAGTTTATTTTAGCCCCATGCTCTGTGGTGTAAAATGCTTTCATCCTGCTTTGTGGATAATCTTCCTTAGAGACAGAGAAATTGGGCTGCAGGGAATGGGGGAACATCTTTTCTGATACAGTTATATGGTGGTTTATTATTATTATTAATAATAATAATAACAACAAGAAAAATATTATTATTATTATTACTGCTACTATTATTATTATTAGGCAAGATTTTTACCAGTAGCTTTAAGAGCTGGTAAGTGAACAAAGCCAGGTATGGCACAGACCATCCCCAGGGGCAGACCTAGTGTCTGAAACATGCCACCTTTCGTTTATCCTTCTGGTTTTAATTTAGAAAAAAAAATCCAATATTCTTATCTTAAAATAATACATCTTGTTTTTCAGATGGTGTGGAAGAGTGGAAGAGCGATACCTGCCTTACAAAGGAAGTAAAAACTTCTCAAGTTGACTGTCTTCAGCACTGTCTCAAGTAAGGACCGTTCGCACTTCCAGTTATTCCCAAATATCTCATGTTGCCTTTAAGATTTTATGCAAACAGGGCGGTCTTGAAACAGCCTCCTTTAGCTTCAAGTTTTTAAGCCTCTCCTAATTTGTCCTAAAGCCTGAACCTGTTTATGACTGAAGACCCTACTTGCTCCCTGGTCCAAGAGCAGCACAAAGTAGGGAAGTGAGGTGCTGATGAACATTCCGAGATGTTTGTCTCGGTTTGTGAGGGTCAGGGACTGAAGTGACTCCGTACCAGTGCAGACATTGCTGCAAATTTCAGCTGCCTTCAGGTCAGGGCCACGCACAGGTCTGTGGACACCTCCTCACCTCTTTCAGCACTGCTCCAACCACCAGGATGGAGAGAACAAGGGTCTAACATGACTCCTCTCTCAAAAGACACAACTTAACTCCTGGTTGATAATAAAATAATTTATCTCAAGATAAACTGAGATGGAATTTGTGTCTTTCTGAGCACTGAAATGTGCTTCAGGCAGAATGGAGCTGACGTTTCACCAACAAGCTCCAGAAGGTGCTGATGCCTGAGCAGTTTGTAGGAAGGGTTTATGTTATTCCATTGTTCCAGGACAAGAGAAACTGAGTGTTAAAGCAGATCCTTTAGAACTGAACTAATGCAGCAATAGCACATCAGGGAGAGAGAGGCTTGTTTGAGGTCTCTGTGGTGGTAAACTGCCTTTTTAGCATGTGTATACCTGACAAATTCTGCAAGTGAAGACTCTTCTTGACAAATATAATAATGCACAGACAAAAATAATAAAAGAATAGTAAATACAGTAACAATAGTAAAAGAACAATTATGTGTGAACCAGACAGCAGAAAGCAGAGCAGGAAAGCTGAAGTATTACCAATGTGTGAATGAGATTATGCAGAAAACACAGTCTGGTGGCATCTTAGTGAAATGGAAAAATGTTTAAGGAAGAGGTAAATAATCTGACATAAACATAAAAGCACCAGCTAATGGAGATTGCAGCAACACATGGGATGTTTGTACTGTGCACATGTAGACTCACATACCTGGGGAAATCATCAGCAGTCCCACAACAGGGAACCCCTTCTGAGAGCTGCTTGCTCAGAGCAGCCAATATCCAGGGATGACTGGAAACCACTCGTTTGTTAAGCTTCTGTAAAGGAGGAAACAGAAGGCAATTAGTGAAAGCCAAGACTCTTTAATCTCGCACTGCTCCATGGACTTTGTTCTTGCTCTGGAGCTTTATATAGACTGTGTGAGTATAAAGACCTACCTGGGAGGAAGGTGCAAAGTATAACCTTGTTCATTATAAACGAGTAACCCTCCGTATCCATAGGGTGTTTTAAAACATCATTTACAACCCAGCTGGATGTGACTGTCTGATCCAGGAGGAAATTTATAGTAGTTGAGAAAAGAGTCATCTGATGGAGTGGTTAAAACTAGAAAGTGCTTGGAGTCAGTGGCAATAATCCCCAAAATACTGAGCTGTGTGTTACCCCCCCTGTGCACCACCATGATTCCTGAAATGTTAATCAGGGTGAGATACTGAAGGAAAAAACATGCAGGATGAATGTTTGTGCTTCCTAAAACTGGGTGCATTTTACTGGCTGGGGCAGTGGGTTAGCTTCACTGGGGTACAATGAATTCTTATATTCTAGTTTGGGGGCAAAACAGCTGCTGTGCTGGCAGAGTAAAGCAAGTCAGAGAACAGACAGGTGGAGCTGTGTCAAAGTAAAAATTCCTTCCTCAAAAAACCCAGCAGCCCTGGGTTTAAACTGTGACTGTTCTAATTGTGAAATCAAAAATAAAATCAAAATACACATTTGACTGGAATGTTTTGATTTTGACTCTTTTCCAACTTGACACATAAATAAAGAGTAGTTATAAAATTAAGTGTAACAGCACACGCTGTCCCTATCAGCACAAGGATCTCACTTTTGGAAGAATAAGTTAGAACTTGTCAGGTGGCTTGTGGGCTTAAAAAAAAAAAATCCAAACCACCAAAAATCGTACAACACAATCAGGAAACCAAATATTCATCGCTTTACGTAAGGCTCCTATCTGAATTCTTTCTTGTGCTAAAAGGTTTTATAAGATAACAAAAACTTTTATGCTCAAATGGGTGATAAAAGCCATAAAGCCTCCCAGTAAATGGAAGTTCTCATAAACAAAACACCAAGTGCTATTTAAAAGAACTGTTTCATGTTTACGCTGCCAAGTTGCTGATGGTGCATAAAGTTGTTCTCTTAATAATGAGCTGGGTAGAGGAACGCCCAGCATCCAAAAATGTGTTACCTCCTCAGAGATCTGCATTTTAATCAGCTGATGAAACAGATGTGGGAGGATTGTCAGGAGCTCTGGTTCTGAAATCCCAGAGAAGCAACTATCAATCTTATAGATTTTTATAGAAAAAAAAAAAATCAACTTGGTTTCTTGCTTTCTACCTGCCCAGTAAGAGACAAGTCAGAAATGGAAGCTTTCTCAAAAGTGAGAAGGGCTCAAAATAAATAAATGTTCAAAATTAGATTTTGCACAATGCTTTACTTCAGCAAAACCAAAAGCTTGCTAAATGCATCCATAACCTGGAAACTTTTCGATGTTGCATCAAAATTAAACAGCATAAACTCTACTCACAGAAAATTGAAATTTCAGGTGTAAACTGTAGGAATATATCAAAACTTAGGTGGCTCCAAGAGAGAGGAACTATGAAAAAAAACCCCACATTTTATGACAGAAAGATATATGTTTATATAATATATAATATATAATATATAATATATAATATATAATATATAATATATAATATATAATGTATAATGTATAATGTATAATATATTTAGCCAAATAATATGGTGGAGAAGAAAAGCTCTATAGGTTCCAACATGGGACAAGATACTTCAGCCAGCCTCTTTGGCTGCTACAACAGTAGTAGTAGTGAGTAGTTAAAATCTAGTAGTTACTAATGGTCTAGTAGTAGAAGCAGGTTAAAATATCCCTATTCCAGTTTCTGTGCCCAGATTCCTCAGATATTCAGATATTTTGTTCTGGTCTCTGTATGCCTGTGATACACAATGACCAAAGAACTGTTCACTACACTTGTTATTTTAAATTCCAATCATCCTTTATCCTCAGCCATAGAAATTTCATAGCACTTGAATAATGGAAATGATGATGCATCAGAAATTAAGTATATCTTAAGGCATTCTTTCATCTTGAGAGGTTTTTGGGTAGAAAAACAGTTTCTAAAATCTATAGCAGATTTTATTTACAGATATTAAGAACTTACTTTTAATAGTTTTATATTCTAAACACTTTTCTGTGTTACTTGCTTAATGATTTCAGATTTTCTTTAAAGACAGTCAGGCTGTTTCTGTAACACATTTTTAGTCATGTACAAGTAACAGCAAAGATAAACTCCCAAATCCCTGTCTCGTTCTCCCCAAAAACGCCAAGGTACCAACACTTATTTCAGTGTGTCACAAGCACAGCTCCTTTATCTCCTTCAATAAGGAGGATTGTTCCTCAGGCAGTCTGTCCAGGAGAGGGAAATGCAAACTGTTGCTTTGGAATCGAACTGGTTTCCTGCTCTTTGGTCATGGATGTAATATCTTTCCTTGGCGTGGAGCTCCGGCGTGTTTAACTCACAGATCAGCTGCTCCGTGTGCTCCCCATGTCTGCAGGCCCTTTCCTTTATCAGTTCCCTTCCAGCACCCCTGAACTATAAATTAGAACTGGCAGCATAACACAGATACCACTGCTGCTGCTCAGAGGACTTTTGCAGCGTCATGAAGAAAGATTAGCATCATCTTTTTATTTTGTACTAAGCCTTACCACTGGGTAAAATGTTATATTTGTCATACACTGTTATGCTCTGAAGGGTTTTTTTTGCAATTGGTATTTGTTAAATGATGACTGGCAGTGTTTCATTCAACTGAGGCATTCACTCCTTAGCATGCTGAATAAGGTCTTTAATGGGTAGGAGAAAAGTTGTTCAGTGAGGAGTTTTTTTAGCTTGATCACCAATCTCCGGCGTAGTATTAATTATCTGAAACAAAGTAAATTGACTGTTAAATAACCTCAACAATTCAAACAGGAAAATGGTTAGAAGAAAGAAGTGACTTCTGCTTCAGGGTAAGTGCAGCACTGTATTATTTCACTTCATACCATGAAGTACAATCTTTTGAGTAGCTCAAAATACTGAGGGCCATCACAAACCCAGTGTCCTTATAAAACAAAGTCATTTTATTCTGTTTTGGAACTCCACGTACTGCTGTTATACTGTAATACAAAGATTATTTTTCCTCTCTGGTGGCACAGCAAAAGTAGAAGTGTATTTGCATGTTTCTTGACAATTTTAGATTATAAATCATCCTAGCTACTAATGAATAAATGCAATTTTAAAATCTAGATTTTTCTTTTTCATATTCCAAGGATTTCCATTTCTTTTTGAAGTGTATAAACTAAAACTGATATCACAATTTATTATAAGGAACATATTAATGGGATAAGAGAGCTTTCATTCACTCTTTATGGTCTGATCATGAGCTAGTGCCAGCAAGGTAAATGAGTGTTTAAGCCATACCCTAAACTCTGCTCAACCCTTTCTGCTCACTGAATTTTCTTACCACTGAATGTATAAAGAAAATTACAATTCTGAAATCACACAAGAAGCATTTCAGATCCAATCCTGCTAGTTATGCATGGTGAGGCACCTTGTTAAAATACATTTCTAAATGAAATATAAAATGATACAGCAGACAAAAAGTCATTGTGGGTGAGGACACAGCAATGCTTGTATGGAACAGTGGGAATGATGGGCTCTGAGCAGTTGCTCTGGTGTGGGACAGGACAGCCAACTAGTGCTGTCCTAAAACAATTCGAGGGATTTCACCCCATGTGCTTTTAAATGTTTTTCCTGTGGGAAGTAGAGCAAGTTGTTATTGCAGAGCCACGAACCACAAGGGCAAAGGATCAGGCAGTACCAAACCCAACCTGCCATCCTTTCCCTCAGCATTCTCTACCCAAGAATTGCCATGGAGAGGTGGCAGATGGGGCTCCAGGTGCCGCAGAGCCGACACTCCAACACTCATTAGATGTTCCCCAGCCAGCCCTTTGCTCAGTGCTCATCTGTTGTCTCCCCCTCCCCACTCACCTCCAGCTGCTCCTCTAAATCTCCTCTGCCCCAGCGTGGATCCCAGAGAGCAGAATCTGCTGGTACAAGGCAAGGCCACGACGCCTGACCTGCATAAAGTGGGCTGTGACCACCCCGAATAATTTTTGCTATAAACACACGCTTCTGAACAGAGCTCAGTTTACAAAAGCCAGTGACGTACTTGTGATTTAACAACAAGTTCTAGACATCTGCTGTCGTCTGAAAATGCCTTGCATCATCTTTATGGCAATTACTGGTGCTCAGCTTTAGCTGGTACAAGAGCAGAGCCCTGCAGCCAGGCTGTCCCAGCCTTTGGAAGGAGAGTGATATCTTCTTGCTTTGATTCCCTCTGCCAGGTGTTGTCCCACTATCAGCACAGCCTGACCCAGGCAGCCCAGGGTTAAGAGGTTAATAGGAACAAAGTGGGGGCACTGAGCTCTCTGGATCAGGTCAGTAGGGATGAAGTGGGTGCACTGGGCTATCTCTGCAGACAGGCACCTTCCACCAAACCTCAGGTGCAGGATGGCTCTGCCTTCAAAGGGAGGATCACACAAACAAAGCCTCTGCTCACCAGCTGGTTCTGACTTCACTTCCAGCTCTAAAGCCTTCCTTCAGCTGAAAGCAGATTTTTATCTCTGCCTCATCAAGTTGCTTATGGGGTGCTGCTGCCTGCCAGGCTTCTTAGCCCTCTGTGCTTGCCAAGCCCATAAATAATTTAAGTATAAAAGTTGTAAATGCTGTTTCTTGTCGTGGTCTTCCCAAGGGAGTATTTTTCTATTTTATATCAAAACAGTTTTATTCCTTGTAGCCCCAGCTGTCACAGCCAGAATTCCAGAGCAGGTAACACCCTGCACGCCACAGTGCAGCACCATCCCAGGGTTTGGCTGTACGTGGAACTTTGGTCACATTAAAATTCAAAAGCTTTGTTTGAGGCTCTTTTCATTAGCTAGTACAGATCACCATGCGTGTATTACTTACTGTTGTTATTTATGACTCCAGTAATCCTCACCACATCTACAAAGCCTTCCGGAAGCTCTTCCGTATTTCCATTACAATGGGATGACTCGGGGCCTGCTTTCTGCTGACCCTTGTAGAAACTTCTTTATTAACCAGGGCAACGTGCTGCGTGCAGGTAACCTTCCTGAGCTGGCAAACCAACAGTGTTTCCACATTTTATATTACAGCACCTTTTTACCCCCGAGGAGTATTACTGCAGTTTCTGTAGTTTCCTACTGAAGCATAAAACAGTTTCTTATGGTCTGTGTCAAACAGAGGCTGTTGTGATCATATATTACTGCTTTCCAAGAAATGGTCTTTTTTTAATTGTTTGTGAGAAGCCACTAACAGCTCTTCCAAGCTGATGAAGCAAGAATGAGGTTTTAAGGCAAGATTTTCTTTGCATTTAGTTCCTTTGTAACCAGTGGGATAGAATTTACCTGAAATGCTTTTTTTGAACGCACCTATGTAAAGCAGGGTGTCTGTTTGGGTTTAATGCCTGGAGGAAAAGTGAAACTTTTTATATGTGATGAATACTTCTCTGGATGTCACAGTGCCTTAAAATATGGGATTGTTGTAGGCACTCACCCTAAAATGAATACCTTCCCAAATGCCTGTTGAGCAGAATTGGTGAACACTTTTTAATTTGAGACAGAGCTTTCACTGAGTGGCCAGTGTAGAACAGTGCAGAAGGTATTGCTCCATCACCTCAGAGGTGTTTTGCACTAACATGGTACTATAGAAATTATATTTTATTCTGTGTGACCGTACTATGTGGCCTTACAGCACAATAAGCATGTAGGGGAAACAAACTGACAAAATTAAGAATTTCAGGTTTATCATTAAGAAGAATATTGGTTACACAAGATTCTACAATTATGTTATTGCTACATGACCTTGCAGAACAAAGTTATGTTCTCAGGTAGGGCTTGCCTGATGCTGCCAGAGGAATCCAACTCAAACTAGGCTGGATTGAGAAACGAAGTTCACATTCTTCTCTGCAGAGTGAGATTTTGAATAAGTAACAAGCTCCATCCTTTCTAGATAAGAGCCACGTGGTGTTCCATCTGTAATGATGAGGGCTGGGAATGACAGGACAAGGGGGAATGGCTTCCCACTGACAGAGGGCAGGATTAGATAGGATACCGGGAAGAAATTCTTCCCTGTGAGGGTGGGGAGGCCCTGGCACAGGGTGCCCCGAGAAGCTGTGGCTGCCCCCTCCCTGGGAGTGTCCAAGGCCAGGTTGGACAGGGCTTGGAGCAGCCTGTGATAGGGGAAGGTGTCCCTGCCCATGGCAGGAGGTGGAAGGGGATGGGATTTAAGGTCTCTTTCAACCCAAACCATCCTGGGATGCTCAGATCAGTCGGTCACTGAAGGCAGCCCGTGCTGTGCGGTGCAGATGCAGGGATGCAGGTACAGAACGTGCTCCTTTCCCTGGCAGCTGCTGCTCCAGGCAGAGCCTCCTGAGAGCCGGCAAAGGCGACCGCGGCTCCTGCAGGTGTGAAGGGTTTTTGGCGAAGTTCGTAACCTCCCGTGAAAAGAATATTTAAGTCATTTGAGTAGCAGATAACTATGGGTTTACACTCCCGCTACCCACCTTGTAAAGAGAACAATAGCAAAGGGCTTTACTGAAAGCACGGGGCTTTGCTTTTCTCCCAGTGGTGCTTGGTGAGGTTTGGCTGCGGGGCTGTACCGGGAGCGCGGTGGGTCCGAGCCCGTTCCCGGGCAGGTGGCGGTGCCGCGGCCGGGCCCTGCCCGGGGCGGGGTTGGGCCGGGGCTCCCCGCCCGCAGGTGCGGCCCGCCCAAGGCGCGGCCCGAGCAGGTAAAGCCGGAGCGGCCCCGCAGCGCCGCAGTCCCGCCGCGATGTTCGGGGCGCAGCAGCAGCTGCAGCCGCCCGCGCTGCCCCCGCACCTCCAGCAGCAGCAGCACCACTACTACCGGCGGCAGCAGCACTACAGCACCCTGCCCGCCCGCCGGCCCTGCCCCGAGCCGCCGCCCTGCCCCGAGCCCCCGCCGTGCCCGGAGCCGCCGCGGCCGCTGCCCTGCCTGGACCCCGCTCCGCACCAGCAGCAGGACGGCGCCGTGGCCTACGACCGGGTGCGCACCTACGGGCCGGGCTGCCGCCGGGTCAGCACCTCCTGCTCCTCCCGGGCCGCCTCGCCGCTGGACTGCGGGCACGGCTGCGACTCGCCACAGGTACGGCGGACACGGACCGGCCCTGGCCCTGGCCCCGCCCGGCCCCTCGGGCGCTGCTCCCGGACCCGGGACCCGGCTCCTGCCCGGCCCCTCGGGCGCTGCTCCCCTCCCGACTCGCTCCCGGCCGGGATGAGGCGCCGTCGAAGCCGGAGCCCGACCCTGGGAGCTGCGGGTGCGCCCGGAGGGTCGGGCCGGGCTCCCCGGGCGTGGGACGGGTCCAGCCCCGGCCCCTCCGCCCGCCCCGGTGGCAAAGCCGCTGCAGCCGCTCCCCACCGTCCCCAGCCCCGGGCAGGGATGCGGTCAGTGGCACCTTTTAAGGCAGAACGCCGTTTTTGCCGGTTCTGACACAGCACAGCAGCGATCCCGCCGCAGGCAGGGGCTCCCTTCCCACGCCGGGATGTGACCGCGCGGCTCTGCTGACTTGGGGCTGCTCATGTAAATAGAACACGAAGCCTGTGTGCTTATTAGTTCTCTTTGAATCGATGGTGCTTAATAAGGTCCGCGACTGAAGTGTTGGAGTTGGGCTTGGAAAGCCTTCACAATGCAGTTCAGCAGGTTTGTTTGTGTGTGTATTCAAGGCATGGTTTGAAAGTATCGGTGGAATTTAATGTCATTTTAACACATGCAACTGGTGTATTAAAACTAGAAACCAATAGCTTAAGAACAGATTTGACTGCAAAACCAGAAATGGAGATCAGAATTTATTCTCAACCCATTTTCCCTCATACAGCAGAATATCATTAACATCGATAGGGTTGCTCTGCTATACTCAAATGGCAACGTACATTTGTTTCAAGATGAACTCTTACTGAATTTTCTTTCCTGTGTTACATTTACCTGTCAAAAAAAATCTGGATTAAGACCAATACAAGATCTGAATTCCTTTCAAAGCAGTATTTGCATAGTTTGAGGGCTGCCTTCCTCTCCGGGATGGTTTATGTAAATCCTGGGAAGTGAGAAAGCGGCTGCGCTAATACAAGGACAAAGAGGAAGCAGCCTCAAGTTGTGTTAGTGGAGGTTTAGGTTGGATATTGGAAAAGATTTCTTCATGGAACGGGTGGTTAAACATTGGAACACACTGCCCAGGGAAGTGGTGGAGTCACCATCCCTGGAAGTGTTCAAAATGTGTGGATATGGCACTTAAGGACGTGATCAAGTGGTGGCCTTGGCAGTGCTGGGGAGTGGTTGGAGTCGATGATCTTGGTGGGTTTTTCCAACCTGAATGAGTCTGATCGTCATGGCTTTGTAGGAGTCGGTTATGGCAGAGCCATTCCCTCTGTGTCCAAGTTGTTAACCCTCTTTTGGAAGATGTAGGGCAGGAGTGTAAACACAGGTCTCTCACCTCCCAGATAAGTGATCTGCTCAGCTAGGCTGGATGATAGTCTGAATTGCAGTTAATTAATTAAATATTCATTGGCATAAACACTGCAGTCCCAGGCTTCCTCTGACTAGATAAGTATGTGAGCAAGGATTACAGACTCAAATGCTGTCGCTGCTCTATGGAGGATGTTTCATTTTCAACATCTGTTGTAGTCACTGAATCCATTACGTCCTGCTGATGAAAACTAATTTCTTGCTGAAGTATTTTGCTGGACAAGACTTTAAAAACAAGAGGGTGTAGCTCAGTCAGGCTCTGTGTGGGTTGCAGTTTCAGTGGTGGAGAAGGAAGGCGCCTAATACAGATTATTAGGAAGTTATTAAAGCAGAAAACAGTAACAAACAGGGAAGTCAGCTGGGAGGAGGCAGAAGTGGCACGCTTGGTGCTGAGTGGGAGTTGCCAGAGAGAAGCCCTGGGAGGGGTGTAGGACATTCCCAAAGAGTGGATCAGTTGCCCTTTGAGCTGATCCTGTAGGGCCACGTAAGGTGAATAATGGACCGATACTGAGCTCACATCTGTGTTTGTTGTAACACGAGAGTTTGGGGTTAGTGGCAGCCCAGAGCTGTAGTTTCAGCTCTGTACTGCTGGTAAAGCAAAGGGCTGTCTTTGAGCAATATTTAATTTGCTTCTGCAGAGCTTTTGTGGGTTAACAATAACAGACATCTACATCCCTGTTGATACAGTGCTAGTCTTCAGTCATGTGGCTGGGGTGTGCTCTTGTGTTTATGTACACACTTTCAATAAGCTGGAGAGAGGGAGAGTTTGAAATTGCTGGTACATTTGTGGTTCAGGATTCAGGGTTTTTTTACTTTCTTGGTGTAACTTTGTTTTGTCCTTGGAGTAATTCACAGCAAATTTTGCTCTGCTTGATCTAAATGAGAAGTGTTTGGAATAAATCCCCTTCCAGTGTGCCTTATGTGTATGAATCCCTTCACCATGGTCATGAAAAAATAATATATGAAATGGCACTTGCAAGATGTTTGCAGAGGGCAAAACTCTTACAGGCTTTGTAGGGATTTTCTGTTCATGTGAGGAATTTTGGGAGTCAGGTGTTTGTGTGGCTCGGCTCAGTTCTGTGACGTGCAAAGGGCTTCCATGAAAATGGTGTAATATTAACCAGCTCCAGGGCTGGTCTGTGTTGTAACAGCCTCAAACACAGCCTGCCATTTCCCCATTTCACCTGCCAACTGGAACTCATAAATTATGGTTAGATGACTGGATTGCTTGTAATTAGCAAGACAATGTGTTGTGGATAAAGGCCTTTGACATAGATGAAATTCTTACTTTCATCTCTGTGTTGGCTGAAGCCGAGTTGAAATAAAAGTGAGAGGACTGATTGCTTCTACATAAAATTGGCACACAGTAAGGATAGATCTATCAAATGCTTATTCTAATATTTTAAAATCTTATTTAAAAATCTTAAAGACTACAAAAAATATTTATGAAAGCGTTAGTGTTATCTTTGGAAATTCTCCTTATAAACCCCATGGCAGGGGTTGGAATGGCAAGAACTTTAAGGTGCCTCCCAAAACACTCTGTGATTCTGTAAAATAGACCCAGACTGACTGGTCAGGCTGTTATAAATTCCAAACCCAGTCATGCCAATGAAACCCACAACAGCACTGGGCTTTCCCTTTGGAATCCCACCTTCCCCTTCCTTCTCCCAGTTAGAAAATGCTGCGCCTCCAAACACTGCATCTTCTGACTGCACTGAGTGTCCTGAGCTATGCCCCTTGGGAATGCTGGAAAATGGAAACAGCCCGAGATCCCTTTCCATGGCAGTGTCCCCAGTGCTGGGGGACAGCTCCAGAGGCCTTGGAGGTGGCACCTCCTTCTGCAGAGCCGGGAGCTGCGTGTGGGCAACCCAGGCTGGCACAGGCACAGTGTTTCTGCCTCTTGGTCCCCTCCCAGCCTGTGCCAGTCCAGCCTGCTTGGCTGGAACGGGAGAAAGGGCAGGCAAATCTGTGTTTGTAAAGCAGCTCTTTGAAAATGAAAGAGTTTGGGTTTCTTGAAAATGAGCATAATGTTATCCAGGCAAAATATTCGTAGGTTCTGTATAATATTGCATATACAATGAGACTGTCCTTGTGAATATGATAAAGGTCTGTTTCAACTTAAAATGCTCCAGACTCCTCCATTGTGGGTTTATTCCTCTGAGAACACCCTGGATGTGTTATCCTCTCTAGACTTTGAGTTAGTCCTGGCACATTTCTCCAACCTTTCAGTGAATTCCAAAGCTGTTGTTTAATGTCACACAATGGCCATGTGGTGTCCCCGTGCTGGAATGAAGCACTCCCTGCTGTCCCACGGCTCTCCTGTGTCACAGCTCCGTGTGCTCCAGCACGGACACTGGGATCAAGCTGTGCCTGCTCTGTGACCCGGCTGAAGGAAGGAGCAGTGGCCATTTCTTTGTTAAGTATTTCACTTTTTAGTTCCAGCTCTGCAGGTGTCAGTGGTGCAGGATTGGGCTGCACGTTCCACCTCTGCTGTCTCCTCTCAGTGTTGTGTCCCCATGCTCAGAGTCCTGCTGGCACCACTGGCACACGGGGTGCCAGCAGCCCTGAGCAGCTTCCCAAGTTTCTGCAGCACTTTTAGTTTTGAAGTTTCTTGGTTACTTCGACTGCCACCAAAACAGTTTCTTTTCTACTTTTGTTTCTCTTTTCTGGTGTTGTTATGATTCACCCTTGGGAGGTTCGGAAAATTGCTCCAAGCTTCTTAAACTTATGCAACAGTTGTCAGGAAACCTGACCTACTTCAGAGCTGCTCTCACCTGGCTGAGAATGTGTCTGAGACTGAACTGCAGCCACATAAACTTCCCCCTGGGTCTGGGGAAAAAATGATTCATTATGAAAATTGGAGGTTTGTGCTGTGAGGCAGAATAAACAGGATGCTGCAAACTGACAAATTGCCCAGTCCTTAGATTGGATTCAGTGGGAACTCTGCTTGTTTGGGTAAAGACCTGGATGTGAAGAGTTGAAGCAATGGGTGACTTGTTGGAACTGGTGGAGGACAGCATCTGCAATTGCTTGTAGACAGTACTGGGGCAAAACCTGAAGATATCTATTTGAAACCAAAGCTGCTGCCAGGGACAGATTTTTGTAATTTAAAAAGGTACATCTCATTTTTCATTCAGGAATGTGCAGATGCTCCATGTGGGCGTCGTTCCCATAGGTGGCAATTGTGGAGTTGTGTGAACTGGATGTGACCCAGTGGGTTGTTGAGTGGCTCCTCTGTCCGTTCCTGAGTTTAAGGAAAATCCAAATTTTCATGCCTTGGTGAAACAAAAAGAGTTGATGGTGTATCTCCATCTACACCACTGAGTTAGATGTATAACATGAAAAACTGAAAGTAAAAGAGATGGAACTGGAACAGGGACATGGGATCCAGGAAGCCTCATCCAGCTTTGATTTGTGCCTGTTCTGCTGTGCTTACAGAAAATATGGACTAATTCCCTCAGACCTGCAAAGAGGGGACTGAGAAAAACCCAACTCTTAAAATGCAGTGATGGGTTGTGTCTTGCCATGCTGTACATGGGCCAATTCCTTTGGGGTGGGAAGGCCCTGGGTTTAAAACATCTCCAGGTGATTGTGGCCAATGGATCCCAAATTATTTACAGCCAATGTCCATAATCAGATTCCTTTGGGAATCCATGAAGGCCTGAGCTCTGCCAGAAAAGGTGTTAGAGGCTGAAGTGCAGTAATCTCTGAACCTTTTTTCCTTCCTTGCAGGGCACCATTCGCAGGATCATTATCGAGAACCCGGATCAGGTAGGGAAACTGTGCTGGAGTTCCCTCAGCTCCTTCCCCAGCTGCCTCTGCAGGGCATGATAAACACTTTGAGAGCACACAGCTCACACCTCTGAGGGTGAGAGATGGATTTATGAGGGATTGAAAACACTGCAGAATGGCCAGTCAGGCTCCCACCTCTCAGCACTTAAGCTTCATTAATATTGATTAACTACTAACTGTTTCTACTGTATTTATTTCACATAGTCCCTGTGCAAGCACAGCCACTTTGTTTCCAAATGGACACATCCTCAAGGACATCTCACATGTCTTTAAATTACCTATTTTTAGTCAAAATTACACTAATCCTGAGTTTGCTGTTTGACAAGATTTATGGATGTTTTTATTTATGTGTTTTACAGGAGCCATTGTCACCTTTTCTTAGAGGGGCGAACTTCTGTCCTGGAAATAATGTCATCTATGAAAAGACAATACGAAAATACGAGCTATTAAATCCCCTCCAAGTAAGTTAGGTGTTTATATTACCTATTGCAAAAAGAAAATTGAGGTGGTAGCAGGAAATTGATGTTTCTGGGTTGGTTTGGTTCTGGGTTTTTGTTTGTTTTTGTGGGGAGTAGCTGCCAATCTGAGAACTACCTTGTGATCTAGGACACATTCTCAGAGTAAATGAAACAATATTTAAGGAGAGCAGAAGGTGGAATGTTTGCCATATTTTTCCTGAGAATTTATTTATTTATTAACAGTGAAAACTGCTTTGTGTCTCTAATACTGTCAGTCTGTATCTGAATGGTGACTGTAAATTGGTTTCTTGCAGTAGCTTCACAACAGAACAACCAAGATAAATTTTTGGAAAAAAAAGTTAAAAAGACAATTTTTTTTTTACTGACTCTTGAAACAATATATATTTGGCAAGCCTGTCTGAAATGTCATCTTACGACTGGTGTTTTGTCAATAGCAAAAATATTGCTCCATTTTTGCTCTGAAGTGTTTCCAACAAGAAAAAAAATATTGAAATTTAGCATATCTCAGAGTGATTTTCCTGGGGGGTTTTTTACTTTGTTTTCTTAAATTGAAGTTTTCATGCCACTCAGGATTTTAGACAGCTGAATTATCTGTGATATTCAGTCTCTGAAGTGGAAAAAGGGAAAAAAAGCAATTATAAATAGTAGCTTCTTTCTTTCTGCAGATGATGTGCAAAGAAAAGAATAAAAAATTGTGGAAGTCCTGGAAACCATAGTTTTACTTCTGTTTTTTGTTACCTGTGGTATGTTTAGATTTAGGTCAAATCAGGAGCGTAGTTTTGAAGGAAATTTTCATGTGTGATGGGACATCCACCTTGGGAAAGGTGTCTCTCCTGTGCTTTTCACTGGCAGCTTCTGAAATTGGAGGGAAAATGGTGAATTACAACCCTGGAGCACAAAAGTGTGAGGCAAACTCACATTCAGTTAGGAATTAGAGCAAGTTTATTGGGGTTATTAAAACATCCGAAACCACCAGCAGCCTTGCCAGTCGCGGACACGTTTCATTCGCTATTGAGGTTAATCTCCCACCCCCTCCAGACATGTCCAGCACTAACAAGTCCGGGTTTGTCCGCAGGAGAGGCAGTTCCAGGTGTGCCAGGTGGAGCAGTGCCCGCCGGTGCCGGTGCCGCAGCAGTGCCAGCAGACACAGACGGGCAGCCCCTGCGAGCTGTGCCCGGGCCCGGGCAGCGACGAGTGCCGGGGACACACCGTGAGGAGGGGCACGGCCCCCGAGCTGGTGAGGGCTCCACGCTTTGTTCTTAGGCAGGGACAAAACTCTGGGAATGAAGGGTTTTGTGTACGTGCAGGTTTTGTTGGAACTCTCAGCACCACACCCCTAGAACTAACCAGGGTCTGTATGTCTGTCTGAGCTGTCTAAGGCTTTGTCATGTGCTGTTGAGGGGGGATATGGGTGTTTGAGGTGTTGTATTTCTCGTTGTCACAGACCTGTGCTCAGGTGTGCCCTGACTGAGATCAGCCGATGGTGTTTAACTGTGCTCAGTCTCTCTGGGTTGTTTGGTTTCGTTTTCTTTACCCATCAATTCAGAAAGGTTTCACCTGTCGGTCTGTACACACAGACTGAGGGGTACACAGCTCTGCCTCAAGTCTGGGAGAAAACACACTTTGCTTCATAACCTCGACAAACATCAGCTCAGGATTCCTTTCCTCCTATGCTGCTCAACCAGGGCTTCAAATATATTTCAATTTGATGCAAAAGTTGTTGACACAGATTCACTGGAAGCACAGAAGGAACTTCCTGGTGTAGCTGTAGCCTGTTAGTGCAGCTGGAGAGGGAGTGCAGCAGGTCCCTCCTGTGCACCCAGTCGGTGTTTGGGTGACAAAGGCAAACACCCTGAGGACCTCAGTGTCAGACCTCTGCAGAACCTTCCAGAGCCTGACACTCCCATCAAGCAGCTCGGGACACTCAGCTTGGGCTGGTGTTCCCACAGAGCTGATGACAAATGATGGCACTGCTGTGGAAGCAGGACTTAGTGCCTGTTGTTCTAAAGGAAGTAATTCCTCTCTGTACAGTTTTTTGAAAACCAGCAGACATGGAAGACTCACTACCAAGGGAAGCATAAACAAATTGCAAATGTCTAAGAGCAGCCAGACCCAAATCCATCCTACCTGTAGCATTTTCATGTTCAGCTTTCCTCCCAAAGAAGGGTTCCTGTTCTGATCTCCAGCCTGTCTCCTGCCAGGTGAGCTGCCCCCAGGACAACCCCGAGCAGCTGGACTGTCGCTTCTTTGGGGAGCTGCTGGCGGAGCTGCACCGCAAGAGCACTGACCTGTACAGCTGTTTGCTGCAGCACGTGGAGAAGATTGGCACAAGGTATTGCCACTGGATCTGTCATTCCCGTGTCCCAGACATCCAGCACTGCACAGCTGACAGGGACAGTGTTGTTTGTGAATTGGTTGTACTCTTTTTTTTCTTCCTGACGGCTAGAATTGACTGGATGTTTTACACATTCATCTGATTTGCAAGTAACTGAGGACATAAAAATGCTGTAAGCCAAGGAAATTTATTGAATTTGATGCTTAGGAACCATGTCTCGCATGTGTTTGAGCAAACAAGTAGTTACAGCACACTCTGACACATATTTCATGACAATTCTGTTGCTGTGTCCTGAAGAAACAACCTAAATGTCCAAGTTTCCTCTGTCCTGTTGTGATGTTGTGTCATGGAGTAAAGGACAGCCACCACCAGGCATAAAGCTCAGTCTCTACACCCAAATGAACATTAAGCACATTTTCTGCAGAGCCCTGCAGACCATCCATGGGAAGAAGTGAGATTCACAGCCTGCACAACCTTCCCCCTTCCCTCCCAATCACCCTCATTCTTCCCCCTCACTCCTGCTCTCATCTGGTGCTTTCCAAGGTTACTGAATAAGGAAAATGGTCCTGTAGCAGAGGGAAAAAGGGAATTTAACCACCACAGAAACCCTGACAGTGCCGAGTCAACACTTGGGGCAGGGCAGGGTATTGCAGCAGAGTTGCGGGCAAACCATTATCCCGGCAATTAAGGGAGTAATTGGGTTAGCTGACCATAATTGGGATAACTGCCCAAAGAACTGGGGATTGTCAGCCCGTGTTAGCTGTGCTGCTGTAGGACTCCAGTCTCCCTGGGAATTCCTCGCTGGAGTGGTGTTTAACAGGTCACTGCCCGGCACCACAGAGGGAAGGTAATGGACTCTGGAGCTGATAAAGGCCCTTCCTCGCTCTGTATTGTCCACTGATGTTTTAGTGGTGAACGCGGGCTTGAATCCTGAAAGTTCTCAAGCAGCTTTGTGTTAACAGATCCTTGGATTTTGTGTTTTACAGGAACCACGACATCGAATTCACATGCCAGGTAAGGCCCAGGCTGTCCCCTGACACTGGCGGGGGGGCGGGGTTCAGGCAAATTAAGCCAAGCCAGTTGCCGTGAAGGGGGCTGGTCTTTGTTAGTTAATGGTTCCTGCTTGGCAAAAACATTCAGAGCCTGAAACCTACTGCCAGGCAGGTATTTGCAAATGTGAGAATACTGAAAGGAAATGTCAAGAATTCGCATTATTCCAGTATGAAAGTTAAATTTTGGCAGTCTCTCCTGCTGATATCTCTCTCCTGCCAATAATGGTTTCACTGGAAAATGACTTGCACAGGTACCTGTATTTTCAGAATGTGTTTTTTGCAAGGGCTGCTTCACTCCCTGACCAGTGAGAGCTGCTGCTGAGCAGCAGGAGCTGCACCTTTGAAGGCATTCAGTGCGAATGGGGCAGAAATACTTGTCCAGGGTTCACCTGCAGGAAGCAAATGCCACTGAATCCTGGCAGCATCTCCTGTTGGTCATCTGGGTTTTATTGGCAGCCCATTCGCTGGTCAGAAACACGAGGCTTTGCCCCACCATGAACTGCTGGGAGTTGTAGCATCAGCTGTTAATCCCTGAGAGAGGATTGGTTTGAATACTGCTTTTAAAATAAATGTTAAATTTAAGGATTTGAATATATGCTTCATGTATCACTTCATCTCACTTTGTACATGCCTCACATATAAAAGACTTTGGAAGTTTTATGGATAGACTTTGATCTGTTCTTGTTCTTATTTGCCTTGTACTAAGGATGTTTTTCATAGCAGAGCTGTGTAATTAATGAAAAAACCACATTGCTATCTACCAGGCAAAATTCTTAATCAAGATGTCTCCCCTTTCCTCCCTTCTTTGCTTAGACTGAAGATATTGAGGAATTAATTCCCAAAGGACTGTCTGAGGCAACAAAGCAGCAGATTCGTTATCTCCTCCAGGTATGGGAGCTTGGCAGCCTGTAGGAAGTGGGAGCAGTAGGAGTTGGCTCACACACAGGAGGGACTTGGTACATCACACACTTCACTCTGCATTCCCTCATTCCGCTGTTTCTACAGTAAAGGGGGTGCTATGGTGGTGTTAAGGGAAGTGTCAGCCGGACCCACAGTCCACTTGTGTGTTTTAAACTGAGCTTTACTGGGGCTTTCCTGCAGTTTCACTGGAAACTCTCTTGGCTTTAGACCACTGACAGGAGAACAGAGACCTTTCATCTTTCTGTGTTGTGTATTAAGGCTTTACTTTAAAAGCCAAACACAAATAGTAGGTGCTAAAAACAGAAGCAGAACCTGAACCCCACGTGCTCACAGCCCAACCCCATGGCTGGGCATGGAGCAGGCAGGGAGGGGTGGGGAGGGAGCTGGAGAACCAGAGCAGAAGGACAAAACCCTTTACACCTGAACCACAGCAGCAATGGTTCCGTTTGTTGCCGGATGCCAAAAGCACAGCTCAGCACTCAGAGCTGCCTTTGCCAGGCAGGTGTGTCAGAGCAGGATCCAGGGCAGCCTCAGCAGGAGTGTCCTGATCTGGGCTCCCTCAGGTAGGGGGAGGGTGATCCTACTGGGGAGCTGCACCTTGGAATCACTTCCTGGTAAAAAAAAAAATCCATTGCAATGAAGTTGTGAAGGAGCTGGTCTGGTCTGAGTTTGCAGCTGCCCTGCTCTGACCTCCCCAGTCCCTTCCACCTGGAATTATTCTGTGCTTCTCTTACAAGGAAGATGGACATCAACCCCCAAATATTCCATGGCCTCATGCTGGCCCAGTGTCCCAGGAGGCTGGTTCAGCTCCAGGTGAAAAAGCTGGAACAGGCATTTCCTGTTTTCTCTGTGTCCAGCTGGTTTTGCATCCTCACAGCTGTGATTAAAAAATGCAGCCAAAATGGCTTTTGGGGAACCAGGTGTTGTCAGGATACACCCAGAGTGTTCCCAGACCCCTTGGCCACTGGGACAGAGCTGGGAGGGAAGGGTTTGCACAGCCCAGGATCTCAAGTTGGGAATGCCCAGAGGCTCCTCTAAGGACACAGAGAATTCCACAGGAAAAGCACATGGCACCTCTGGGATTTAGCAACCTCTAGCACGAAGCAATTGCTGATGGGGTTTTACTTACACTTTTATAGTCTAAATGTCACCATTTGACTTAATTCCTTCTTTCAAACTACTCTGTAGTGTATTACACAATAAAACCAACAAAACCATAAGACAAAAGTGAAATTCCACTTTAATTACAGAACAAACAAAAAGTTGAGTTACACTAGGAATGAAGGCTCAGTCACACCATGGCACCAAATTTTTGGGGACAATAAAACTGGGCAAGGGCCAATCCCTGTATGGATAGAGAGCGCATTCTTCCAAGTTAAGGGAACACGCAGGAGGGTTTCACTTTTGTCCAGACAGTAAAAAACCACAGCTTTTGCACAGAATATTCAGCCCTTCCAGGAGAGTCACAGCTTGAGGAGTTATTTTGTGTGTCCTTTCAAAGTCTATTTTTCTTTTAAATATTATAAATGTATCATGGAATGCAACAATTTATGTTTTCACCTGAATCAATACACAGCTATTAGAGGCATTGAAATTAACATTCCAAAGGAGAACACTGTTGGGCTGTGGTCACTTCTGGTTTTCTCTTTCATCCAGGTGACTCCTTTCATCTTTGGGATCTTTTTCCTTTTAAAGGGAGGAGTTGGCTGTATGAGCTTTTTTAATTTAAATTTTTTAAAATGTTAATTAAGTTCCCTCACCCTTGAGCCCAAAGCTTTGCCAGATCTCAAACATGACTCATTCTTCTTTTCAGGCAGGGCAGTAATTTTTAAAAATCAGTGTAAGCACAAAGCTTTGAAAGCTCACATAATAATTGTGCAATATTAACAATTTATTTTTCCCTATATTGGTGTACAAAGGCAGTTCCTTACCCTGTTGTTCCTTCCACTTTAACAATGTTGTCCTGTGTTACGAGCAGAAATTGAACACTGGCATTTGCAGAACAAAGTACAATGAGAATGTTTCTTGTAGAAACTGTGGGCATTCAAAGGATGTGCAATGGTTTTAGAAGTTACTGTCAGCTGTAAAGCAGTTTCTGTTCTACCTCTTGTCAGGCATATTGTAAACAAAGCTGCCTAATAAATCCCAATTATCCTTTTAATTTCTCCCCTCCCAGATGAGAGCGACATCGGACAAATCCCTGAGACTTGTGCTTTCCACGTTCAAGAATCTGCGTGAGGAGCTCTGCCATTTGCAGGATGACCTGGGGGTGAGTCCTGTCCCTCACTGCCCAGGGCTCATCCAGCTGTTCCCAGCTGGCAGCAGGAGCCCAGGGCTGGCATTCCAGGCTGTGGCTGTGCTGATGGCAGTGGCTGCTCTCAGTGCCTCGGGGGGCTGGATGGACACGGGTGGCTTTGGCAGCTCCAGGGGTTCTGTGGCTGTGGATGCAGGCAGCAGATCATTCCTCTTGGGAAGTAGAAGTGTTTCCCACACCAGCCCAAGTGCTGGCACTGCTGGGAATGTCACAGCATTGTCCTGGAAAATGCAAAGTTGAGGGAGAAGGAGTTTGAACTTGAGCACAGAACAAGGAGTCTGTGCAGTAGGCTTAGCTTTGTGGTGGTTTTTGTTTGTGTGGGTTTTTTTTGTTGGCTTCTATTTAAATTGTTTCTGGGACAGACTGGAAGGGCAGTGTCCAGTGCCCAGCACAAAGCCACAGGCACTACAGTGTGTGCTGTGTACCTAAACCCCAGACTTTCAAGAAAGTTGAGCATTGTCTCAGTTCTAAAACATCCTTTTACTAAAGACTGAGTGTGTTGCTCTTTATGGGAAGAGTTTACTGAAAAATTGCAGCTTTTGACTGTGAACTTTTGACTTTTGTCCTCCAGAAGCTGGAAACCGACAATGTCTTGCTGAAGAAGGATTTGGCTTTTAAGGATTCTCAAGTAAAAGAATATGAAACAATGTTGGCTTCTCTGAGGGAGAACAATCGTCAGCAGCAGGTGATTCTAGAACTGTTTTCAGTGTCATTCCAGGCAGCCAAAATGGGGGCAGTTTGCTGACTTTTGGGTACTCTGAGTAACTGCTGCCTGCTGTGTGTGTGATGCTGTTCCTCCCCTGAGGAATTCCATGTGCTCATTCCCCCTGTACTTTCCAGCAAGGGCTCAGGGACAGCACTGCCAAATGCCGCTCCCTGGAGGAACAGCTCCTGTCCCTGCGGCTCAGCGAGGGGGACAAGGACTGCCAGCTGAAGGAGCTGGAGTACAGCAAGAGGGCCCTGGAGCAGGAGATCCAGAGCCTCAAGCTGCAGGTGAGGGCTCACCTGGCTGCGTGCAGCAGCCGAGTCCCAGCCTCAGAGGGATCAGTGTAGGAAAACTAATGATGAAAACTCTTTGTAAAATAAAAACTGGTTCTTTGCTGCAGAGCTGCTCCAGCCCAACCCTGCAGACCACGACGGATGAGCTCTCCAGCCGCTACGTGGAGATGATCAACAGCCTGAGGGAGGACAAGGACAGGGAGATCCGCAGCCTCAGGGTAAGGGGCTCTGCTGGCACTGGCTGTGTGCAGGGACAGCTGCTCTTGCACTTACAACAGCAGAGATCTACCACAGGCACTTTCTGCGTGTCTTCTGGTTGTGCAGTTACTTTACTCATAGACACTGGTGAAGGCTCAAAACCTTTACAGTAGAACAGAAAACTATGATTTAAAAAAACCCCAACTGTTCTTTAGAAATTCTTAAGAAATTAGGGATCAATCTGATTAGCAGGCTGTCCTAAAGGGACATTTTGTGTGTCCTGATAACATAAGAAATTAGTCAAAAGATGCTCAATAGGAAACAAAAATAAATCCCAGTCACAGCTGTATGTAGGAAATGTCTCTCATGGAAATCAGTGGTAAAAGTGTCTGGAAGCCAATTCAACTGGTTCAGTGTTGGTCTAGCTTTACAGAGTTATAAAAGAATTAAATTAATACTGGGTAGAACTCAGTCCAATTAGCACTTTCTGAATTTACTGTGTGGCTCAGCTTCCTCATCTGAAAATGCCTGTGTCTCGCTGTTAATGGTGTTAATGAAATGCCACCCCCGGAGCCCTGGGTGGGTGCTGAGGGGTCCTGCCCAGAGCCCCCCACACCTGAGAGCTTCTGTCTTGTTCTGCAGTCCCAGCTGTGCCAGTTCCAGCAGGACATATCCAGGAGAGAGGGGAGCAACAGCGACTTGCAAATGAGGCTGCACGAACTGACATCGCTGCTGGAGGACAAAGAGGCTTTTATTAAACAACAGCAAGAGGTAAAAGAATACAAGTTATTTCTCTTCTAAGGGTTTTTGTGTTTAAACCTCCACGTACTGTGTAGGTGAAACCTTACCAGGAAGTCCCTTGTCCTCTCCTGGCTCAGGAATGGGGGTTAGGATTTGTTGTAACTGAATGCTGTTCCTCTGCCAGCCTTCTGGAAGGACAGATTTTCAGACTGTTCTTTGAGACCAGGTTCTGCAAATATTTTGTTGTGACTTTATTGAACTGATACTTCAGAAAACATTACCTCACATCAATGTTTGCTTTTGGTTTTCTCAGGAGCTCTTCAGACTGAAGCACGAGAAATTATCCGGCAGTCAGTCCCCTGGGGTGACAGCTATCATCACTAAAAAGTAATGTGTTATTCACCGTTCTTAAAAACACATCCTTTGGGCTTTCCTTTGTTTAGGCTCTCTTAAGCAATCTGTTCACCTGTCTGCAGGTACAGGAATCAGTATCCTATTCTGGGCCTCCTGTCTGATGACTACAAGGTCACATCACCTGTCAATAAATCACAAACGATTGTAATTGAGAGGACTGGAGAGATCTGGAAACATGTGAGTTTACCTGGAGATGGACTGTTCCCTCTGCACTCCCTAAGTGTTCAATTTAACTTCAAAGCAAATATTTCCCAAACTGAGAGCTCAGGGATGCCCTCGTGGTAATTTAACTCGCTGCAAAAAGCGAAGTGACTGACTGCAGCCAGGGAAGTGTCCTGGCTCTTGCGAGCACGCAGTAATTGGTGGGCGTGGTACAAATGAAACCTTTTGTTGTTTTCTCTGGCACGTAATTACCCTGAACAAAAGCAGCACCGTTGCCCTAACACCGGCCCCGGGGTGTTGCTGTACTGGGCAGGTAGGCAGGGACTGTGTCCTGCTGTGCTCTCAGGTGAGGAGGGATTTGGGAGGGCTGTGCTCCTCTGCATTAGGAGCATTAATAACTCCAAGCTCTTACTAAAACATATGAAGCAGCACATCCCCGAAACTCACCTTGAGCCAGGGCAGTGACTAACCCAGGAATGCAGAAGAGTGGTGACATTTTAAGGAGTGATTCAGAATAAAAATAGAAAACAGGGCTGCAGAAGCTATTTCTGTTACAGGCAGGGGCTTGTGGTGCCAAATTTGGCTACAAGGAAAAGGCTGGAGAAATGGCAGGGTGGCCAAGCAGGGGTGGTGGTGGCTGCAGGCACAAGGTCACAGCAGCACCTGGACACATCCACGGGGGGGACACAGCCAGGAGACAGTTCTGTGACAGCCTGAGCAGATGCAGGTAACACACCTGGCACGCTCCCCAAGGGGACCTTGCCTGCAGCAGGATTAGGAAAGTAAAAGGTTCAGGTTGCTGGCAAAGAGCAGAGTTTTATTACTGATCCCTAAAACTCACCCAGGTGCATTGCAACCTAGTGAAATGTCAAGCAATTAAACATCAATAGAGAAATTAAAAAGTGAAGTGTTTGCCTACAGAGGAAAGGCTCACTGGTCCCCTTGGACCCTTCACCAGAGAAAACAAGTAGGTAATTAAATGAGATGCTTTACAGGAGGTAGTTTTGTTTCATAACAGAAACAGGTTTGTGTATTTCTTCTAACAAGCTGCTTGTTTCTTTTAGGAATGAAAGAAACCTCTGAGCCCTCAGAGCTGCTCCAAGGAGTTCACAACCACTAAAACTGCTTTACTTTCTGCTCTTCTGCATCCAAAAAAGGTTCAGTCTGACAGTGAGGAAGGCTGAGAAAACATTAAGGACTCACTTTTCCCTCGGAAGAGTGGGATGCCATCCCTCTGTGGACTTCAGCTGTTCTTGACTAACTCCTGTTCTCCAGCCAGTCCTGAGGCAGTCTAGGAGACAAAAGGAAGACACCTGAAACCTTTTCCTCTTCGTCCTTGTAGCCATGTTCTGTGTCTACATGCTGAGAGTGGGAATGACCCCGATGTCAGTCCCACCCCTTCCACAGCTGCTTTCAGTGCAGAGTCACGGGCTGCATGGGAACTTCAAAAATACCTCACTGGGACCTGCTCCTTACCTTACACCTGCCTCTGTCTGGGAAGCTCGGACACAAAGGACAAAACTTACAGCAAACCCAGCTTCTGACCTGGCAAATGCCAGCAGGACCCAGTTCAGTGAAGGCTGGGCAAAGGCTCATTTTAGAGAATGTTTCTGACCTCAGAGGTGATGTGTTCTCAGCCCCAAACCAGCTGTAAGTATTTATCTGCTGTGCTTCAAATTTTCAACAACTCGGCATATTTTTATATAGAAGATCTCTGAGCTATTTTCATACATGGACTAAATTTCCTTATCAGACCAACCTGCCATTTACAATTTCTGCTCCTTGCAGGACCACAGAAATTCTTTCAAACTGATTTGGTGTTCATGATTCAGCAGTTGTCTGAGCAACACAGCACAGAGAATCACAGGGAAAGTTTGAATGCTGCCATCCAAAGGTGCTCTTTGATCGTGGGGTTCTTGCTTTGCTTTCCTGCTGCAGCCATGTATTTCTGTTCCCAGATACTATAGACCCTAGGCAACGTTTAATGGGGAAAGAATGCTGGAGGCTATGTGTAACCATGAAATAAAGCCAAGTCTAACTCTCTGGGTCATTGTCTGTCTGTCCTGGAAACTTCTTGTGTGAGGGGGGAGTAGGTGGTGTCTTGCTCCTCTCTATGAATCTTTACAAGTGAAGGATTAGGGCTGGGCCCCTTTTCTGGCTGCTGCTGCTGCCAGTCCTCCCTCAGGTAATGCTGGATGTCCAGCTGGCCTTGTGCTCTTCAGGACTGGGCAAAGAGCCACGATTAAAACCTGCTCCTGCTCTTTTGAGTGTGTCCAGGCTGAGAGGGGCCTGCACTTTCACCTGCCTGGGCCACCCCTTCAGGCTTTAATTAAATACCCTCATTTGAATAAGGAGTGCCTTGCCCCTCTGAATTCAGTAATTATTCTAAAACAGATTCTAAAGCAACCCCTCTTTCTGCAGAGCAGTGAATAAAAGGTACATCTATGCTCAGAGTTACCGTGCTCCTGCCACAGGACGGGGTCAGCATAATAAATCATTTTAGTTACATTACACTGTCAGCAAAACACTTCTCACCTTTGGTGATCTTAACCAAAAAAAAGCCTACCAGCACCACGTTTGTTTAATGCCATCAGAGTTACCTGGGCAGGTGTCTGGGTGCAGGTGCTCCTTGTGCTCCCAGCAGGGCTGGGTCTTTCCCACAGCTCGGATGAAGCTACAAGGAGCAGAAATGGGAGTTATTAATGGCCACAGTTACTGACAGCTCATCCCGGCCATGGATTTCCCAACCAGCCCCTCAGTGACACCAACCTGCATCTCCTCCACTCCATGGCACAGTACAGGGCACACAAGGACCTCCCTTAAGGAGGGACAGGGCTCAGACCAGGAGCTGCTGGGTGTGGTGAGAGAATTCCACGGCCGTTGCTCTGTTTTCAAATACAGCTGCTCCATCGCAGTGGAAACACCATCCTCAAGCAGCCAGGAAAGCTGCAACCTGCTTAGAAAAAGCCCAGGTTCCTGCTCAGGCCAGCCAGATCTTTGTTCTGGGATAGCAAGGACAGCTCCTCAAAGAATCTGAACGTCACCAGACCTTGTATATGCTACAGAGCAGAGGCTGTAACTACACACTGTACTCACACAAAGCAATAAATGGTTGTCAAAAAGCTGTATTAGAGTAGTAGATAAAGCGTATGGCCATTTATTTATGGGCTGGTTTTGTTTTCAAACCATATTTATTTATAAAGCAAATTTAGTACTTTTTACTATAAAGTACCTGTTACTGTGGGCTCAGCTGTCCCCTCTGTGCTGTGGAACTGGAACTGATTTACCTACGGTGGTTTCTGCTGGAGTTTATAGAAACACATTTTCTCAGTTACTCAGCTCTGTAAATGCTGGTTAGAAGCAGTTTACCTTAGCTCATTTCCCACCTCCGTTTCAGGTAGGTCCACCAAGACTTCTACATTTTATTCAGGAACAAATTAGAAAAAAAAATCAGACACTATTTACTTCCTATAATTACAACAATCTACATTCTGCCCTGTCTTTATCTGCCAGAATGCAGAGTCTTGTTTTGCAGTGAAAAGGAGAAAACTGTCTTCTGTTTTTTGACTGACCTTTCTGCAGTATTGAAGTTTCTCTGCCTCAGCTGTAAAATAAAAGCCAAAGAGGGCCCTGGCTGGGAAGTCCCTGACAACTCCAGCAGCCACCAGCCCACACCCAGTACCTCACCTTTACCTCCAGAGTTCTGCTGCTGCTCTTCCGTGTTTTCTCTCTAATTTATTACCTTTAATTGTGGGCAGTTGAAACCTGAGGAAAGAAAAACACAGCTGATGATCAGGATGTGAATCACTTTTAACTGCACCTGTTAGCCCAATAAAAGGCTGCACCAAACAGATCCGACATTTCAGAGCAAGCCCTGCACACGTGTGTGAGGCTCTGCTCGCTCAAGCACCCCTGACCTGTCTGTCACAGCTCTTAAATATTTACTGGGAAAGGGCACAGAGAAGAATTTGGGAAGTGTCCCTCAAACTGCTGAAGATTCAGGTGACATTTTATCCTTGCATTTCAGAAGATTTAAAATGCCACTTTCTAATGAAATCTTATGTTGAGAACAGCAACCGACCTCCTGCTTTGATACAGAACAATTACCTGGTTATTTGGTCTGTCTGCAGGGTGGAAAAATGAGCCAGCACAGCCATGGGCAGTCAAGGATCATCTTCAGGCTGCTATGAAGAAACTCCTTCAGTCCATGTATTCAACATAACATTCAGGAACAAAGCATCGACATTGTGAGAAATCCACAGCTTTAAATAATTAAGACTTTTTCCCTTCTGACTGCTGGACATGCAAGGAAAAGCAGCAACAAAAACCAGATGAAGTCATTCCTGTCTGCTTAATTTCTGCTCTTTGTGCAAAACCTATGAGTTCAGTGGCTCATAGCCCATTGGAAATCCTCGATGAAGGGTTCATTTAATATCACACATTCTTCTTCAGCTTTTTAATCTGTAACTGATGTTGTAATTCAAGTATTCTAAAAAGAGAGGGCATTTAGGAGAGCAGCGTTTTTAGCATTTCATTCCGTAAGCTGTTCCATTACACAGATAAAAAGACAAAACCTACCTGGGATTTCCCAAAATATGTGAGAAGTTTTTCGTGCTCTTAAAGGAAAAAATAAAAATCAAGGGAACGTCAGTATCACATTTGATAATTATTTCAGAAATAAGCAAAACAAACAAAAACCTTACCTGTAAGTTCAAAGGGTTAAATCAAACCCAATGTCCTCCCCTCAACAGTCTCATAAATAGACCTGCAGTAACCTGTTTACTTGAAATGTAATCACATATTAATTAGTGAATAATGCAGTTAAAAATATTAGGCAAATTTACAGAGAATGAGACTTTCCTAAACACCAGAAATGAAAAGGAAACTCCAAAAAATCTGGAGTGCAAGAGATGCGTTTTATTGTATGCCCGTTACGATGAGTAACACATTTAGAAATAATAATCCCACAGAACAGTGACAATCTTATTTTACAGCGTGTACATCATTTTTTACAGCCACATAAAACACTTATTTGTCTAAGAGATTTCCCAAATTTTAACTTTCTGAAGTTTAGAAATATAAAAAAAATTTATTCTCAAGGAACTGATTCTCATCTGGTGCAAAAACAAAATATGAACATTATCTGGAACACAAAGCCACAATATAGCATGAAGTTACAATTTCTCATGTGAACAGCTGTGTGCAAACATGAAGCAACTAAAAAAAGTAAAAAATACACATTATATGCATAACATTTATGACCAGGTTTTTCATTAAATAGCCCTAGACCAGCTCGTTATATAAGCGCCATTGGATTTGCAGCATGCTAACACAAAGCATTTTTAAAGGGATGCATATTTTAAATGTATACACTGTAAACTCAAGATCCACCTCCAAACTCTAGTGGCAGCAGATTTTTCTGGTTAAATACTGCATATATACTTTCTTACAGATTGAAAATGCATGTTTATAGCATGGTATAGATCTTTTTTTAAAAGAATCGATTAAAAGGTGCAATTTTATGTCTATATGGAAAATTTCATATTAGGAGGTAGGACAGTAACTGTCATACCTATTAAGAACACTGCCCTAAAGAACTTCTAAGTACTTTGAATTTTAATTAAAAAAACCCCTACAGTTTTCAACTGTTTTTAATATTCTTTTTAGAGAAGACTTTAAAGTAGCGAGGAAAAAAATTACGTGTTGAGTCACAACACTATGAGCTGCATCCATTTTTATCCTTTAAAAAAAAAGTCAAATTCAAAGTTAATTTTGTTATATGTGCCATACTGAACAACATTCAACTGTAGTTTCAGATAAAAAAAGGGAAATTATATACATATACATCTTTAACCCTAGCACCAGAACACCACCTCTGAGACCATAACATAATGCTCTATCTTAAACAACATATCCTGCAATAAAATAGGTTAGCAGCTTTGAAAACCAGTAAAAAAATGCTTCTTGGACCTAAACTAATAAAGGAAACCAAAAAGTTTCCCTATGAAATGTTTAAAAAAAGAACCAAACCAAACCAAACAAGGGACACCTCCCAAATTTCGCCAGTTCTGGAATTCAATTTCTAGGCACAATTGAAAACGTTGTGATGAAGCGTCAGACTAAAACTCCCTGTTCCAAACTGCACAAGAAGTGAAGAGTGGGCTCCTTTGCAAACCCTCTGCAGCTCACCCCACCAGGGATCTGTTTCCATACTGGAGACACACGTTGGGACTGACAGAATGGGTCACACAACCAGCTCTGCCCTGTCCTCTAGACTTAGCAATGGCAAATACTGTTCCCTTGGGGACATTCATCCATCTTTCTGCAAATTTAAGACATTCATCCATCCTCTGCATTCTCTAGTGCTCTTTAGATTCTGATAAGCAACAATCATAGGGCTATGAGATCCCCTGCCAACCCTAATACTTTTTAAGACTTGTAATACAAAGAATGTAAAGTTATGGTTTAATATCAAGCTTTGAAACCAGGAGAAACAGTTCGTGAGATTTATTTTTTCCCCAATTAGCATATCACAGTTTCTACATCGCTTCCTTCTGGAGCTCACCTATCACATTATGGCCTCTTTGTGGTGCCTCATTATGTGCTGATTTTTCTCGGAGGGCCTGCGGAAGCCCTTTTTGCAGTACTCACACCTGTGGGGGTAGTCTTTGGTGTGGATGGAGATGACGTGGCGCTTAAAGCCCGACGCGTCCGTGGTGCTGTACTCACAGTACTGGCACTGGTACACCTTCCTGCCACTGTGGGTCTTCATGTGCTTCTTCAGTTCGTTCTGCTGCCTGAAGCCCCTTTTACACCTTTTGCATTTAAAAGGCAGGTCCTTGGTGTGAACGGAGAGGATGTGCCCACTGAGTACAAAAGGATCGGACGTTTTGAAGTCACAGTGCCTACACTGGTGGATCTTTTTCCCTTTATGGGTCTCGCTATGCTTTTTGAGCTCCGAGGGCCGGTGGAAGCCTTTCTCACACACCTCACACTTGTGGGGAAAATCCTTGGTGTGCACCGAAATGATGTGTCGCTTCAGGTCACTGGAGTTGGTGCTCTTGTGGTCACAGTGGGGACACTGGTGAGTCTTATGCCCTTGGAAGAGCTCCGTGTGCTGCTGCAGCTCCTTCTCGTCGGCGAAGGCCTGGGGACAGTGCTCACATTTAAAGGGCAGGTCGGTGCCGTGTTTGGTTTTGATGTGAGTTTTCAGGTTGGACTGGTCAGCACACCTGAACACACAGTGCTGACACTGGTATGGCTTTTCCCCCGTGTGGGTCCTCATGTGCTTTTTCAGCTCCGAGGGGTGGCGGAAGCCCTTCCCGCACTCCACGCACACATGAGGGAAGTTCTTGCTATGGACTGCGAGCAGGTGCCTGTTGAGGAGCCCCTGCTCTGCAGTCTCATAGTCACAATATTTGCACTTGTGGAGCTTGGGCTCCTTGTCCCTCAGGATGAGTTTATTGGAACTCAACGGGCTCGCCTCTCTGTATCTTCTCGTGTACTCTGTAAACTCGTGCGTTTTATCAACTT
Source organism: Lycocorax pyrrhopterus obiensis (assembly GCA_014706295.1). NCBI lineage: Eukaryota > Metazoa > Chordata > Aves > Passeriformes > Paradisaeidae > Lycocorax > Lycocorax pyrrhopterus. The sequence continues at coordinate 16,741,906 of JACSVZ010000005.1, forward strand.
TATTTATAAGTTTATGGCTTTCCAGATGATTGTGGAAACTTACTTTTTTGTTAGTTGTAAAGTCACAGTCTGTACACTGGTATTTCTTCTTGATCATATGATCGGGATGGTTCTTCATATGCCTTTTCAAGAATCCTCTGGATTTAAATTTTTTCCCACAAATATGACAAGGGTAAACTGTTAAGGGCTGTCCATCAGGACCTATTATAACAGCTGTTTTTGAACAAACAAAAACAAGTTATGAAGGAAACACATTTACTGATTAAGAAGTTTTCAATCATCCAAGTGCTGTTCAGATTCATGCACTTACACTTGCAGCAGAGAGAGAGTGGCTCAGTAGTTTAAAAACAACCAATCCACAGCACCTATAGTTTATATAGTTCTGTTTTAGAAACTGCTCAAACAGATCAGGAATATCACATGTGCACTGAATATAGCCATGGGTACTTTTTAATAGCTTGCAACATTCCAATGAATTGCATCAGCCCTGAGTGTACTGACTCTGAATAGCAAAATATGACATTTCTAGGCACAGAACTGGAGGGGGGAAGGACACAGGAAATACGCAAATCATCATGTATAGCTTTTAATTCTGCATCAGCTTAAAAAAGAGAAAAGGAATAGGACAGGAGTAAGTGGCACTCCATGACAATACCGTAACCATCCAGTGTTTACCTGTTTGCCATTGCCTGGCCTCTCCTCTCCTCCTTTTCTTGGTTTTTTGTTTGAGCACTCTATTAGTGCTAATGCTATCACAAATCTGCAGGTACTGTGTTGCATTACCGTTTTTGTTTTCTAATCGTGTATCCAAGTTATTTCCTAGAAACAAAAATTAGACACCATAAAAAACCTTAAACAACTTGTTTCTTTGGGATTGACGACTGGAATTGCACAGCAGCATTATCTACTTTTTAAAAACAAGCACTGCCCATTCCTCTACCACCAACATACATTAAAAAGAAGCGTGCTAATAGGAACCACTATCTATCTTTCCTGGCAAAAATCAAGGGTATGATTGTTTACACACTGATTCCTTTCTGAATATATTCTTTGATTTTTATTTAACTTGTTTTTACTTCTTAACAACCGCATTATCTCTTTTCTGTCTGCAAAACTACATTAAAAACTTGGCAGTGCCTCCCACCTTCCCCACCCCCCTCGGAAGGCCTACAGACATCTAGAATTGTTTTAAATTCAAAATAGTAGAGAAAGACTGTGGAGTCCTTCAATATCTAATTTATGGCTCATTCTTTGCATCTCTGATTAGGAGCACTGACACAGAAATGTCTATTTTTTCAAAGACAGTAGTAGTTTTAATGCTGTTAAAGGTTCTCACCTGCCGCTTGACCATCTTCGTATCTTCGGGGAAGCCTTCTTTCATCTCCTGCAGAAAATGGTATTTTAGTCATTATAAAATAATATTCTTTTTAAAGATGATGCTTTTGAAAGCCTGATAATGAGAGAAAACTAACTTAGCTAATAAGTAACCGGTTAACACCATCCAAATGGAGATGTGCAGCTCAGTGTTGCATAATCTTGAGCCTCAGGAGACAAAATCCCATCTCTGGGAGGATTTATCCACCCCATCTGTGTTTGCATGCTTACCCTGCTGGCTCTCCTGCTTTCCATTATTAATATGCTTGTTTCTGCAAACTTTTAACCTCATCTATCCCCTCAGATACCCATGCAGAGGTTATCTGAAATGCACACTATGCTCCTGAGATGGAAGCACCTTATCTTTCTGGAGTAAAGCAGGCAGATAAGAGGACTTGGCCCTTATCAGCCTCTCAGCACAATGGGGTTCTGGGAGATGCACAAGGAATACCTCAGGAGCACATTCCTCATTTTGCACTGGAAGTATTTGCTGTTATGTGCCAAAGCTCTGTGGTTCTGAAGCACTTTACCAGCCCAGCTGTTGGGCTCTCATTACCACACCAAGGAATTTTCACTAACTTGCTTAATTAATTGTAACAGAAACCATGGATAACTTGGTACCCCCTTAACAAACATTTAACACACCAAAATCCAAGGAAATAATATAAAAGAATAGACAGGATTCTCAATATATCCTAAGACACTTCCACTATTTGAAAACAAATCATCTTTTTTGTTTCTCACCTGAAGGACTAACAGGCTTAAGACACGTATATAAACTGAAATGATTAGGAACATATTTACATGTTTATTCCCATTATTCCCTTTTTGAAGTCTTTCCCCCTTCCCCCCAGCTAATGAAAAATACTTAAGGTTGTTCTTGTTTAAGATCTTCAATATTAAGCATCAAACCCCACACACTCTGTACATCTGAGCTGGGATCAGAAACAAAATAAAACTTCTCCTAACAAGCTTTCCTTTCTACTCCATGAAACTCAACACCCAGCAATCATTGGATGGCAGAGATCAGGAGCTGTTTCCAAACCCCAAGAACAGGGTGAGGTCATCCCAGAGATTCTGGCAGCTGGATGAGGGAGGAAATAATGGCAGAGATTGTCAGGAAAGAAGCACAGGTTCCTACCGTAAGCAGCAGCCCAAGCAACGGGGACAAACGTTTTATTCACGCCAGAGTCCTCAAGCTGGGTGTCTGGAAGGGATGTGGCTTCTTCTTCCCCTACAATAACTTCCATATAAACTTCATCTGCTATTTCAGCACAGCCTGGATTAAGGGAGGAGAATAAATCTTTAATTTTATTCTGCCTGTCCTAACTTTTCCTTCATTTAATTTGCTCTCGCTCTGATTGATACCCATTATAAATTAATTTTCTTCCTTTGGCATTTAAGGGTTCATTGCTTATTCAGACATTCCTTAAAGAGAGAAAACATGTATCAATAAATACTAATCCAAAACAAATGCCCACAAAATTTCCAATATACAAATTCATAAACTTGCAACTGACGACATTTGCCACTTTGTCAGAAAGCTGCTTAATTCACAGTAGGAAAATAGAAAAAGAAGAAGTTTGACTAACCTCATTAACTTCATCCATGGACAAGTTAAATTTAATATAAATAATGAAATGATTGCACACAGTATGCATAAAGTGCATTACCTACATCACTTTAAAATAATTATAGCCTGCTTTTTATTTTTAGAGAAGATGAGCTTAGTTTTCTACCACTTCAGGCTGAAGAATTCTCCAGAAAAAATTAAAAATGTCCTTGAGAGTGATGGTTATATGGGTGTACAAACAGCATGAGAAACAAAAATGTTTCTTATTATGCTTACTAATATCTTCATCTTCCTGAGAAGAGTCCTTAACAGCCATGTAAACCATTTTTTCTCGCTGCATTCTCCCAACACCTCCTTGTTCAATGACTCCAGCTACAGAATGGCCATTGTGGAAGTCACTCTCAGTGACAATTTCTGTCCCACCTTGAACAAAAAGAAGTGACACACATTAAGTCAATGTGAACAAAACCACTGGTAAGATTAATTTCAGATTTAAGTATTTTCTTCTCGTTTACAACAAAACCGTTTTTCATAAAACTCCAATTAAATGTTTTTACATCCAGGTCTGTCATAAAATCATGTAAATTTGATAATCTGGAAGAGATGAGGAAAAAGGTCTCTGGGTGTGTCCTGATAAATTCAAGCCTGACCAACCCCTGCCCAGGGATCACGAGCCTTCCATGTGTGCCAGGAGGAGCTTGGGTGCCACTGGAGACACACAGCTGCCCATGCCCACCAAAACCTGACTGCAACCCTAACCCTGCCCCAAACACAGCCTGGAATCGTGGATATTCCCAGATTCCTGGTCAGGACTCCTCTCTGTGCTCCTCATGCTGAGCAGCAGAGGTTCAGCACTGCCAGCAGCAGCCCTGCCGAGGGGAGGGAGTGCTCCCAAGTAGGGAATGGGGTGATTTGCTGGGACCACCTCCCTGAGAGCAGCTCAGAGAACATCCCTGCTGGGAATTACTTCTCAGCCATAAGAGATTTTGGTTCTCCCTGCTGCTGCATGAGCAGTCTGTCCCTTCTGTCCCTGGAGACTGACAGCCCGCCCCCAGAGGAACACACTGTATTTTGGGAACAGGGCCTGGGAATGATCCAGAGGTTCCAGCTCCAAAAACAACCAAGAGGGGGACTCTCTTTTAAAAGAACACACACAGGTGAGCTGTGCATCCCCTCAGAGCACTGGGAGTGCTGGTCTATCTGTGGGGAAAGGGAACTGCAGAGCAATTCTGAGTGCCTTGGTTCACTTGCAGCCCCAGAAATCCTCCCCTCTCTCTGCAAAGGCCACCAAAATCCACCAAAGGCTCCCACCGACAAGAGGGATCCACCCTAGAGGCTCTGCTGTGTTGAAACACTTGTGTCTTGGAAAGTTAGAGAAAAGCAGCAGCTGAAAAAACAGCTGCAGACACACAGCCACTTCTACATTTTGGCTCTGCCTGCCTGAAAATAGCCCTGCTAATCAAAAAAGAACTTGAGACTAATCCACACCCAGCATTTGCTGCATCTGGGCAGCCTCCACAAATGTCACATTCTACAAAACACTCCAGTCACTGGATTACGTGGAATTAAGAACAAACAGAAAGACCCCGAAACTGAAAGAATAAACAGGATTTCAAAGTACCTATTTCAACATCATCTTCAGCTTCAGCTTTAAATATGTACACTTTGATAACTTCTGAACCAAAGCCATCATCTTTAGCAACATCATCATTTGCCACCTCAGTACTGATCTTCAAGGGAGTGCTTCCTATATGGTCCAATTTCTCTCCAACATCATCCACTGCAAAGAGAAGAGAATAATAATGAGGTTCAAACACATTTTTAGAAGTCAAAGCAATCAGTAGCATGATTTTCTCCACTATTCTCCCTATGCACAGGAAAGCTTTGTATTCATAAGCGGCCTTTAAAAGCAGCTCATCTCAAGAAACTTGTAAGAGATTCCAGAAGTTCAGTATTTCATTGCAACTCAGGAAACACAGCAGAACTACAGAATGAAGGACACAAGGGGCAGCTTGTCATCAAAGGGAATGAGGTAACTGGTTATGGCTGAAACTATTACCCTTAGAAAGCAAAAATGTATCAATAATTAAAATTAAACATCTATACAAAACTGTTAAAAATCAACCCAGAATTGCCTGTTAAGAGTCTAAGAGTCCTCAAAAGTTTCACCAGCACACTGGTGACTAAAATTTAGTAGCTGAACTCCTGTGGAGTGTGATGACTTGGAGTATATTCCCAGCTAAACATTCCCAGCTAAAGAAGTGTGCATCAAAAATCTGACTGTATCTTCTCCCTAAAAGAAATTATGATTTTATCCACTTCATCACTTGAAAACATACACATTAATGAAGATTAATGCATAATATACAGCTGATTAAAAGAAGCAGTGACAATAAATCCAAACACTACTATGAGAGATTGACTCCTCATTCTTTACACAACTCACTCGCTGATTATTTGGCTTATACATTCAAAAAGTTCATTGGATTTCTAAAAAAACCCTGACATTCAAAGGATTAAAAGCAACATATTTTGGTAAAAAAGGCATTCACAGACATGTCCATAGATACACCCCGAATTGCCAGCACAGAGGGGACTGAACTCAGCATCTCTCTGACACATGTACCGACACAGTTCTCTCTGAGGATAAATTTAGCTCCTGTGCAGATGGTCAACACAAACCTGTGCAGTGCTGAACACCCACTGAAGTCCTCTAAATAGAGGAGAATCCCACAAAATGTAGACAAAATCTGAATGAAACACATTCCAGGGAAACAGCATCTTACTGCACATGTAACATTAAAGTATGTGTGCACTAAGCAAAAAAAACTCCTTAAAATGAACACTGAAGTGACAGCAGAGCTTCCTAACTCCACAGGGATGCCGAGGGCTCTGATCCCTGGGAAAGGCTGGCTTACCTGGGACGGCTGCAGTGGTCCCCAAGCCCCTCCCAGTTTCCTGCTCCCAGGGCACTGGTGGCTGCTCCCAAGAGCTGCTTTAACCCCCTGAGACTCCAGACCAGGCTAAACTGGAGTCTCTTTAAGCCTTTAATGCTCAGGGCAGTCACGAGAGGTGGGAAGGAGCAGGTGCCTCTCCTGCAGCAAGGGGAGTGGGAATCCACCTCAGCAATTCCAAACTAAGCTCTTCCCACTCATGGACAGGATTCCACGGACACTGACCCAGCTCACAGCAATGGGACACCTCATTTCTATTCACAAATCTTGGACTGCATCAGGTGAGTACAGAAGTTACTGAGGACAGAACTAGATAAAATGTAAGTACAAGTAAATATTTGGTTTAATTTTAGAACCTCTATGAAGTCTATACTTCGATGAAAATTAATATTCTGAGTTGGAAGGGACCCACAAGGATCATCGAGCCCAACTCTGAAGAGAATGGTCCATATGGGGATTGATCCCACACCCTTGCTGTTATCAGCACCAGGCTCTATAACCTGAAACCCCTAGGGAAAACATTCAAAAATGCTGGTTTAGCTGTTTGGTGGGGTTTGGGGTTTTTTTGTAACTAGCAGATTAATTCCATTGATGAAAAAGTATCAAACATGGATCAGGAAAAAAAATTTCCTCAGGAAGAGAGTTTTTGTTTCTTAATTAAAAAACCTTTCTAAATCTCTACTGAAATCTATGCCAGCAACATAAACACCTTAATGAGTGAGAGTCTGACGTGCCGCGTGATGTTCGTGTGACCTGGCAGGACACTGGGAACAGCCAGAGCACAAGCACTGAGAGAGCCACAACAGAGGACCTGCAATATTCCTCTGACACTTGACTTTCCCAGCAGCAGGTCATTAATACCCCTTTATATCCACTGTGGGAGTGTTACTGCACCTGCTAATTGACATTTGTTATGCTGCCAGAATGGGGTTGGCAGAAGAGTGGGGATGCTGAAATACCCTTATCTTGGAATAAGTATTTCCATACATTTACTAAGCAGGAATTTATTAAAGACTATTTTTTTCCTTCTGCAAGGTTTTTAACATTTATAAAGGTTTTTTATTCATGTTCTGGAAAATGATACATATGTTTAATTTAAGACAATGACCATTCCCACTGCATGTCTGAGTGTTGGAAGGACTGGAGGTAACTCCCAGTACAAGGAGGAATTAAATACCCAGGTCTATGACTACACATGCTGCCAAAAAGAGTATTTCAAACTGTAAGCTGTCCTGCAAATTTAGAATTGGGAGGTGCTAATAAAGTTCTTTTCAAATCTGCAACTCAAGCAACACCAGCTTCTTCTAAACTCATACCTTTTATAAACATAACATGCTACCAGTTTAACAGAAATAAGTATTTTTGTCCTGGGAGGTTATTTAACAACAGCAACTTCCTGCTGGACAGGGGGGTTATCACATGTGTGCTAGGAAGTTTTCTTTATGGTAAAATTTCCAAATATTTAACTAATATTGTGTGACAGTGACTGTGCACCACTATGGGGCTGGTGAAATAACGGAAGAAAAAAATCCCACAATTTTAGATAGTTACCAGGACATCACTTGCAATACAATAAACATTACATAAAGGAAAAACATGAGGAATTTTTCAATTTTTTTAAAGAATGTTTTTAGCAAAAAAAAAACAAGCCCAAAACATGAATATAGCATGTACGCTCACATACTGTGTTTTAATATTGCATGTAAAGCCCTCAAATCTTAAATATCCTTTAAAAATAGGAAGTTCTGTTTTAGAAGGGCAAACTTACAGCAGTATTTTTTTAACTTTTGTGGTTACTTCTACACCATTAACCATCCTGTGTATTTTCAAAAAAATTCAGTCTTTACAATTTAAGCTAAAAAAACGGAAACCTATCAGGGAGTTTGTGTATCCAGGGCCTCTGGGATCACTTTTCCAAAAAAGCAAATGTGTAATATAGCAAAATTTGGAAAATATCAACTGGGCTGAGAAAATGATACCAATATAGACTGTTATCTGTAAGATGTTGCTTTTTGTTTCAAATACAACAAAACACACAACTGGCAATTGCTTTTGCTTAAATTGCTGTCTTACATGAAGTAAATTTCATGGCTTCCATCTACCTTTTAAACAGATTTAGGTAAGAGAAAAACAGCACAGCAGGACAAGTAATCTTTGTCAGGTTACAAAATATTATTGTTTTTTAAAACAGCTCATGAAAACATTCTATTGTCTAAGTAAGATGCCTTCAATCACTGCTAACCCATCAGTGCTAAATTCTCTGCTGCTTTTCCCAGGGATAGCTCCTGGGAACAGGGAATGCTTACTTTCTGTCAATGGCATATCAAAGTGTCTTCCAGCTCTGATTCACCCACCAGAAGCACTACATGTTATTATCTCGTCCCTTAAAATTAACTGAAAAAACACAACAGAGAACCTCCAGAAACAGATGCTGAATCCTCCTGAGTGAACAAGCTTTAAAGGAAAACTCAGCACACTCCCAGTGTTAAACTTACCTGGCTTGGCTGTTTTCAGGTGTGTGATGTCCAGATTCACCGTGGATTGCCAGCTCCCAATCCATGTGATGCCTCACATGCACTATGCTGGTGATACCACAGCCACCAGAGGAGCAACACGAGGGCAAGATAAGTCCCATGCTTTGACAATTCTCCGGGTTTTTCTAATGACTGATCTACTTAAGTCCCATAGGTTCAAATAGAGGAGTAGGAATCCTAAAATGTTTAGCAAATGAGGCAACAGTGTAAGACACTAAAAAGGAGGTGTTGGTGGCACAGTACCTTACCCCCGGGCCAGCTCCAGTGTGGGTCAGTGGTGGCTTTGAGGTCACCAGAATAGTGCATGGGGCCGGCACGCGGAGCGGGGGCTGGCAACCCGCTGTGGGTCTGAATATCGCAAACCTGAAAAACAAAAGAGGGGAGGCTTCAGCTCCACTGCCCACTGCCCCTGCACCACGGGATGTGCTGCTCACCAGCTCCATCTCACTCTGACAAGGGCTGGGGTCAGGGGCCCACCACCGCATTTGGGATTCATTTCCTTTTTATCGAGGTGTTCTGATGGTTAAAAGCAAGGGATCGTGAACACCCTGCGGTATCTGTGTTGTGAACGTATCAGAAATAGATTTTCTAAGTCCTGTGCTTATAAAGCTGGTTTGAAAAAGCTGAATTTATCTGCAGAGTGGTGATAATCTTCCAATGAAAATTTCCAATCTCAAAATCATACACAGATAGTCACACAACTATCAAGACGAACTTACTGTTGTCCAAATAGTATTTACACAAAAAATGTAATTACCAGAAGTGTATGAAGTATCTACACGGGAATGTCACCTCAAAACGGTGAAAAATCACCTTTCAGTAAAGTTCTTTCCAACCCAACCCACTCTATGGTTCTATCATTTAAGCTGTAAGTCCCAACAAGCATAAGGGAAATTAAAATTCCACAGTCAGTTCCATACCCTAAAATGTAGTATTTTGGTAGTTCCCACATGTGGTCCACAGAACAACTCAAAGGATTCCCTAAGGGTATATCTGGCATTTTACGTAAAATCTCCCCTTCTTAGATGCTGAATTTCATTAAAAGACAACTAAGTATTTTGAAATTCTTTAAAAGTGTCACTTTGGTGTGATTTACATTACAAAACAGTTCAACAGTCCTTTGTATACACCCCAAGTGAAATACTCTAAAATTCACTTTCTACAAGATCGACAACATTTGACAATTGAAAAAATATAAGTAAATAAGAAGTCTTGACCTGCTTGATAAATTGAGACCTTTATCTATTCTACACAACACATTATCTCCACAAACAAAACCAATTCAAGGGTAATATTTAAACAATAAGAAAAAAAAATTCAAAACTGCGTAAGAATGATTCATTTCTGCTGACAAAAATACAACAGCAGACACTTTGTGGGGTCAGGCTGGCATCCCCAGCACAACACAGGCTCAAAACTTAGGAAACACAAGAGAGCTCGTCTCTATCAACGATCCAGATGAGGGGATCAGTTTTGCAGGTGACACCAAGTTGGGGGAGTGTCGATGCTGGAGGCTGGGAAGCTCTGCAGGGGAGTCTGAACAGGCTGGATCCACGGGCTGAGGCCAACTGGGGGGGGTTCACAGGTGCCAGGTCCTGCCCTTGGGTGACAACAATCCCACAGAAAGCTCCAGGCTGGGGCAGAGGGGCTGGAAAGCTGTGAAAGGCCCTGGGGGCGCTGGTGCCAACAGCTGGACACAAACCCAGGAGTGCCCAGGTGGGAAAAAGGCCAATGGCACCTGGCCTGGATCAGGAATGGTGTGTCCAGTGGGATCAAGGCAGTGTCCATCACCTGTGCTGGCACTGCTGGGGCACCTCCAGTGCTGGGGACAGCTCTGGGACACGAGGGACAAGAGGGACATTGAGGGGCTGGAGCGTGTCCAGGGAAGGGAACGGAGCTGGGGAAGGGGCTGGAGCCCCAGGAGCAGCTGAGGGAGCTGGGAAAGGGGCTCAGCCTGGAGCAAGGGAGGCTCAGGAGGGACTTTCAGGCTCTGCCCAACTCCCTGGGGTGGTCGGGCTCTGCTCCCACGGAACAGGGACAGGAGGAGAGGGAATGGCCTCAAGCTGTGCCAGGGGACGCTCAGGTTGGATATTGGGAAAAATTCTTTCACGGAAAGGGCTGTCCAGCCCTGTCACAGCTGCCCAGGGCACTGGTGGAGTCCTCATCCCTGGAGGGATTTCAAAAGCCATGTGGATGTGGCCCTCGGGGACATGGTCAGTGATGGCCCTGGCAGTGCTGGGAGAAAGATTAAACTCAATGATCTTACAGCTCTCTCCCAACCTAATAGATTCTATGACTGCCTTAATTTATCTAAATGATTACTTAAAACAAAATCCTAGATGAATAATGTAGCTTTCAACTGTGACTATTCAGGCACATCACGATTATACATATATAAAAATTTAATTTGCTGAAAACTAGGTCTCAAAATGGCTTTGAAACATTGTGAAAGCCAAGCTTGAGAACACCTGACAAAACCATGAATGTGTCAGACACACGTGGGGCCATCAGGTAAGTGAAAGCTTCAGATGCTCTGGTCTAAGTGCAGTATCATCAGCATCAATCACACTCCTCTGTCTCCGAAGGAATCCCAAAGATGACTGTACTTACAATGACAAGGGAAATCGCCAGTTACAGAATAAACTCATCCTAAGTACTCTGTCAGAAAGGAGCAATTTGTTCAGTGAAACAACTGAATGTAAAAATGGTGTTCCTTAGTTACAAAAACACACAGGAATTTTTTTGTTGCAGGTCTAATTTGATTTATAGACTCATTTTTGAAGTTCTTTTTCAAAAAACCCTCTTTTTGACTTCTGTTAGTGACACAGTAATGATGGAAAGCTTTAAAAATCATTGCTGTTTATCCTAGACTGAATGAAAATAAATATCAATATAAACTTTGCATAAGGGACATAAATACTATAAGAGAGTGAAATCATTATAATCACGAATCAGTCATGTCCTCTGTCATGAAATTTTTCATAAATGCAGCTTGTGAACAGACTGACACTTCGACACACTTGGCATTGACTTTTTTTTTAACATATTGCTTCTGACTAAATAAAATCTGTTTTGACCTACTCACATTTCAGTAAGTGACTTGGGCAAGTCAAAAAATTTAAATTAACTATCATATATTTTATCAAATTTGTGTAACAGCAACAACTGATACCTTGGGTATAATGTAACCACTGAAGAAACAGAAAGTACCCAAGGTTCTTTCAGCAGCCAACTTCAGCTACCTGTCAACAGGATCATATGGAGCTGGATGCTGTGTGGGAACTGAAATGTGTTAATGAGCCAATCCATTAATGCACATGACCCCTTATTTCCAAGTTCAGCCTAGAACAGCATAACAGACAGTGAAATGCCTATTATAATTTTTAATACACTAAACAAACCATATTTTGTGGACACATTGAGAAAACTTTGAGTTAGAGATCTTAAAAAAACTATTTCTTTGTGGATGCTGCTGATTAAGCCCAACATATTATTTTTACATGAATCTGCATAACATTGTAATATAGCTGAGGTGTTTTTTAAAAAAAACGTAGTATATTCAAAATAAATTGAATGTTTAACTTTCCAAGGTGTTTTTCTTAAATTTCCTGGAATATCTAGTTTCAGAAACACAAACATACACACTCACTCAGCAGCATCAAAGTCCTTCTCTTTCTTGTTGCATCAGCGACTTTGCATCAAAACCCCCAAATTCAGACACCAGTAATTAACTGGGCACCAGCCTATTCCCTGAGCATTCCAAGAGTCCAGTTATAGGAACTTCTGCCCACCAGAGCACTTCCAGCTCAGCTCCCTCCTGCTTCCATCTACCTCTGTAGAACTTACAAGATATCATCAGGTAGTCTTCAGATGTGCTCTTGCCATCATCATCGTCCTCGGTTTTGATGGTGACTGTGGAGCCAGGGACAGTCCCAGCTGCCTGGATGACGGCTTCCGAATCCGAGTTTGTCACCAGCACCTCTTCCGAGACCATGGTGGGGGAGTCGGCCCCGGCCACAGAATCCTGCACCACGTGCTCCAAGTGACCCTCAGGGCCTGTGACAAGGTCTGCCACAAACACCTGGTCGGGAACTCGCACGGTTTCTGTGATCAGGTCAGAAGTCAAAACGTGGTCACTGGTGTCCAAAGCCTCTTCGATGGCAACATCGGCCTCCAACACGGAGTCGGGAACAATGACGCCCTCCGTGACAACGTCCGTTTCCGTGATGATGTCGGGCCCCTGGACCACCTCAGCTGCCAAGCCATGATCAAGAGTTATCCCATCATCCGTGACCACGTCAGAAACCAGGACAGCTTCGGGGACTGACACAACAATGTGGTCTCCATCGATGTGAGCAGTGCCAGCCATTCCAGCCACTAGGGAACAACCAGGAACCAGGAGAAAAATGTTACAATTATTGCACCAGCAAGTGGTTTATCTAAGGAATGGAGTTATCACGCAGACAAGTTAAACACAGATGTAAAAATCTGTTACTTCTCAACATCCACATTTTGCATTTCACCCGATAAACACTGTCCAAAGCAGCCGGTTTTGTACAAGTTAAGATAAACAAAACATACCACTTCAAGACATAATGTGGAGTTTGTCCCAAACTTAGGTTTTACAATGAGGATCTGCTAAAAACTAAAGGCCAGTTTACAATTCAGTCTCTTTTATTTTAAATTCCCAGTTAGCAAACATTTCATTCCAGCAGCGATGTGAACCTTCACAGAACTCTTGCGTGATGCTGAAAGAGTGGCAACAAACCATTAACTGCTGTTACAGTAAAAGGACTCATCTTTTGGACTGCATGGGCCTTGTTAAAAATAAACACTCAGTTGTATGTAATATTTATAATAAAATTTCCAACAACTTGCCACATCACAAGGAATGGCTGGAGGTAGAAACCTGGTTTTTATTACCAGACTGGACTGGCCAGTCGTGTTTGCAGACTACTTTTCTAGACATAACAAAGAATGCACAGTGAACTATTTTAACACACAAACAGCAGTTTTAATCTTGAAAACACTCAAGAAAATGGTTCGTATCAGAATAAAAAAAATAATTAACATTATTCAGTAATTCAGTTGTAATTCAAATGCAAATATCCTGGCATAAAGACATGGTCCTTCCCAATACCTGAGAAGGTCATCTCCTGGATTTTACTCACTATTTGTAATAGTTAAAATGTTTACCAAAATCCTGCATGATCATAGTGTGAGGCATTTTGGATTCCTGTGTTTGCAATCCAAGACTTCCACCACCTGGATCCATATTCAGCCAAATTCATTCACAAATAACTGCAGCAAAACAAAAACAAGAACTTATGTTTAACAGTGTTCCTGTGTTGATCAGCTTTACTGGATTGATGTGTTACACTGACAAACACAGAGAAGTATCTACCCACAAATTCAAGAAAAACATAAGCAATACATCACATAATTAACTTCATTATTTTGGTTCATATTTTTTTGACTTTAGCATACCAATAAATATCAGCAATTGTGCACAGAGCAGTCACCTCTGCTCTGCCCCTGTCTGCACAGCCTCATTAACTAATTACCAAGACTGGTGATTCTGGATGTGTGGAGCTACAATGAAGAAAGTGAAGGACTGTATTGGGAGTATCATTTTTTCCAATTCTTTCAAAATTTGGATATACGAGACACTTCAAAACCAATTTTAACATGTAAATTTAATTGGGGATGCCAAATCTTTTTGACAAGGTACAGCTACACAAAGTCACTCCCAGAGCAGGAGACACGATGTATCATTTGACAGACTGTTCCCATAAAACACAGGAGAGAAGGATAAAATCAGCATTCCAACATGTTGTTTGCATTGCTACCCAACACTGAAGTGTGGGGATTCTGAATTATTTCCCAACTTGCTGCAACCCAAAGGACTTTACACAAGTTCTCAGTGCAGACAAAGTGACTCCACAGAAGCACATATGGGATCATACAGAACTCAAGGCTTTCACAGGTGAAAAATCTCCAGCCTAAAAAAATCTCTGTTGCACAAGACTAAAATCTTGTACTTTCCTGCCCTCTCGTACCCAAGAAACAGAAAAAGTGACAGTATCACAGAGCAAATGAGGAGTTTTAGGAGTTGTGGGAAGTGACCGCAGCGTCAGAGCTCAGAACTACATGACCTGGGTGGGGCAGAGAGGAGCAGGGAGCACAAATCTTTCATGGGTAAGTCTCCAAAGTATGGTGCTTTCCTGTTGTAGCATCAACCTTGGTTTTGCTCTCCTAGATCTCATAAAAGAAATTACCAGTAGCCTACCACAAGAATTTGTTAAATCTCAGCATCTAAATCCAAACCTTGATGGAAACTCCAATTACTTTGTGGTAGAACATACTTGACAACCCCACTGCAGTGAGTTCCACCTCAAGAGCCAGCACAGCCAAGGAAGGTGAATAATGAAACAAGCCAAGCTGTAGGAACAAGTGCCCAAAATCTGAGACACCTCTAAGGCAGAGTCAAGGGGCCCAGGAAGAGCCAGGACCTCACACAACTCCTGAGCTCCTCCAGCAAAGGTGCCCAATGATGGCAACTGCAAGGAAAAGCCACTGATCCACCCCAAGGAGGTCTGAATTCAAGACTACCAAAAAAGTCAAACATTATCCATGAGGAAACTTGTCAAGGATTTTACTAATTCAATTCCACTCCAAAATCAAATTCTTTCAGCATTATAAGGCTCACAGAGCAGCTCCAGAACCTCAATGCAATGCTCCATCGCTCCCAAATTACCACCACAGCCACCCGAAATTCTCACAGTAGGTAACGAATCCTTGCTAGTACAAAATATGATGCAGCTCTAGACCATAAATGGCTCACTTAACTATTTGAGAATTAAGGCAATATCTAACATTTCCTGACCACAGGCTTTGCATTCAGAGAATCCTTTTTTCAGTGTAAATGGATACGAATAATTATCTTAACTTATATCAATCTGAGATTACAGGAAGAATATGCCAGACTTTTTTTTCCTTCTCAATAAGCAACTTATTTTCAGATTAAATAAGTAGGTGTACCACATATTACATATTGTGGTACATAGAAAAATTCAATACAAAGTAGGACTATAATTTAAATTTAAATTTCTGCAGGGAAAGCAAATTATCACTAAAAAAGTACTTTCCGGGTAGTTAACAGGACTAGAAAAATAACCAGTTATGGGATGGCACCTTCTGTTTATGGAGTACCAGCAATCCCATAAACTTCCCCTAAAATCAGAGATGCATGATGACACACAGGCAACAACCCCACTGAAGCTGTACCAACCCTACGAAGAACGTTCTTGTAAACCCTCACTGTAGACAAAGGACAGACTTGAATCAACCACACAATCACAAATTTATTTTTAAAATCACCTTTGGAATCTTAAAGGAATGCACTGACAGCTGGAAAAGCCCTTCCTGCTACCGCTGGAGGAATTAACCATGGATGAGGCCCATGGCTCCCCCCAAACCGGGTGGTTCTGCTCACAGGTTGCAGCAGTGCAGATGATGCAGTTTCACATGTCACATATGCAGGCAAATCTTGTTATTGGGAACAGCAAAAAAATGCAGCGCAGTGATTAATTGTGGTTCTTCTCAGCTTCCTCCTGTAGTACACTGTGTAACACACCCACACCACCACAGGCAGATCCAATCACGGGTTTGCAAGGGGAGAAATCAGGCAGAAAGCCACAATTCCACACCCTGTCACAATCCCAAACTTATCCATTCCTCTCTTCCTCTAGCTCGTAACATCTCAAGTTTTTCCTCTCAATTCCCCTTCTCCTCTGGGTATTTAAAGACAGTGAAAATGTTTTAATAGCATCAGCCAATAAAATATTCACTTTACAACATTCTATTAATTTTTTAATTTTTTGTTTCAATTACAGCATGCTATCTTCGCCCAGGAAAGAGCACATTATCATCAGATCCCAAAATGAAGTATTTCATGCAACCCACACCGAGATTCCCAGAACAGTGTCTCAACAGCTAAATTTTTAAAATATGTCTGTATCTGGAATGGTTTTGCTTTTCTGAAAAATAACAGTTCTCTTTCTAATGAGCCTGAGGTTCATTTCAACCTATTTCAGCTCTTTATGCCAAAGTTCTTCCTTAGATGGGGCTCAGCTGAGACAAACAATGAATTTCAGAACAGAAGAAAGGATATCTGACCTCTCTGACTACAACTGTAAATTACTTCTGCACATGGTATTTTTTAAAATCAAGGATAATGGTTGGCAGTTTGGGATGACCTAAGAACCCATAACAGCAACACTCAACTAAAAAACTGGTGGAAGTTCCCAGGATACACATTGATCTGTTCTTAGCTTACTCTTCCTAAAAAAAGTATCACAAAATAACCAGTAACAGTTTCATTTCAGAGAGAGTTTAAGAAAACACTCCAAATGCAAAGATCTTCAGCAAAGCATTTTAAAGAGGAGGGAAAACAACCAATGCTTCAGCACTTCTACCGTTCTCAGGAAAAACAGGGTATCATTCGTGTTCCCAGGGGGACAAGGAAACTCCCAATCCCTATGCTGGCTTCCAGGCATTGTTGCCATATTTAAAATGTGTATAACATAAACAACATTTTTATAGAATGCCAATTACAACATGCCAATTATAGCTTAAATATATGCTCTTTATTTATGTAGCTTTAGGAATACATTTTGTGTGGTCCTGCAAATGTTAAGCATCTCCCCAATTAACACACACCTTTATTCTCAGTAGGTTCAGGTGGTGCATTTTCACATGAAGCCTAATTGCACGGTCAGCCCTTAATTTCTCCTTTAAAATAGTGGATTTCTTCTAAATAATTTACATCTTGTTTACATGCTCCAAAGGAAAACACAGCATCATGCACTGCTGGTGTTTTGGATATTCACAAGCAGCATATAAGCTCTGCATAAAACCTAAAGGACCAAGCTCAGACATAGAACAACGTAACAATAAATAAACTTCTACGCCCTTGAAAAATACAAACCAGATGCTGTGTAATCATTTAATTTCTTAATATTCAAGCTGAAGACGAAAAAAGAATTATCCTCCCCTGATGACACTTCACGGTTTTCATTTTTCCCCCTAATTTTAATGCAGCAACTGACAGAAACGCAATGAGAAACGTCCTGCTTGTACAGAAATCTTAATTAGAAAACCTCAATTAATAAAATTATGCGCAGGCTAGCACAGACCCTTGGCAGAGAACAGACTAGGTATGAAAAACCAGCATATCCATTTTAAAGTCCTTTATTATGTCCACCTAGAAAGCACCACGACAACTTATACTCTAAATCCATTTAAAACGCCACAGACAAAACCAGTGAAGGAGATTTTGTCTCGCTGCCTGAAACGCGCTAAAGGCTCTACATACAAAATAAAAAAAATAGGGGGAAAAATTACATCTACGCGTTGCACCAACAAAACTTCCCGTGGTAAAAATCACGGGCAGAGCCGGCGGGCGGCTGCCCAAGGGCCGGGGCTGTCGGCGCCCGCTGGCGCCAGCGGCTCCCGGCACATCCCGGCGGCTCCCGGCGCTTCCCTCCCTCTTCCCTCCCTCCCTCCCGCGCGTGCCCGGCGCGGGCGCGCCCGCGGTGCCGCCGGGGCGGGGGGAGGCGGCGGAGGGAGCGCGGGGACAAAGGAGCGGGTGTCCCGCGGCGGTGCGGGCCGGGAGGCGGGGACAGCGCCGGGATAACGCCGTCACGGCGGGAATAACCCGGTCCCGGTCGGGATAACGCCGTCCCACGGCCCCGAGCCGCGGCCTCCCCGCCCCGCCGGCCCGGCCGACATCTTGTGTTCCGCCATTTTCTGCCCGCCCGCGCGGCCCCTCCGCCGCCGGGCCCGCCCGCACCGCCCGCCCGGCGCGGCACCGGCGGGCCCGGCCGGGGCTCCCCCGCCCGCCCGCCCAGGGGCGGCCGCGGCCCGCAGCGACCGCAGCGGCGGTGCCGGAGCGCGGCCTGCGCGGCTCCACCGTGCCCGTGCCCGCGCCCCGGCTCACCTGTGCAGGCCCGGGGTGCGCCGGGCCCGCGGGACGCGCCGGGGCCGGGCCGGGCCTGGGCCCGCTCCGCCCGCAGCCTGGGCCGGGCGGCGGCCGCGAGCGCGCGCGGCCCCGCTCCGCTCCCCCCGCACGTCACGCGCGCCCCCGCGCGCCGAGCAGGCGCAGCCGCCGCCGCCCCCTCAGACCCCCCCGCGCCCCCGGCACCGTGAGGGCACCGCGGGGGGACCCCGCTCCCGCCAGCGGCACCGTGAGGGCACCGCGGGGGGACCCCCGCACCCGGCCGGAGCACCGTGAGGGCAGTGAGGGGGGATCCCACACACCCGTCCCCGGGAGGGCAGTGGAACAATCTAGGCAATAAAACACCCAGCATTTAAATAGCTCGGGCAACGGTTTCAGTTCTGTGGGTCTCTTTCATCAGCACGAAAACCCGACTTACCCGGTTAAATGTGACAAGTAAATACAAAGTTGAACGAGTATTTTAATATATAAAAGTAGTTAGGATACAGACACGAACCTTCTCATAACAAGCATAATAACTTGTTTTTGGAAACTTTGCATTACTCTTTGTTACAAGATTAAGAGCCTGCTGTACAAATCTGAGCAAAGAAGGACTTGGGCAATGCTTGGTGCCTGATCCACGCCTTCTATTTCTTAGAGGAATCCAAAGCCGGAGCTGTGTTTCCAAGTAAAAGTGTAAAGGCAGAAGCAGATTCCAGAGAAATGTGACCCAAAACCCTCAGATGCTGAGAGGGGATTGCTCAGAGCTACCTGAGGGAGTGTGGGGGTCCCCCTGTCTGGGGAGTTCTAGAGGGCAGAGCCACCTGGGGTCTGTGAGTTGGGCCAACACAGGATGGGCAACTCAGGGTGGACATCCTGAGATGGGGCATCCCAAGGTGACCCTACTGACCACAGCTGGAGTGCTGTGTCCAGTTCTGGGCTCCTCAGGACAAGAGAGACGTGGAGCTTCTGTAATTCTCAAAAGATTCATCTTCCTGGACTTTCACCTCCTTAGCAGAGAACTTGGAGACTTACATTTGACCCTCGTCCCCTTTTTTTTTTGTTTTAAAGGGTAAAGCCACATAACACAGCACACACCAAAGTAAATTCAGTAAGAAGAACATTCCAGTTGTTTAGTCTAGCTCTAGCAAGAGACAGACATTCTTAGGACAAAATAATTTCAAACTGCCCAACACAAGTAAGGAATGAAGGGAAAAATACCTGAAAAAGGTAATGATAAAACTGAACACTTGGGGAAACAGTGAGAGCGACTCAGTTTAGCCAGCTCTGCTCTTGCACCATGGATATTGACAGCAGTGCCTTATCTGTTCCTCCTACTCCTTTTCAGAGGAGTGGTGGAATGTCAAATTGAACACTCAGATTCTGTGGTCACTCTGAGGTTGGTACAACAGAGCTGGACTGAGGTCAACAACCACCACCTTTCGTCAGATTGTGGCACTACCCGAGGCTGAGAAGTGACAGAAAAAGCAATTCACTGACACAGTTCTCTGACACCTTTGGATCTGAATTTCTGAGGTCAGAATGGTTTAAACTGATAGTCTGGAATCTAAACAGATGTGCTAACAACATTTCTGTGTGTTTCTGAAGATAAGAGAGGGAACAAGTCTCAGTTCTTTTATTTCTGACAGAATTTGCAGCAGTACAAGTAAACCCAGTGAAATTTGCCCACTTTGAAGTTTTTGTTACACTGAGGGGAAAACAAGTATCAAAAAACCCTTTCTAAAATCCGTAAGATTCTGGTTTTGTCATATAGTTTCACGTATTACCTAATACTAAGGAAAATAATTTAATATAAATCACAATATAATGCTCTTCAGACTTTTTGGAAAATGGGAAATAAATACCAGTCTTCAGTCTCTTTAATTTGTTACTTAGTGGCAAGGTGGTCAATCTTCCATAGCTTCATTTCTTTTCCTCATTTACAAAAAAGTTACAAAGCAAGCCAGGGCAGTTTTAAAGGCAAACCATTCCAGCTGTTGGGATCAGTGCAGAAGGAAGACAAAGCAAAAAAGATAAGGGACAAGGGAATGGGCCTGTAAGTATTTGATAAATCTTGGGACAGAGGGAAGCCAAATCCTTGGCTGTGTTTGTACCACACTGCCAGGGCCAGACCCTTGTGCACTGTAGCATCAGGGATTCACAGGAAGCTGTCATCAATTACACAGTAAATAAATCAGATGTTAATGTCATGTTATATCAGGTTTTCTTTTACAATTATCCTCTATACGTCCTCTTTGCAATAACTTAGTGCTCTCTTATAAGAATGGCAATTTCCTCTGTGTCCCACCAGGGTCTCACTGCTCTCTCAGCACCTGGATTGCCCAGTGATCATGCAGCTTTCCAAGACATTTCTGATACAGGAAGCACTTGTTCTTAGTATCTCTGTAAAGAGATTAGAATTAAATCAGTAGCATGGCACACACTCCCCAGTATGCTTGCTATTAAAATAATCTGTATCTAATCAAACTACATTTCTATGTATTTTTTTTCGTAGCATGTGCTGCTTCTGAGTGTGCACTCACCAAGAGCTTTGGGAGATGATTTTCATGCAAATAACCGAAAGCATTAGCACTGTGTGCACACAAACTGAAACAGCTTTGGAAATATTTAAAAACATTTCAGCAGGGTCTGTAATATTCCCGAAGAAAACACCTGCATAGTGAAAGGTGGCTGTAGGCTTTCTATTAGCTCACATCTTTACTTAGTGACAAATACGATCAATTTAGTGATGATTTGTATTCAGTACCAGGATAGATGATATAATTAATATGCAGATGTAATTAATATGCAGAGTATGTAATTAATATGCAGAGGGATGTAATTGACACGTACCTGGTACTGTCTCGCCTCTGGATACATTGGATAAGGCAAATCCTTCCTGGGATAGTCAAACTCATCCCGCTGGGCTCGGGGGTGAGGGAAATAGTCTGATGCTCGATCTAGTGTCCTTAGAGGCTGAGCATACACGGGACTATGCAAAAGAGAAAAAGGTTATTAAAACCTTGTAATATACTGCAAATTGCACAAAGGGTTAGTTTAAACTGGAATATAAAAATATTAAAGCTCACTACTGCATGCATGGCATTGAGGCAACAACATCTAAAAGGTCTTTTAAGTTCATTTTACTGTCAAACCCTCATCCTGCAAACAGAGAAGAGTGAATTTATAGAAGCAACTTTCTCTTTAAGCTTTTATTTTCTTTTCACTGTCACAACAAACAATGCCACGGTATCTAATTTTCTATATTGCTACAATTATTTTCAAAATATTTTAAATTCATGATAGCTATACCTTCAACATTTTCAACATTTAGTTTAGAAAAAACAAGACCTCCTTGAGGGACTAAAATATCAGCAAGCTCCAGCCTGTCTCTGCAGCAGAACCCTGCTACATGTGAGGAGACTGTTCTGCTCTCACTGAGCTGCACTCTGGCAAACAAGTTCTCTGCAGAAGTTGCAGTAAGAGCTGCAGCAGCTGGCTGGGTGCTGAGAGGGGGTTCGAGTGAGGAAGCACAAGTAGGGAAGCTTTGTTTCTAAACAGTAATGAAATGAATGCCTCTGGGATTAGAGGAAAACCAGAGAAGCCTCTGGATAAAGCAGTATTTTAGGATTTGTGAATAATCCAGTCAAAAGCTTTGCCATTTACTGGACCTTTGTCCCTTGCTGTGCCACTGGCAAAGCTGCAAAGTCATTCTGAGTCTCCAAACCAGGGTATAAAGTGAAAATGAGTATAAAATACAGAAAAATAGCAGCATACCTGTAATTCTCCCTTTGATTTGGGATTGAGGCATCATTAAAATCTTGTCTTTTCAGTACAGCTTTTGGAATTTGTCCAACCCAGGAATCCTGTGTGTAGGGGATCAGGTGGTTACACAGAGCAAAATGACAATGAATTAGAATAACCAGCTCACCAGGTATAGTATGTTAGAAGGTATAAACCAGTTTTTCACTTACAAAATATAATGTCTGGGCTACAACTCAGAGTCTGGGGTGTGAGAAAGCCCGAAGTCCTGCAGCCCTGACCCAAAAAGATTCCTTTTACAAAGGATTTCCTTCCCTACCAAACTGCAGGATTGGGTCTGATTCACACCACGGGAACAACAGCATCAGCAGGACTAAATTCCAAGTTAGTTAAAAATTGAACAGCACCACCTCCTGGTAAAGGCAGGCTCAGACCTGCTGCGTTGCCAAGATATTGACACTTTACAGATGGATTTAGCAGAAAATAATGCAGCAGACTAGATTATTTTCTTCTTTTTCTCAGACAGCCTTCAATGTCTCCTTCTCACACACTGTGTGCTCCTTAATATGTAAAATAATCCCCTGAAGTACCAAATGAGGAAATAAACACACACACACACAAAAAGATTCCCTTTCAGTGATTCTTTGTATTTCATACTGGTTTTTAATGGTATTTTCTATCTTTTCTCTTGATACCCACTAGTTCAAGCAATGATCTCTACTACACCTTGCCTAATGGAGAAAACTGGCACAGAAGAGCATAATCTCTTTTTAATGCTGGTCTTCTAATGGGCCAAAAATTGAAATACTTGTTTGAACATTCTGTTAAAATAATCCCTAGTTCTTTGTTTTATCCTGTGCAAATTAGATTCACTTAATCCTTGATGAAGAGTTTCACCTTCTCACATGCATTCAGCTGATCTTGGAAATCAAATGCTAGGGAGACTTTAAGCTCAAATTCCCTTTTTTTTTTTTTGCTATTCACATCCCATTGTGCTGAATCACCAAGTACTGCAGGCTTGGCCCAGCCTGGGGCTGTGCTGTGCCCCTCTCTGACATCTCTTACCCTGGGTGGCTGATGGTGCCTGTGCCCCAGGCTGGCAGCTGTGTCAGCACTGAATGCAGGGTTCTGCTGTGCTCCACTGGTTGGAGGCTTTGGCTGCTTCCTGGTGGGGGGAAAAATGTGAATTTAGAGAATTACAATGGTGAGGGTCTTGAAAAATGTTTTTTGTGCTGCAGATTGGTTCAACAGCCATGTCAGAGCTTTAGATGTCCTGTGCCAATGGCTGTACAAGAGCTGTGTATTATTACAGCTTTTCAATGTCTGAGAAGAACCAGTGACACACTACTGGGGCTCAGCGAAAGAAGAACAGACCCATATTGTCTGTGTACTTGGAAGAGGTGTCACTGGGAAAAAGTGTTGAAAGCAAAAAGGAGCTCAGATTTCTGATATCTGACACCAAAGAATGGGAGGAATTGTGTTTAAACACCAAGCCTCTTGTCAATGGTTATTGGTCTTACTCCTTTTTTTTTAAACCTGTGGAAAAAAAAGCTAATCCTTAAGAACAAATAAATCAGAAATACACATTTGTTACTGTTGAATTTAAGTAGTAAATGTACTTATCAATCTTTAAAGCTTGCCTGGTGAGCCCTAAAGAAAAGCAATGACTGAGAGTGAAGTTCTGCATGCAGTGGTAAAATGCTGAGTAAGCATTGAGTGCTCAGGTAAGATGCTTTGACTTAGTTCTAAATTGCATAAATAGTATTTTGGCAGTATGGCAACCTTGTGCTTTTAAGCATCCAGAGTACCAGACTCCTTTTGCTGTACTTCCATTTTGAGTACAAAACTCCTTATAAGTGCACCCACAGTCACTTACCCAGCTTTTTCTGTTTTCATGCAGTAGACAATGGAAAATATTACAACCACTATGATAATCAGTATCCCTGCAGGAAGAGTAGCCACTAAAATGAAATCCAGAGTGTTCCAAAGGTGGTTACATTTGGGGCCCATGTACCAGTACTCCTTCCAGCCTATTCTGAAGTAATCACATCTGCAAATAAAAGTGTTAATTTTTAGCAACATCATTTTAATTCAAAAGTAAGCAATACAAAAAAAGTACAATATTTTGTTATTTAATTTTTTATTATTCAACACTGCAGGGGCCAAGAGATTCACTATTTTTCCTGTTTGTTTAAAGGTGTTTTTTATCTTAGTTACACCCATCTGTTTCCAGATTTGATGCAAAAGTACTTTGCCAGGCTTTGGGGTAACGAAGTCCAAGTTGGCATTTCAGGAGTCCAAGATAAGAAGCTTTGCTGGGCACAGGGTGCAGTACCCAAGTCATGGCCTGGCTCAGGTCAAAGATCTCTTTGCCAGCTGTGAGCATGGCAAAGCTGCTGAGTGGAAGTGAAACCTCACATTTCTGGCTGTCATTATGACATTGATTTTTTAAAAGGAAAAAAAACCCCAACTATGTAATGGAGAACAGAACATTAAGATATCTATTTTTTTTTTTTAACTCAAAAGAAAATTTGATCAACCTGGGAAAAAAATGAACTTGCAATTACACAGCTAATTCAGTTCTAAAGTACAATAGCTGAGAGAACAGGGAGCATGTAAAAATTAAGGATTACAGTGACTACGTACATTAGAATGACATGGCCCGCACATATTTTTAAAAAGAAAACACTATGCCCAGATCCCAGATTTGATACTTTGTACCAGAGTTATAAACTTATGCAGACTGTGAATGAAGATCAACATCTCTTTTCATGGATCACTTTGCAGGGTCTAAATTTAGTTCATCATTTAGAATATATTTGACATTTACATGCTGTATATTTAAACAAACAAACCAAGCCCACACACTACCTGCAAAAAGGTTCTTGATTTTTACACTGACAAGAAATATTTCTAGGACAGAATTCATCTGTATTACCCAGACAGGCCTCAAAGTCCCCAACTCCAGTGCAGCTGGCTGTGAATTAAAACAAAAGAAGTATTTAATGCAATTATACAGTAACATACTGTCAGTGGGCTGTGTTGCTAATTACACCAGAAATTTAAGCTTCGTATGTACTCTGTAGATGATACTAAATCTTACTTTCCAGTGACTTGTCCCTTGAAAATTTTGAAGCTATTCGAGAAATGAAAATTTACCTGCTTAAATTACTTTACCCTGAATGTGTATCCATCTTCCAATTGGCCAGGAAATTGTATGGCTTGTGTTGTTATGATTTTTATCACATCATTTAAGTGTGGTTGTGTCTGAATTCCACTATATATCATCTCTGGATTGTTGGCAAAGACTAAAAGACATGAAATTCATTAGAGATTCCAACCTTCCAATTATAAGCCAAATTAAAACCTTTTTGTGTGTTTCGCATTGGGATTATTCCTTGGTTTAGCCTACAAAAGGATCTGGTTTGCATTAATGTTGGTTCTCCTGTATCCCTTTTGCTGTGTAAACACTGTGGGCTGTAAATTATGTTCCAGAATCTGAGTGTTTACAGTATTTCACAGGTATTTGGCTGGCTAAAAATAACTCCCTCAGCAGCCTGAATCAGCCATCAAATGCCAGTACATTTGGCACTCCCACCCTACATCCTCTGCTACCTGTTCCTCTCCTGCTCAGGACTCGGACTCAACGCCAGGCACCAACCTGAACACTCAGAAAAGCCCCCAAACTGCCAATAGAGCCAACAACAATTGTGCACAACTGCTCCCAGTGAGAAGATCCACGTTTGGAATGAAGCCGGAGAGCCAGAACTGGCCGAGATCTCTGAGCAGCCCCTTCCGAGCCCAGCAGGCACTGCCAGAGCAGCATTAATATTCTTCCATTGCAAGAGCGACTTTCCACCAGGAACAAACTCATTGATGCATTATTAGCCAGAGGAACTGTGCTGGGAGCAATCTGCATTTCAGAAAAAGATGGAAGCCTCCTTCCTTTCTACTGTCCAAGTCCATCTAATCCAACATTTGCTGCTTATCAGAGATAAATCTAAATGATTACAGTGATCAAAGTACCAATTGTACCAACTGTACCAATCCATTTACATACACTGCATGCTCTCCTCTCAAGAGGGCGTCAGCACTGAAACATTTTCCAAAGAAACCTAACTACAGGTCACGTGTTATGGCTATAAAGTATAGAACAGTGAAAAATCCCAAGTAGCATTTGGCATGGTTCATCTAGGAGATAAGCAATGTTTTTAGCTACCCCTCTGATCAGTAACAGAATTACAATTCTTTTAGCAATGATACAAAAAATAGTAAGGCAGCAGAAAATAACCAGTTGTGATTCTGCTGGGAGAGAGGGAGTGTGTGCCCTTTGGTATTAATGCTCTAATATGCCACGTGATAAAGGAACTCACTGCTGACCCCTTCAAAATAATGTGGTCTACATAAATGCCAAGTTAGCCTTCAAGTGGTAACAGTTTTGGCAAATGAAAGGTCAGAGTAGCATAAAAATATAGACCACAAACCAAAACTCTATTAGAAAATAATAACTGCAGCTGGTTTACATCACTATGGGCTTAGGGATACCCTAAAATAAATAAATATATCAATAAAATCTGTGGGAAATCTTCCAATAAATAATTGCAGGTTAATATTGGTCTACTCTAACAGAACCAGAGACAATTCCATTACTTAGCTTCTCACTCAAAATAACCTTTCAGTGCATTCTGGTTGTCATGCTCTTAATTATTGATGATTTTCTCCCTGTTAGTATCAAAAAAAGTCTAAGAACACTTGCTATAAAATAGGTGTATGATTTTTTTTTAACCCATATACCAAGTGTTTTTTCCCACTGAAAAAGAACCAAACCATTTAACTTATTTAAAAATATTCTTCTGAAATTCAGAGACTGACTCAAAATGATCCCAACCCACCAAAATACTGAGTTTTCAGGTGTAATTCACATGGCTGTAACCTTTTCCCTGTGACACCAAACACAGGACAGCAGTTGTCTCACCAAGGTTTTCACATTTGCATTGTTTTCCCGTTATTTAAAATAAACCCAACCTAAAGCCAAAGGAGAATTCCCAAGCAGCAATCCCTCCCACTGGGACTGCAATGCCCCAGCAGCACTCCCCAGAGCAGTGGACACGGCCACATCCCTGCTCTGACAAGCCACAAAGCAGAATTCCAGCAGGCCTTACGTTGGGAAGCTTCACTCAGCAAGGGGCTGGCCAGGACCAGGACACACAGCAGGACTTTCAGAATGGACATCCTGGAGCCAAACGGGACAAAACACCTTTACTTCCAGACTTTGCCAGCACCAGAATGAACTTCCCTTTCTGCTACTGTGGATTGTGGATTTTGAGCTTGTTTTACAGCATCCTTCTCTATAAAGAATTACTAATTAACTTAAAACTGATACAACTTCCTGATAACTTACCCACCATGTTTTCCTTTATGAAATTGAGTAGTTCCATAAAAATATCGCGTTAATCTTGCTATTTCTGAATTTTTGAAATCAGATGTGAGGTATTCATTTAACGACCTAAATTTCAACACACTGAGGTATCTGTCAGGAGCATTTCTCTCTTCTCCTTTTAGGCTTATGTTACCTTTTACAGATAACAAACTTGGAATGTATTTGCAGACAATTTCCTGGAACAGACATTGTTTTTTAAAGACATGACCAAGCCATGGTCCTGAAGCCATCTAAGAGAGATGAGATGGGAAGGAGGGAATCCTGTAATTGGATGCATCTACCATTAAGTTTTGTTGGTTAATTTTTCATTTCTCTGAGAAAAGAACAGAAAATACCCCTCTGGCAAGGATGAGCGATGACAGAGACTCACACCTTAGCACAGCTTCTGTCATCTTGCCTCTTTATTATTTAATGAGTCCTAAATAATCCTCAACACTCACTGCACAAGAAGATCCTGACTATGTGGTCACCCTGAACACTACACAGGTTACACCCCAAGTTTGTGGAGTTTAACTGCATTGAAGTTTAAGTTGGCACAAGCATTGCTCTTAGGATGGTACTTTCAAAATTAATCCATAACTGATAAAATCCCAATGTGGATTTCCTAATTTGACAGGAGCTGCTGCTTATGCAAACATGCCAACCACAGTTACATTAACAGCAAAAGGTAAACTTTAACCTTTGCTTTTCAAAGGATAAATAATGATCTCTAAAAATCAATGCCTAGCAAATTCTTGAAAGAATACTGCTTTGGCTAAAGTCCAACAGCACTTAATATTACAGCAGTAGATAAGAGATTCTCAGCCCTGCCAGAAGATTGCTTTACAACACACCAGAACAAAGAAATTATTACGAGGTAAATATTTTTACCTCAGTGAAAGAAATTGCATGATCCTTCTTCAGATGTAAGGCAGAAGTGTGAAGAAGCAGTTCCTGCAGACGCTTCATTCTTCTGGCTGACACGGAACTCCCCTCTGGCTCCAGCTCCCAGCTGCTCAGTGCCAGTGCCTCACACTGGGTGATAAACAAACACCTTTACCAGGGGCTGTCAGATTTGATTCAAGGATGCAGAAATGCAATTGGCAGCTTTTCCTTGGGTGAGATGTTTTAATGAGGCAGGTTAAAAACCCCAAACTCTTGACTTTGCTACATCATTGGCATTTATTGGATGCAGCAGGTTTGGACCTGGCCTCAGGAAGGGCTGCAGAGGCTGTGAGTTGGTTTCTGTTTTCAGTGCCCACTTGGGTAGCAGCAAATGAACCCAGTGCCAGCAGACCTGAACAGCTGAGAGATTTGTATTCCACAGCACACCCATCTCCTCCTCTTATTGTCTGAGTTTCTGGAACTCAGCAGAATCAAGTGCCAAGTTATGCATTCTGTAATGACATCCAGGCTAATTTAATTTTTTCAAAGAGAGACATGTAACTAAACCAAAGTTACTGACCAAAATTAGTGGTGGAAGATGGAACCGCTCATGATGTTTAATCTTAATTCATTTCAGATCTGATTCACGATGGCTTTGGAGAACACTCCTCCTGCAGCATTGCAGGGGTCCTGAGAGTGACACAAACCGAGCACAAGCTATGGATTCCCTGAACATTGATATCAGGACTGCTACAAATAGACTCCAGAAAAGGTTACCAAGGCTTGAAACCATGACAGGCTCAGTTTACACCTATTCCCTGGTCACAGCAATGGAATTTCTTTCAGTTGTTGCAGCAAAATCCATCTCCCACGTCTGTAAACAAAAGGACAAAGGACTAACCGCACCTTGAACAACGGCGTTCTGCCTCTGCCCACAGTGAACCCAGGGTTTCACTGGGGTTTGTACTCTGGCTCTGCTCCACAACAAAAGCACACCAATGCTGGGGCAGGATAAAAGTAATACTGACTTCTAGAATGGCTCCAGTCACAGCCTTTCTTGGCTGCAGCTTACCACGAGCACACAGCTGAGCTTGGCTTCTGGGAATCCCTGCACTTTAAAATAAAAACCACACACAGTCCAGTGCCTACTGATTGTCCTTTAAGAAAAGTATAGGCTTTGTAGGACCCCACTTTCTTTTTGGATTCAAAATACATTTTCAGCATTTCACTGTGATTCAGAAATACTGCAAACTTTCACTACAAGATAACTACAGTGCTGCTGCATTCCAATACCTTTACAGTATTTCCCAAGCTGTTCAAGAATCACAGTCACAATCAGCCGTTAAAAGAGCCACGTCACTCATTCACACAATTTTCCTCCTTTCGAGTAATTTACTCTTCAGGTTACACCATGTATTACACAATTTATGACTCTTGGTTGGCAAATTACTTTACCTGGAAGACTGGCACGGAGTCACACTGAGGTAAACACATTTACTACCTGCTTCCTTCTTGAACAGTGTCGTTCCTCCAGCATGGATAAAAGCTTCAGTTTTTCCAAGTCCTGAACTACAATATTCGTTAGAAAAAAAAAAACAAAGAAAAGAAAATGGAAGCACTTCTCAGTATTTAGGACACTGAGCATTAATCTGTCCTTAATGTTACTTCAGTGATTTCTTCCAGGAGGGTTTCAGTACTTCAAGGGTGAAGTTTTTCCCCCAACATTAATAAACCAAAGTCATTACTGAAATGAACTCTTAAAAAGAAAGGGAAGGAATTGACAATTTTTCTACAGATGGAACAACAGACAAAAGTCAAACGTACTTTTAAAAAAGTATCTTATCACCCTTTATTTGCAGGTGCTTCACAGCAATATGACAAAATGAAGTATCACAATCAGTTTTATCTAAATAAAAAATTAGTATCAACAAGTTCCATATCTCTCTATATTGAATACAATCAACCATAAATAAAAAAACATGCATCAAATTAAAGCTATTTCTGTATTATAAAATACCATGTGACCCCATTCTTTAAGACATTGAATTTTTCACAAATATATAACTTATATAAAAATTACAATATACATTCTTACTTTTATGATGTTACTGTATTATTGCATTGTGAAATAAAGTTTAAGTGACTCTTAAGGATACATTTGAGAGGAATTTCAAAGTGTGTCACTATAAATTAATAAAACCATGTCTCACAATAAAACTTGTCCCATGTTTTATGTTAATTTTTCACCGTAACAGATTTGTCTGATGGGTCTGAAATCTTCAAGAGCCTAAGTCAGGCACATGGTTACCCAGGATGGCATCACGTAGATATGAATTTGCTTTTTTAAAGCCATTGCATAGCACCTTTACTAGAAATTACTAATACAGACATGTGGCTGCAGCTCCTTGCAGGCAGCTGTCAAGTATTATATAACCCTTGGAGGTTCAGATGTCTGACTGAAAGCAGAGAACACATCCAGCCAGAATACAAAACTTCCTATACTTTTCTCCCACTTTCTTTGGCTGCAGCTAGGGAACAGTTGTCTTTAGCTGTACCTGTTTCACAACAAAAACCCTCTAATTTTAACCCCATTGTGTGGGGATAGTAAACAAAAACTGGTGATAAAAATGAAGCAAACAGAAAATTACCCTGCCTTGAGGAGAAAGAGAAATCTCAGCTGATGAAAAAACTAAGCTAAAAAGTGACAATAATAGCAGCAGCAGCATCACCATCGAATCACAGACTGGTGAGGGTTGGAAAGGACCTTAAAGCCCATCTTGCTCCACCCCCGGCCATGGGCAGGGACACCTTCCACTATCCCAGGTTGCCCCAAACCCTGTCCAACCTGGCCCTGGACACTTCCAGGCATGGGGCAGCCACCTGGCAAACCCCGAGCTGGAATAATCCTGTGCTGCTCGTTCCTCTCACCTAACACAAAGAAATGACACAGCACAGGGACTCCATTCCATGAGCTGCAGAACGGCGTCCCTTATCCTGTTCATTCATCAGAGTGGGCAGGAAGACTAATTTGAAGTTATGTCCCAGAAGATGTTTAACTCTGAGGTTTAGTTGTATACCAATGTTGCCCTAAGGAGTAATTTGAGACTGAAATACAGCCCCAGATTTGTGTACCAGGGCCATGCACAGCATGAACCAGATCAGGGGCTGCAATGGAAGGGGCTTGCATGGGACACCTGACTCCTGCCTGCCCAACCAAGGAGCCAGTAGACATTCTGCAGACCAGACACCCCCACCTGTATCACCAGCTTTGAGTGGAAATGCCCTCAAAACCTGAAAAGTTCCAGAGCAGTTTTTGGCACCACGGAAGAGGCAGTGTCCTAAGGCCTGCTCTCCTGGGAAGGGCAGATGTGCCGGTTCCATAACAGCAATCCAAAGCAGCTCCTTGCCCTGCTCCCAGGAGACCAATTCCTGGGCAGAGTTTTCACTATGTCCTGAAAAATCTCACCACAGTAAACTCCTGCAAAATCCAAGCAAATCTGCATCATCTTACCTTTCCTGTTGACTTGCTGTGGTAGCACATCAGTCAAAGTTAAAATTTAACAATTTAGGAGTAGAGCAGATGGGTTTTCCTTTATGTTTTTATCCAGAATGTTATCAAAGAGAGACAGATAATACAATTTCTGGCATCCAGTCATGCCCTTGAAAATGATAATTTCTTCACTATTTTCACTTATGTCTTCATCTGTTTCCCTGGAAATGGTATATGAAGCCCAGCCATCTAATTTCTCTACTCCTCTCTCAGTGATGAAACACTAAATGTGTCATGTCCAGGAGCACTCTGAAGATTGATTTAATACCCTCTGATTGCTGCCTGAATTCTGACAGTTGCCTGGGCCTTTACGAGATGATTAAAGAAACAAAACACATTAATCCTGTCAGCTGTCCCAGGCAAGTTTAACTAATAGAACTCTTCTTTTTAAACTTACATTTTCTGATTTCACCTTACACTGGACTCGAAGTCCAACACTGCCTGAAAATTAGATTTTAAAATATCAATTTGTTTCTGAACCATCCTAAAAGCTTTACTTCTTCTTTTGCTCATTCACCATTTGTGCCTTCTGCACATTCCATCCTGCAGCATCTCCTCACAACTTTGCTAATCCCACAGGGACGCCAGGAATTCTGCCTGTATTTCACTGGTCATTTGCCTTTGCACTATCAGCCTTGGAAAAAGGAATCAGGTCGTGAAATTTCTTCTGGAGAGCAGGAGCAAATATCCCATCACATCCCAGTGCTGAGAACAGCAGCATTTCAGGCTTTAGCCTTCCAACCACACTATCTGTTCATATGGTTTCTCTTGCTTCCCCCTCAGTTGTACAGCAAAGCAAATTTTCATTAATTGAAAAATAACAGAATGAAGAGAAATGGAGTATGAACAGAAGTACAGTGATGTATACAATGATAAAAGCAGTGTTTGAAAGTTTCATCCTAGGAAATGTAATTTCTAACATCATTCTTATGGAAAAACACAGAATTTAAATCAATAGGTATGGCATACAAACTTGTGGGAAGAAAACGTTGGCTGCCTACTTCTGCATTTTTACTGTCTGTCAGCAGTTTAAACCTTGAAACTACTGATTTCCAACTTCCTAAATATTTCTAATGGATTTTATATAAATTCAGTATCAGTCTCATGGATTAAGCAATTTATACACAGTTCTTCAAAGTATTAGAAGTAGGTGAAAACTGATGCATAGTCTAGAAAGGATGTTTAGAGATCAGCTTTCTGTTTCTGCCCAGCTTCAGTGACATTTTAACACACCAGAGGCATGCAGGACAAAGAGTTGTTTCCATTCACCTTTGTGAAAGAGGCAAACAGTACCAAATTATTTTGTAATGAAAAAAGTGACTCTTTTACACAAGCATTAAAGCCATTGCTGTTCACATGATACAACCATGGAGATTTTAAGGGTACTCAGACCAGCAGGAACTTGCACTTCGTTCCAGAGCTGAAAGATAAAAGACAAAGAAGCCTCTGCAAACCCCATCCCTCACATTCTTCTTTCAGATCAATGAACATCTGAGCCAAAGCAGAGATATGTTTGCATTCTCAAATATCCTTTGTGAAGTGACATTTATTAGCAAGTTTGGCACAGAGAAACCTCATTGGGAGAAGATACTGACAAATCTTGTTTCCTCAGTGTCTCACTAATGACACTGAGTGAATTCCCATTGCTTATATGGAGTCAGGAACAAAATAAGCACAGAACAGAATCATGTAAGTCAATAATACAAATTGGGAGATAGGAAAATATCTGATTAAATTATACCTCACAGAGTACGTATTGTAAAGATTATTCCTTCCCTTCTTCCCTCCCCCTTATCTGTAATATTTTGCAGTTTGTAAAGCAGACTTGGCTTAGCTTCTGGTGCTGTACATGTCCACATCTTCTGGGCTGGACTGACCATGGTCCACAAGTTTTGGATCAGGCTTAAATTTTGATGTCTTCACTGTTCCTGTTAGAGATAGTAAAGAAATATGGTTAAAAAATATGCATATATTTGAGCTGTAGGGAAAAAAAGCTTAGTGATACATTTTGAGAACTTCTGTATTACCAAACACTAAGAAAAGATCAAAATCTCTCTGTTCTAGTTTAAAGTGTGTTAAGATGTGACAGAGGAGGATGAGGGCATGTGGGAATGCTGAGCACAACAGTGGATGGAGAGCAGGACCTCCTCCCACTCTCCAATACCACCTCCTAACACAGCAGAGTGAGAGAAGAAATTGTGATGCTTTGCCCAAGAAAGTTTGAGGCATGGAAAAAAATCTCCAGTGTTTTTTGCCCCAATGCTCCCAGGAGCGGAGCTGGCTCCCAAAACCAACCCTGCCAGATCTTCTCTGAAGCTGCTGCCAGATGGCAAGAATTCCAAATGAAGACAAACACTCTTACCTGGTTTCACTTCATGACTTCCAAAACCCATGAACTGAGTTTAGTAAAACACTGAACCCTCCCACTCACCCTGAAGGACAGTGCACAGGCTGACTTATTTAATGATACTGCAATTCCAGAGGCTTTGAGGGAATATAAAGGCACGTTTTCTAAGGCTGTGTCTCCTGTTCCTGATCTGCTTCTTTTCCAGCTACATCACTTGGTCTAACAAAGGGTGCTACATTCTCCTGAAAGCTCTGCCCCATTTCGACTGAGAAAA
Source organism: Lycocorax pyrrhopterus obiensis (assembly GCA_014706295.1). Lineage (NCBI taxonomy): Eukaryota > Metazoa > Chordata > Aves > Passeriformes > Paradisaeidae > Lycocorax > Lycocorax pyrrhopterus. Next base: position 16,776,575 of record JACSVZ010000005.1, read on the forward strand.
TAAACATCTCTGACAACACAGATTCATTTAGGGCATGGATATTTTTGGCTGTATTAGGGACATGAACTAATTCCACCTATGAAAGCAAAGACAGATCTATATACACAAACCCAATAAAGACAGTTTGGCCTGAAGCAAATGTAAAAACAGATCAAAGCATTCCACAAACTAAATCAGAAAAAATTCAGGTGCAAAGCAAAGACGTGAATGCATACTGTAGTGAAAATAAAGAGAAAAAAATATTAGAACTCTCATTCAAGTATGTTCTGCTTGCTTTTCAGAAAAAACAATTCCATCCTTCCAAGTTATTTCCTTGTAACAAATAAAATTCAGAATTGCCCTTACAAAAGGTAACCATATTTTAAAACAAATTTAGTTCTCCTTTAATAGGTAATTCCACTGTTTTCTCTTACAAATTGGACTACCAAATTTTTGTCTGTTAAATAGGCTGTTCATGATCTAGTTGATTATCTCAACCACCTAAGATGCACAAGGAACCACTACAGAAAACCCAGCAAAATAAAATCCAGTGCTTCATTTCTCAATTACACACTCCTCTTTCATTCCACTAAGGATCATCTCTGCATTGTTAGCAGAGGCTAAAAGTAATGAAATCCATTTGAGACTTCAATCTTCTAATTATAATCCAAATTAAAACCTTTTTGTGTGTTTTGCATTTGGATTATTCCTTATTTTGGCCTACGAAAGAACCTGGTTTACATTAATATTGGGTCTCTGACATTATTGAGAGAGAACAGCAAATATATAATTCTGATACTGTGACAGGGTTGAGAGTGAGAAAATTATCACCTCCCTGAGGCTCTGAAATATGTATTAAATGACAGCATGTAAAATATACTCTCACGAATAATATGCACCGACAGCCTGCTCCAGTTTAGAGCAAGAGTAAGTACAAAATTAAGTCAACTAATTGGATTTGCAAGTTGCCCTGAGATTACACTTGAAATGTTTAATTCACCTGATGAAGGCACTGGATCTTCATTACTCCAACAGTCTACTGGCAAAGATTCTGTTCCGTTAAATGATCTTGACTCAACAGCAGACTCAGGTTTGGTACTACAAGTTCCCTTCTTTTTCTTATCTTCTTGCATAATTGGTTTTGACTCTTGCTGCAGCTGTGAACCAAACATTAATAAAAGAAAGCACATGGGTATATGCTTAATACATTATTGCAAAATAAAGCTTTCAAGTCTGGAAGCTTATCTTTTATGAAATTATTTTCATATATGACATCATACAATGATATTCAACTAGTCAGCTGCACACAAGGGACACAGCTGGAAAAAGTAAAATGCATGAAACCCCACAGATCAAATAGAATAAATTCATGTATAAGGGAATTTGTCATTAGTATATACTTAGGACTGAAGCTGTGGTTTTACTTGAGACCCTCCAAGAAGTGCATTTCCAAGTGAGGAGCCTTTAGCCTTGTACAAGACTGAAACAGCACTGAGTGTTTACAGAACACTTACTACCCTAGTTAGCAGAAGATAGAAAGATAAATCATTCTAATACCTTAGTAATGAAAACTAATATGTCTTGGGAACAGGCTTCAGTCAGGGAAAAAAAATGAAGTTAACAAAAGTGTCTGTACCACATGAATTCTTGTTTCGCTATTATTTAATGACAGTTATCTGAATCTCATTTTCAAAACTCAGAATTCCATTTGTGCTTCTCAGAGGAAATAAAAGGTGAGGACTGCATGCCAATGAGCACTGTAAATTTAGAGCAAAATACTTCTACATGTTAGTGTAACTGAGAAATAGAAATTTTCTTTGAAAAGAGCAACAAAAAAATTACTCCACATAGCTGAAATTTTACTCGGAAAGTGCTACTTTTGTCAAGGTTTTATAAATTTCCACTTGAGAAAAAAGTCCTTTTAGGTTGGATAAAACCCATATTTCATTCTGGGATTACTAACCCAAATTCCACATGTAATTTACAGAAAGTTCATATTGCCCTCTACCAGCAAGGCCTCAGCTGTTTACTGTGTCCTATTTTGACCACTCCACTTAAAAACCACAAACAACACAAACCACACACAAAATCCCCTAAAAACAGAAAAAGCAGAGAAACTAGAGGGAATTCAGAGGAGAACAAGAATTATGTCAGAGTTAGAAAGCCTGCTCTGTAAGAGAAAGTTATACTGGAGAAGAGAATGTCAAAAACCATGATACATTTTTCATACATAATAGGTCAATATAAAGAGGTTACTGACCATTTATTCACTCTGGCTGCAATGAGGACAGGACAAGGAAAAGAAATAAATCAGGCATGGACAATTTATATCACAGGGTAATTCAAACAGACTTCCTGGAAGGGTTGTAGAAGAATAAGCCATTCATACCTACTGTAATCCTGAGTGTCTTTAGCCTAAATTCAGGGGCTGCTTAAGACCAAAGCTTGAATCAGAATGGATCCTTCATATCAAGATAAAAAATGAGCTCTAAGAAAAACTCATTCTTCTCTTGCGCACCCTGCATGCATTGTGCACTACAGAGGGGATCTCAATATCTACTGGTGTGAAAGGTGTAAGAGCAATTAAACACTGAAGTGACAAAAAGATCAGATTGGGGTTTGTGCCTTGCTTAACACAATCAGTAAACCTTAAACAGCACCAGCAGAGGAGTCCACAACTTTCTAATCTCCCTCTCAATGTGTGAGTTATCGTTATTTCCCAAGTCCTACCTTGGTGACAGTTTCTTTTTCTGCCCACAGTGACCTCACAGCCTCATAGGTCTGATGACTCGCACAAAGTAACTTTTTCCCTGTTACCTATTTTTTTAGAAAAACATAATTTAACAACAGCTTTAAAAATACATCAACACACATGCCATTCAAATGAAATTAATCATGTCTGCATGAGAACATGCGTGACCCCATACTAAGGCATCTGCTTTTCAAGATCTAGTGCATATTTCCCTTACATCAAGCAAATTGTAAATAATATTTAAATTGGTATTAGGAACCCACAGGAAACATTCCCATGCTAAATCCATGTACTCCAAATGAAATCAAAACCTGACCAGCAAACAAGTGTTCTGGCAATGTTGGCACAGTAGACTGGAGCACCAGTTTTAAAGGGTCCAAACTTGTCTCAGTATGTTGGAGCTGACCACAGATAAAGCCAGAAACTTACCTTAGCAATGACCACTGACTGAGCTGGGTAACAAACAGAATATCCTACAGCAGTAAGTCCCAATGGATAAGCAATTTTCTTAAACCTAGAACCTGTACGGAGCCAAGTATTTTGAATAATTAGTCAATAATGAAATGCAAACTAAGTAGTTGTAGCAATTAAATGCAGGAGACATTGATATTCTGAAAGAGAAATAATCCCCAACCAGGTTTTCCAATATTGTGAAGAATGAGAAGAACAATTGTATCATTAGTCTGTCTAATCCTGCTCTGTCAGGTCTCAGCCAGCTTCTAACAGCAATGAATAGTTCCCTTCAATTTACCAGGAAGGATTTTTTTTTAGTCACACAGCCAATGTTTCAGAAGAGTATTCTGACCACTGAAACTGTTACATGCTCCATATCCCACAGACCAATAATGAAAGAAGCAAACCCTACCTTTTCTTGCCAACACTACACCAGCCAAGCCTGACACCGTAATTACACTGGCTTTGGGAAGAAAGTCTGGGGGAGGGTTGTTCAGGTAAACATAAGCATCTAAGAAATGGAAAAAAAAAAAGAAGACAAAAAAGAAGCAGGGCAATTCAGTATCAGTAATTTTATTTTATTTCCCACCTAAGAAATAGAGATGAAAACTTTGATTTTACTGAGAGTTAATATACACGAAGTGAGACAGGTATGTGACTTGCCTACCTTTTCCAAACTGAATTGCATCCATTATTCCATTTTTAACAAAGACAAAAGCACTCTACAAAGAAAAAAAAATGAAACCAGAAAGTAAAATCTCTGCAAAAGGAGCTGTTCACATATATCTCAGCAGAATGAGACAAAGAAATACTGTGTAACTTCAAAAAACCCAAACCAGATCAGTGACCTTCTAGAAAGGCTGTTCAGAGATCTACCCTCTTTGTGACAAACATTTTTACATTTTTAAAACTTACATTGACAATTAATTAAAAAAAAATCTCTAATGTAAGCTCGCTTTCAAAACTGACATCCAGGAACTTTAGAGTAGGAAAACACCTGGAAGCCAACTGTATAATATAAGAAAATCCAATTATAGAATACAATCTTCTCTTCCCTAGAGACTTTCCCAGGAAAACTGTTTGGAAGAACAACACCGAATTTGTACCGCCAGAGGTCACTGCTACTCAGTGTCGGGAACTCTCCCTGATTAATGGCATGAAAAAGTTTGATACAGATTTATAACAAGAGTATTTCAGTCAAGCAGTCACTGACAACATTTTGACAGACCAATGGAATTAATAATTTACAGAAAACACAGGAAGACATTTTGAATTTTTTTTTTCAACTATTAGGGTCTACATTTTTATGTAAAAGCAAAACACAAGCATAAAATCTCTTCCTGCCAAAAGCCAGGGTGAAGCTGCTGTTTCCCAGCAGGTACAAGAGCAGTGACAGGCCCTACAGTTCCCTCTCCACCTGGAACAGGCAGTAACAGAGCTGGGAGGTATTTCTGACGACTTGTGAGGAACAGCCTGCTGCAACAGGTACATGGGATGCACTCTGTTTTTTTTGTCAGGTACTGCCCTTTAAAAGCAGCTCCTTCTCCACGGACTGCACCTGGAATTTCAGACTCCGAAACGCCCTCAAGTCCCACCAGCAAGAATTTACTGACATAACTCCTGCTGTAGAAGGAGGGCTCATTTTTCCATCCTAAATTGTCTTATGCCAAGGTAAGAGACTGCAAAAAACCCTCCAGGGGAAAATAACCTGTTTTTCCAGTGGTTTAGTGTAGTGCTGTGAGGAACCGTAGGAAGCCTTGGGTGCAGGCTTTCCTTACCTGGCACCAGCCAAAGTAGCGGCCGGTCGTCTGTCGCACTGCCGAGAGCTGCTGCTGCAGGTGCCCAGGCTGCTCCTCGACGTACTTCGACTTCAGAGGGGGTGCACTGTAAATTGGGAGCTGGAAACAAAGGCACAGCTGTACAGCAGGGACAGAGTTCTCTGTTCTCATCAGCTGTTGCACTTGAATGGGGTTTTTCAAGCCTGCAAACCCTCGGTGTTCTCAATATGGCAAACAAAACCTCTACGTGGAATTATGAACTATTAGAGTTCCAAACTGACCCTACTCAAGTGTGACTTCGCTCTTTAGAAACGGAAACTGAAACAACTCTATACATTCTAAGAAGCAGAATTACTGAGTATGACATTCAGCAGAGGCATGAGCAAGAATAATTAGAAGATGGATGTGTGTATTACTAGAAATTGCACATTAGAAAAGGATGCACCAGAAAGTATCCTATTTCTACCTTTTCTGACTTCATTTTTGAAATACTCTAATACTGACAATTAGAGAAAACTTTACTAATTTAGTAACACTTCGTGTTTTATTTGAGCTATAGTTGTCAGTTATTTATTATCACATATTACTTTGCTATGTATTTTAGTTACTGGGTAATATAATTCAATGGAAAGAGCTGCTATTCTGCAGACCTTCCTAGTATTATTTTAAACACCAACAAAAAGGAGGATTCATACCTTATCTGGCTTCACCAGCTGACTTTTTGACTCCTTTTCTGTTGCTGCATACACAGTAATACATACAAACGGCAGCCCAGAATAAACAGCTGCCAGCTTTGCCACCTGGGACAGAGAGATGAAAAAAGGGAGTCTTAATGCTGAAATAAAAATTTCCCTTGGGCTTGATCAAATATGGGATTAAACAAGTCACTTTTAAAACCTTTTTTAAGCATTATGCCTTTTAGAAATGTCTTCTGACTTATACAAAGGTTTTCTCAAATAATAATGGTAAAGAAAAAGTCAAAAGATCCCTGACAACAGTTTTATGTCTAAAATACGAGGAAGAACTTTGTGTTCAAAGGCAGATTGATGCTTCCATCACCTGTTAGGGTAAATTCAGATGTAATTTACTCAGCATGCAGGAACTCCAAGTCAATGAATGACTCATTTCAGCAAAAACATGTTGATTTTCTTTGCTGCAGAGACAGAGCAAGCTCCTGTTCCCACAGAGGCTGCCAGGCAGGCCAGTGACCCTGGGCAGGAATTTGTGAGAGCTCTGCCCCTCTCCTCGCTGGGAGAGCCATCCCCAGGTGTGAGAGCAGACACTGAGCCCACAGCACGTGTGTGTCTGCAGTGGGGCAGGGGGAGATACCAAAACTCGTGGTATTAAAGGTCTGTGTGTTTCCCTTGCTGCCCCAGCTGTGTGGGGAGGTGTGGATGTGAGCAGAAGGGAGATGGAGGTGATGCCACTGCCAGAATGTGCAGAGAAAAGTCTTACATACAAAAAATAAACATCAGCCATGCTGCCACCAGGGGGGCTGGCCATGAATCCAGTCAGTCACATGCTGACAAAAGGTCTACCTTCCAGCGTTACTGAAGGTTACACAGCAACATCAAACACTCAGTACAGCTGAACTCTTGGCTGCCATTCCAAGGGCCACTTGCCATCTTTCCTTCCGTGCCCAACAGCAGGAAAAGCCAGTGGGATGTTCTACTGGCTCATGTGCCGAGCCCAGGATCGTGGCTCTCCTGGCACCCAACAGCCCCAGGACACAGAGACCAGGTTAGAGAGGAGGGTGATAATCAAAGTAAGTCCCAATTAGCAAAATAATTGCCTTTCTGATAGTTTGCTTGGCGCAAAATGCCACAGTCTGAGCTACAGATGATCATCTAGAAGAGGATGTGTGTCCTCCAAATCTCTGTATTTTTTAAGAATTATTAAAGAAAAACTATTTAAAACCTGTCATGATTCAGATTGCTTATTTCAGTACAGCATGCTACCAGAACAAGATACCAATTTTCAGTAGACACTAGAAGCACAAATGAATTTAAAAGTGACAGAGCATGAAAAAGTTGTACTGTTCACTTAAAAAAATTCATATATTTTTAAAAGTCACAATGGAGTTCTGTGCTCAATGTAAAAGAGAAAGCTATACTGGGAATGATGAAAGTGCTCCAGCTCCTGACTGACAGTAAGACTGACAGTAATTGCTTTACTTTTGTGTGCCTGCAGACAAACACATAAATGTTTGAAGATCCAAGGAAACAGCTGTACTGGCTAACATTTACACTGGCACAGTTATTCCAAGAGGGTTTCACTCTTTTCTACTGAAATCACAAAGAACCAGAGTGAAAAAAAAAGCAACATCACCTTGACTGCACTAAAGAGGCTTCACTGCATGGAGCTGTTTATCCTGTTCCTTATTTAATCATGAGGTGCACTAAAAAGATTCAATTAGTTGTTTCTCATACTCATTTATTGAAATTATTTTATTAAAAGTTACTTAAGAGGCATTATGTATTAAACACGGAAAATCATATACTGTTTAGCTAAAGAAATCAAAACACATTTTACCTATGAAAACTTCTGCCGAAGTCACTGAGAATTAAGAAATGGCAGGATCATATTGTTATATCAAACACTAGGAAAGAAGCACAGAGAAAAACACCCACACCAAGCTGGAGCTGTGAAACACCCTGGCATGAACACATGTTCAGCCAGCAGAATGACTCCAGAACATCAGCTGATAACTGACTTAGAAAGAAATAAAAATCTTCTTTTGGATGAATTCAGGAAATTGCTGCAGCTACAGAAGCCATGAGGCCAGATGACATTTCTGGAGATGAATTCTGCAGGGGCACAGAGCTAAACACCACCAGAAGGGAATGTCAGTGGCAGCAGTTAAAATATTCCCTGTAACACCACTGCCACGTTCCTGACCTGCAACACTTATAACCTGAAGGTTTTTTTTTCCCCAGGCATAAAAGCACACCAAAGACAAACAGACATGGCATTATTTTTGATGAGAAGCCTGAACAGCAATTATTTTCTGAAGAAATGCATTATATGCTGTCTAGCAGAAAATTTTTACAGCTACACCTCTTAATAGTAGAACTGGAGTAAGACCAATCAAAATATAATAATAAAACTGTCAAATGTACCTGGATAATTCTGGCTTTAAGTCTGCATTTCAAACAACCTGCTTCAAAGTGTTGGAATCTTATCAAAGATCAAAAATACAGATTATATTAAAAAAAAGTTAAAAAGCTGCATCACTACAAAGAATTCACTATGTTGCACTCAAAAGATGCAGAATACAAACTAAACCATAATAAAACCATATAGTTAATTTATGCAAATCTCCAAGACATTGTTTCCCACTGAAACTACAAATTCTGTGTACTTGCTTCAAGAATTGGCGCATGAGTGAGGAAACTTGCCCTGAAGGCAGGAACAGCCTCAAAACAAATGTAATCAAAGGAGTGGAGTATATGCAAAAATCTGATGCATGGATTTATATATAAAAATACACAAGTTCTCTATCACAAAACAGGAATCTACTAGCCAGGTTAGAATAAGATTAAAATTTAGCCACTACCTCATATCATATTTTCCATGAAAAAAATGTTAATTAAAGAATAAAGAGTCATAGGTTTATGACTTTCTCCTAACACTCAGACGTCTTGCAGTGGATCATAAAACTGTCTCACATCCTTTTGGTTTATTTTTCCCAGAAGTTACACAAGACATGACGACTGCCAGAAGCTTGGGAGGCCAAACCCAGTATCCTAGTTCGGGTATGTATTTATAAATCTCTAAGGACAACTACCAAAAACCCACACACAAGCGGAACAGAGCATCCTCCCGCTTCACCTCAACTCACTGATAGTCCACGGATTTGGTTTTAATTTGGTCTGCCAGATGGTGACCCACAGAGAGTGAAATCTTAAGAAGAACAAAACTCTTATTAATCTTTCATAGTAAACAGTAAAGAACACACATAAAATTACGTCACTTCACTAAAGGTACTGAGTCATTCAGATTTTTGTACTGAGCCAAACTACTTCAAGATTACCCAGCCAGACAGCAAAGCCAAAGACAGTTTCTTTTTCCATAACAAACTAAGGTAAAATGCTTTATTTTAATTTCTCGGGCTGTCCTTGTTGGCATCATCGTTTTCTTTGCAGATATATACACATTTTAAATGCTTTTAAAAAGTAAATAGGAAGATTCATGTGAGAGCAACCTATTCATCAATTTGACTGTGAACACTGGAAAACCTGTCTAAACATTTGTGAGAAAGCCTACATCTTTACATGCACGTTCTTCTCTGTTTAATGACACTGTATTAATCCTCCAAGTAGCGATATTTTAGATACTTGTAACCCTGTTAGCTCGTAACAGCGTAATTTTAACAGCCTTCTTTTAGTGATGTACAGCACCACTAGCACTTTATCATGTTACTACCAAACTATCATCTCGATATTCCTCGAGTTGAAAGTGTTTCGGGGGCTGTGAGTAGACGGAGAATAACCAGAAGAGAAATACTGTTTTTATTCCCTGTTGCACAGTTTAACCACCTCCCGAATCAGCTCTTTTCCCCTCAAGTCCCACACTACCACAGAGACCTCTCATTGCCCCACTCCTTCACCTGACCCCGTCTTCCGCGGCACCCGGGGCTCCTTCCTCCCAGCACCGCCGGAGCTGTGGGCGGGCCGGGCGCTCCCGAGGGGCCGCACGGAGCCGCCCCGGCTGCCCCGAGCCCGCGGAGCCCGCGGGACAGCGGGAGCGGAGCCTGAGGGGCAGCGGAGCCTGAGGGGCAGCGGAGCCGCGGGGCCGGGGGCAGCGCCGGCCTGAGGGCGGGCAGACACTCACCTTGGCCGCCATGTTGGACAGCGCCGCCTACGGCGCGCGGGAAGGGCCGCGCCGGGCGGGGCCGAGGGGCCGGGGCGGGACCGCGCTTAGACCGGGCGGGATCGCCCTCAGCCGGCATCGCCCCAAGGTGGGCTGGGTGGATCACCCTCAGCCGGAGCGCCCTGAAGCGGGTAGGGATGGATCCCTCAGCCGGCATCGCCCCAAAGCGGGCATGGATGATCCGCCTCAGCCGGGGCGGGATCGCCCTCAGCCGGCGTCGCCCCAAAGCGGGCAGGGATGGATCCCCCTCAGCCGGGGCGGGATCGCCCTCAGCCGGCATTGCTCTAAAGCGGGCAGGGATGGATCTCCCTCAGCCAGGGAGGGATCGCCCTCAGCCGGCATCGCCCCAAAGCGGGCAGGGATGGATTCCCCTCAGCCGAGATCGCCCTAAGGTGGGCAGGGATCCCCCTCAGCCAGGGCAGGGATCGCGCCCAGGCAGGGCAGAATCCCCCTCAGCCGGCATCGCCCTGAGACCGGGAGGAATGCCCCTCAGCCCGCACGGCACTCAGCCTGGATCACCCGCAGAACACACAAAATCCCCCAGAAACACACAGTCTAAGTGCAGATAATTCGTTTATTGAAGTCCAAATTTACAACTGAAGTTTACAACTTTTTTTTTCCCCCCAAAACAAAAGCTTTGTTTGAATTTAGGAAGAATAAATGTTTGTTTTTGTTTTTGTTTTTTTTTTAATAATGTACAGACTATATCTCTTAAATAAGTTAATATCTTTGAAAAAAGAGCAATATGTTCCTTTGTTTAATGTTGCAGTGCAACTTACAACTTACACGTCTGTGCAATGTACCATGAGGTATATGCCCAGTGAGCAACACACAGTGAAGTTTTCCATTCATAAATTTTCATTGTAGACACACAAAAAGTTAACAAGTTATTAATCTGTGATAGAAAAAACGCAGCCGGTTACAGTAATTCACACAACTCATCTGGAAAGAGGGAAAAAAGAAACCTAATGTTCATTGCCTATAGAAACTATTGGATCATCTTTCAACATAGACAAGTATAAAATTAAAAATACTGTTGTGAAACTGAAGAAATACTGTATTATCCAGGGGTTGAAACCTCTTTTGACCTGTATTAGTCTAGAACCATTGGTTTTCTCTCTGTAGCATCCATGAGCTGAGGGATTTACTGTGGTACCGATGGAGCATCTGCTCGTCAAAGCATTAAGCATGATGGGAATTATAGAAAAGTTGCAGAATGCTCAAAAACTTACAACTCCAACGTTTTCCCTGGCATGGACAGGTGGTTTTCCATTGCCTCTTAGTTCATCTCCCAGCTGATTAGAAAAACAAGGCTGAAACATGGAAGATTACTCGTATTTGAAGCTTGACACTTCAAACTCCTCAAGATGGCTCTAAAATACTTATTCTTCTTAATGACAGAAAACATATATTTATTTAAGAAAGAATCATCCACAATATAACTTTGTGATAAATAACAGTTCTGCCTCTAATACATATATACATACTGCTTGTAAACAAAAATGCCCACAGGTCATGGAGTCTCCATGATTTTTATACAAGGCGCTATAGATTTTTTTTTTTTTTTTTGTTATTGAAAACAGTCCTAGTGAAAGTTTGGTTTATAACCTCCTATTGCTACAGAAACAGTAAGAATGTTTATATTTACAAAGAAACAAAGACCATGGAGACCCCATAGCGTTATTTGCCAAAGATTTGAAGTTGGTGGGGTTTGCAAAATACACGTTGTCAGCACGTTGGACAGGTTGAACACCAGCAGTACGATACTCCAGTGCTTTGGTATTTCAACCCCTGAATATACAAAGACATTACTACAGCCTACTTCACAGTTTAATGCAAGTAAAGTGCAAGCCATAGTACAAGGGTGTCATACATTTCCATACATGTAAGCGTTATCTAAAAAAGGCTCTATACAAGGTTTATTAGCTATTTAGTAGCCTAGACGGAAGTCACCTATGGCCCAGCAATTAATGGTCTTACAAGGATATTGTCTTTGTAATACAGTATGTGTCAAATGTAAAAAGTTTATTAATACTAGTGCATTTCTCTTATATCCTAACCTGTTTTCTCGTCAGATTTTTAAGCTGAAATCCTTGTTTCTCAGTAAAACAGAAGTCTTAACTGGTAACAGGGTCTTACTGGTATTTTGGCCAGTGAACACGGTTCGTTAAGACGTACTTGTTTCGTGGTTGCTAGTGAAAAAATGCAATAGTTAGTATGTATAATGTGACATCCTTAGTTAATCTGCAGCATTCGGACAGACGCGTTTACTGTTTGTAAAAATATCTCTATTGATACCCTCACCAACGCCTGAGGATGAACAATATTCTAGAAATGTGAGGACAGAAGCTACAGGGCTTAGCTGGTCAAACAGCAGGTTGTTGACATATTTGATAGTTTTTACAACATTGCTTTCTTTCAAATACTGCTCATACAGTGGCATTAATGCTTAAAGTCCCTAATTGTCCCTTCTAACACATGTATGTGCTCAATAAAAATAAAGATATATCTGCCTGGCCTGCATTAAGAGTGAATATGGTTCTTTTCCTGAAGGCAGTTTCTGTCTGAATTATTTAAATATATTTTTAAGAGGAGGTCCCAGTAGTATATCACCTACCTTCAAACCTGATAAAAGCTTAAACACTATTATTTATAAACCTCCTTCTGGATGTGCAATGGTGGTAAAACCCGTAAAATGTAGAAAATAAGCTTTAAAAAATGTTTCTTTCTCTATTAGTTATATCCAGAGTAGAGTCCCCTGCCCCCACGTTAGAGAGTGGAACTGATCAGAAACATCACATTTTGCTTGTGTGTAATGGGAGCAAAGAAAATACCTATAAACATCAACTAAGAAAATAGAACCTACTAGTTTTGGTTTAAATAGCCATGTAATTTCCATAAATCAGCTGATATGGTTCAGGTGTGATTTTTGGATGGGATTTTCAGATCTGTGCCCGCATAACACCCATGGAGAGCCTCAGCCACACGGTATGAATTCATCTGAGAGAGGAGATGGAGGACCTTTCCCCACAGCATCCTGCCTGGAAAACCTACCCTGAGCCTCAGCCTTAGTGAGGGAAACATTCTGGAAGAAAAAGAGCTTTGTAATACTGAATAAAAATGAATAGCTAATATTGCTTCTCCAGTCTTTCCTGTTATTACCCATTTTTTGTCCTAGTGGTAAATAAGCATCATTTGGCAGCAGGAAAGGTGATGTGTTGTCTCAGTGGCCTAAGGCATGTGGTACATGGAAAATCTACCGTGGAAAACCTGTGCCCTTCTGGCTGCCCTAAAAGCACCATTCTCCTGCTGTGAAAACTGAGGAGAGAATAAAATCCTTTATGAAACCAAGCCAACACTTATTTCTCTAACATTAAATGTAGGGAACCCGGGTGTGCCATGGATGGGGTGTTCAAGCTGAGGCCCAGCAATACAGACAGGCCTGTGCTCTCTTCCTGAAGGAATCTCTCTAGGACAGTCAGAATCTCTGTAGAGACACAAGACTTGCTAATACTGACAAATTGAGTGTTTAAACTGTAAATTAAATTGTCTGGTGGTATCCTCTAGTTCAGGGGCAGCTGACAGGCATTGCACAGGGGGCTGGTTTTGTTGTGCTGCATTGTGCCTTAGCCAGGGGTTGTTTTACACAAACCATCTTTGAAGGACTTCGTTCCCCACTGCATGGAGAGCTTGTACAAACTGTTGGTGAATTATCACAGAATAGCTCTGCTGGCAGAGCTGTCCCTCCTCAAGGATCAACAGCCCCCAGCTATATCACCCTGGTCATAAATACTGCTATTTTTTGGGCAGAAAATAATGCTTTTATCACTTTGGAAGACAGTAAAACCACATGAGGAGAGAATATGGCAAATAAAGTATGTGATAATCTTGGCCTGATTTGCATTACTTGAGACAAAACTAAGAAGAATGTTCTTTGCTCTCCTCAGATTCGTGTTGAGTTAAACAATTTCTACCTGATTGTTAATTTTTCTCCCAGAGGTCCTATTAACATTTAAAGTGAAATCTCCTAAAGGTCAGCAGCAGAATTCTACAACTTTTGAGGAGGCTGAGCCCTTCCCAGAGCCACTGTAAAGTAATCCCTTCAAAGGTACTGGTACTGTCCTTCGCAAGACCTTGGAGAATGAGTGCTCTGGCCTGGAATGCTGTAACTCCTGAGAGGAGTAAGAGTAGACTTAACTGGCCATGTACAATTCTCTGCAACACTCATTTCTTTTTCCTTGGAAAAAGCCAGTGGAGCACCACATTTCCAGCTCAAAAGGCAGCAGCCGTGAGCTGAATATACTGATAACAACCCCCTCCTCCTCCTTTGATTTTTGTTCGTGTCAATTAGAGCAAGCTCAGGGTAGTTTTCGCTTAAAATAATGAAACCAAGAAAAATGTCTCAGTTCTTGCAGGAAGTGATGCTGAGAGAGCTATTAAGACACTTTCAAAGATCTGACATGTCACTGAATACAGAACAGTATTAAAAAAGGAGGGGAATCAGTAGCTCAGGGGGAGCATTAAATCAGTTGCAATGAAAAATAGCCAGTAACAAAAAGACTCAGCATGTGGAGTGTCAGAAAAAGTCTGTGGGCTGAGACATTTTACCTGCAGGAATTCTGAATGAAGACACTAGTTAAATCCAGTTAAATAAATCACATCCAAACAACATTTCCATGTTGTTGTATATGTTAAAAACCAAGTTTTACCTGAGAATTCAGGCAAGAAAACTGGTAAATTAATAAATCTATGATACTGGTGCTATTTATTTCCCTTGATGAACACAACAGCCAAGCCTTATTCTTTTCTTATTTAAAAACATGGCATCAAAACGACCACAACAATTCCAGCTGCTTTGTACAGTGTGTTTAAGTACATGTTGGTCCAGGAGAATTGGACATATTTTAATACATAAGCAGGATTTGGTGCATGAATTTTTAAATGCAGTATCTGTATTGCACTCTCCATCCCAGTGAGTTCAAAGGTGGTGAAAATCCAAATAATTGTGCTGTGGTGACTGCACATTACTCTCTGCAGTACATCTAGATTGGCACCTACATCCAGGAGGAGGAAACCCATGGCAGGGAGGGAAGGGCTGCAGGGTGGAGTTTGAGTACATGTGCCAGGGGTATGATAAGTTCTTGTGAAATGGCTTCCAAATGCCAGCTGACATTTGTGAAAGAATAAAGTCTTTGTATTGCTTAATTTAGCAATTTGATTTTGCTTGCTTTAAGGCACAAGCAATGCCAGACAAATGTTTCAAACTTTTCTCCCAGTTAATCTTAAGCCCATTAGACGGAATTTCTCCAGTGTATCTCATCTCATCTCATTTCATCTCATGAATCTCCTGGACAATTTATTTGGCCTATTCAGTGCAAATCACATTTACTGAGAGCTGCTCTGCAAGAGCAGAATGCAGACTCACAATTCCAAGAATTTCAGAAACAATGATCTCATGACACTGAAAGGTTTTTAAAGATAAGCTGAGTGAAAGTATGAATTCTCAACTATTTATCTCATCTACTCATATTTCAGAAATTGTATTTAAACTTAAAATTGAGATAATCTATTTTCCCTACTACTTGTGTCATTTCTGAGAAACACATCTTCCCAATTATATTTATCATTTTCAGCTATAAGTAGTATTCTCTGTTTACCTCCGACTTCACTGAATATACTTAGTTCTGTCTTGAGTGACAATATAGTGGCATTTGAAATCCTTTTGGAAAGCTATTTGAAAGTTATATAGATCCTTTCATTATGAAAGCACAAACCATCTTTTGGGTTTGAAACAGCAGGCATATTTAAATTTCTTTAGTAATTTAGATAGTTCAATCTATTTAACTGATTCAGTGATCACCCATCACTGCTTGCATGTATAGTATGAGTTGATTTCCAAATGGATTCTATAATTTACGCTGTTGCTCGCTGGAAATGAAGGAGTGAAATTGAGACTGGAAAGAAGGGAGGAGGCAAGGGAAAGGCGTTTTTAATTTTGTCTTTGTTTCTCACTACGCAATTGTATTTTAAATTGTTAATAAATGAATTTTCCCCAAGTCAGGTTTGTTTGGCTATGATAACCATTAGTAAGTGATCTCCCTGTCTTTATCTCAACCCAGGAGCTTTTCCATGACATATTTTCCCCCTGTCCAGCCAAGGTCAGCTCCCCTCAGCTGCTCTACGGAAACAGAATTAACACTCGAGACACCTTCACATGGGTTTGGCCTTGGGAATAATTAAATCTCTTCCTGGATACTAGGACCTCACTGAGATAACATTTTTTCCTATATTATGCTGAACTACATGGATTTTACAGTCCTGGATGTATGAGAGACAATTAGGTTTATCTTGTGAAAAAATTATCAGTGAAATCTATTTCAGTGAAATCTGTTTCAGTGAAATGACATCAGCTGTATTCACATCCCCTTCGTTCTGCCTTTTAGAGCTATTCTAGCAAGCAGAGTCAAAGCAAACTGTGAATGTCTTTGAAACCTATGTTCAGTAGCATTCAGAGCAATCTTTTCTTTCCCCCCAAGAATACAAGTATTTTCCCCAAAATCTGATTCTTACAAACCATTCTCACCCAGGCAAAGAAGTGAAATACACTGCATGACTTGTGTGTCTTCCCAAACCAATCAATACAGATTGGTTTTCAAATGATGTTTTGAATAACTTCACCCACTTGCAAATGTACTGCTAGCAGTTAAAAATTATTGCCAGACATTACATAATTTTGAATAATTAACTCAGCTATAGATGTCAGTCTATCACAGAATGTAATTGATTAGTTCAAGAGGTTTTTTTAGCTTTATTCTCATGCTTTTTTGAATTTTGTGACTCACAGTCATGTGTCACTTAAATTCACAGTGAAGAAACGATGAAAACCTGCAGTATGTACCTTACTCAGTGCAGATGGTTTTTTTTTTTCTTTCACCATGAAATACTTCAAATTCTATTAAAACCAGTTTAAGTTGCAGCATTAGTGAACAACCAATATTGTTCTACTCGTATCTTACCTCTGTGCCAAACCTGCTTGCTCGTGTTCCTTCGTTTGAAAGGCAGGCACAGCACGTTACAAACACAGTATTTAAATGGCATGTACAGAGTGCCCATAGGGCCAGACTGGGATCTATTTCTTAGATGTACAGTGTACATTTTAAGGCACACTATAGGGATTGAGTTTACATTTTGATAACTCTGTCCTTTTATTTGCAAAGATGGTCACTACCTGGAAATGTTGCAAAAATAAATGTTCATCTCTAAGAGTGGCCAATGTATTTATGTCTCCATTTTTATATTTTTTCTCAAGAAAAAATGTGTGAAAATGTGAACTTCAGGGCATTTTAAAAGGAAATGTCAACTACCATGTTACATTTTATATACATAGATATGTGTTTATATATATCTAAATATATAAAATGATTGTAAGAGCTCATACTATAAGCTGAGTTCTAGTACAGTACTTTAAATATACTGGTATTTATTTTCAATTACACTTCTGCACCACTTCTTTCCAATGCAGAGCTTGATACGGACATTGGTTGATAATAGCAAACAGAAAGAATTCATAAAGAATATTATTGTCTTATCATGCAATGTAGTAGGCATCCTGTGGCACTATTCTCTTACCCAAGTATTTACAGTACTGCCGAGTACCTTAGCAATAAATACGCCAGTGTTTGTCTGACTGCGCCTTTCAGGGCACCCAGCAGTGACTCAGGCTGAGGCTCCTGTCACACGTGAGTCTCAATGAAGGAGTGCGTGTGTGTCAGCATTGGGGCTGAGCTTGCCAGTTCAGAGGCTCCGTTTTGAGACTTCCCAGCAGCACTGTACTCACAAATGTCCAGGAAAAACTCATAGTTCTTTAATTTCCAATCTTTGAACTTCTTTGATGTTAAGTTGGGATCATCCAGAAGGCTGTTGATAACTGTGAGGTCTCCTTCCTTTGCCTGGCAAATTCCAGAAAGACAGAGGACATGTCAAAATGAAATTTTGTGTTTCAGCACTTTATTTCTTCTTTAATGCCAAGTGCTGGGGAAACTACAATGGAAACTTTAATATTTACCTAAATTCAGGAACTATTACAGCATAAACGGTTTGACAGCTCAGTCTGTGGCATGTGCTGCAATTTGCCTACACAGAGTGCCAAATAGTCTCTTTTTTTTTCTTAAGCGGGAGCATGTTTGCCTTCAAGGATTTTTAGTTTCTTTAAAACTTAGTTGTAAAGGTACAAAAAAAGCATTAACAATAGAAAATGTAAAGAGATTAAGGACAAGGGGAAATGGCTTCACACTGCCACAGGGCAGGGTTAGCTGGGATGTTGGAGAGAAATTCTTCCCTGTGAGGGTGATGAGGCCCTGGCACAGGGTGCCCACAGAAGCTGTGGCTGCCCCTGGATCCCTGGAAGTGTCCAAGGCCAGGGTGGACGGAGCTTGGAGCACCCTGGGATAGTGGAAGGTGTCTCTGCCCATGGCAGGGGGTGGCACTGGATGGGCTTTAAGGTCTATTCAACACAAACCCTTCTGTGATTCCATGATTACACTTTTCCTGGTTTGTGTTCCTTACACACAAAATCCATGATAAAGCCTTACTTTTAAAGTGCTCTTGAGAACTCGGATGTGGTGCAGCTTTTCATTGATCACTGGGTCGTTACAGCGCTTCACGAAAGACTTGCGGAACTCCTGCTTGGTGGAGGGCCGCTGCTCTCCGAAAGCTGACAGACTGGCTTCTTCCAGACTTCTGTAGAGCTCTTGCAGACCATCTGTGATTTCTTCCATTTCTTTTATGTTTTCTGCAAGAAAAGAAAGAAGCCTAACAACAAACCTGATCATTCAGATGAAGTCTATAAAAGCAGCAATACTGCAACTTCAATACTATATTAACCTATTACTCAGTTCTCCAATGTTTGTTTTGATTAAGACGAGAACATTTGGATCATCCCAAAGCTCAATTTTTTAGTGCTGGCATTTACATCCTGGCATTTCAAGTACAAACTCTTGTGTTTGCCAACATCCAGCAGTTCAGCCACAAAATCCTTGCTGAGAATAGTGGCGGTACTGCTCTGGATTTTGATGGCAGTAAAGCACATGAGAACATCTCCCAGAGCTTACCTTCCACACAGAAACTATTGTGCCTTCTTATAGGAACCTGCTCTTCCAGGTTGTCATCGGTGCCTTCGATGGACTTTACGTGTCCCTTCCCCCGGACGTCTCTGTTTCGGGGAAGGCTTTGGCTGCGTTGTTTCTGGGGCCGGCCGTAGGAGCTGTGTCCCCTCGGACATTCCACCAGGGGAAAAGGCCCATCCTGCTCGAAATTGTGGCGCCTCTGGACGGGCAGCGTTGCTTGTCTCCGTTTGTCCGGGGACATTCCGGGCCGGCCACTCATGTACTCTGCCTCCGGAGGGACAGTCTGAAGGAAATGGAGCCCTGAACTGGTTAAGGGAGTCTCTATCAGGTCCTGCCACGAGCGCCGTTCTCGGTAGGGAGGTCTGCATCCCGAGGAGTGTGTGCTGCCTGCTACATCCTGCCGGGAGTCCTCGGCAGAAGAGTGGGAGTACGTTGATTCACTGGAAAAGTGTCGACCTTGTTTGGCTTCAGGGAATGGACTTGAAGAATTCACCTGGAAAGACACAAAAACATCTGCCCATAAGACAATGTTTTGAACAGACCCAAGAAAATGACTGTAGTGTAAAGCACTCTATGGTATCTAGTAATCAGATGGACTGATGGGTTTGACTTGTCATAACATGAACCACTGTAAACAGAAGAGAATTAGCAGCGACAACTTCTAAACAAGTGCTGTTTTTACCACTCCCTATTCTTGTTTTGCACATTCTCTGCCCACAAGCAACTCCTGATGGAAAGAACAGTGTGACACTGGTGCAGGTTTCCTGAAGACCTGTCCAGCTTTCACTCAGTCCAGCTGAGGACAGTGTAAGTCTCCAAAAGAAACTGTAATTGGATTTCCTTTCTTTTTTTAGGGGCCAAACAGAAAAAAACAAAAAACAAACCCAAACAACAAAAACTTCAGCACCCAGGAAGATTTTTGACTGGGGGACTGTTGAACTTGTGAAACGATTGGAATGAATTCTGCTGGGTCTGTATACAAATTTAATTCAAAACAAAGAGAAAGGCAAAAATGTGGAAAAACAGAAAGGGAGGGGCTTAACCTGTATCCCAGTTGATAAAACAGCATCACATGGGTGAAAATCAGTCTGAACTTCACCCATGTGATGCTGTTGTCTCAGTCACTCTTTCTTTGGTTCTGGCTGTGTGAGGATCGTGTCATTCACGCTGAAGAAAAATCTGAAAGAAAAATAGAGAACAGTCCTATCTGTGCTTGGAATCATAGAATAATTATCATAATTGCCTGTGTTTTGTCTAATAGAAATGTTCTATTTGCAATACTGTCACTACTATGGTATTGTACACAGTCTTGTAAAAAAAAACCCCTTTCCTAGAAAGATTTGTTTTTCAAAAAAGAACAAAAACATGATTACTGTGTGCATGTGAGCTGATCTTAATCTCTAGCATCTAGTATCCAATATTCATAATTGAAAACCAATCTCAGTTAATACAAACTATCTCATCCACCACATTCTTTTCATATTCTGCAGTGAAGGTAAAATATTCTGTTCCTATTAGGATGTGTAGTTTCACCAATCCTACAAAAAAAGGTCATATTTCCAGTCTGGTGACAGATCTGTGTCAGGACACATTTACCTCTCCTTCCTTTCTAACTGATTTGCTATGGAAAAATCCAAGTCTTGGCTCATGAGGAACAGCAGTAATTTCATTTTTACAATCACATCTGGCTTTGTTCTGCCACCTTTATGGTATTTAAATATCCCAGAACAAGGGAAGTGCAAGTCAAGGCACACAGATGTCTTTTGGTGACCTATGGCCACGTGCAGTGTCTGTGACTCACTGAGGGTGTTCGGTGGTAGGTGTCACACAGCGTGGAGGAGCCCTCCTGCTTCAGGGTGAGGGAGCCATCGATGTCGTCCTGATCGCTTTCACTCCAGTAATCTGCTGACAAAGCATTCCGCGTTTCACTCGGGTGCTTTTCCACGAGAAAGCAGATCCCACATTCTAACAACATCCTTCCGTGGCGAGGTAAACATTCCCCAGTCACCCGCAGGGCTCGGCAGCCGCTCAGGAACGGGCTGGTGGAAAGGTCTGGCACCTCAAACACACAGGGAGTGCAGGAACCTCTGAATGCTTTAGGGAGGTGTTACAGAAGGCAGCTTGGGCACCTGACTCCCACTGCACATAAAAAACCAACTTCTGGTCACAGACTTTCAAACAGAAACCTCATTCCAGAGGCCGAAGTAGAGCCAAGCCTAAACACTTAATTTAATTGGGCGTAACAGGTTCCCCTGTGGGTGATGGGGAAAGGGCAAGGCTGGCACCTGAGCTCGGGAAGTGCAAACAAATATTGCTGAAGCTCACATTGCCCCGAGTCTGTGATGTCTGCACTGGTTTTAGGGGGATGAGCATCCCTGAGGGCTGGGATCCAGGAGATCACGCCTCACTCTGAACCCCGCATTCTCTTTATCACTATTTTAAAATATTTCTTAAAATTACTATTCAGGATTTTATTTTCTTTAGTGGTGGCACCAATAAATGTAGGTCTTCAAGGAAATGTATTCTTATCAAAATTGGTATTTGAAAAGATATGGCCATGTGTTGATAAAGAAGTCAGTTATGACCTCTCCAGCTTTGTTGAAATACTGAACAGATTTGTACTGTCTGCTCTCTTCTCCTAATTATAATCACTGAAGCATTACCTTCATCTGGGTGAATATCCTTGTCATCAGGTGTGTAACCAATTGCTGCGAGACCCAAACGATTCATCCATCTAATAGAATGATAAAAATGAGGAAGAGAGGTATTTAAAAGGAACATCTCATGCAAATCTGAAGCCATACACATTCCTGTCATCTGGAAAAGTCAGAGACAATGCTTAGCACAAAACACTGTTCAGGCAGTTAAACTGATTCAGATATGTTGGGTGGTTGATAACTGGGAGTGAAGGATGTCCCAGTCCAGGCACACTGCACGTGTTCCTCTGGATGTTCATCTCATGCAGAACCAGCCCTTGGTGTTTTATTCTGCTGCCTAGAAATCTGAGGAATGAGGACATCAATCCTCCTCATGTCTTCAGGGAAGGGTGACACACACACACAAACATGCCAACTTTAGCAAAAAATAAATGAAATTTTTGCAGAGAATGTCCAGCTCTGTCCCCACATTAAGCACAATCAAACCCTCTCCAAGCTGCATGTGAGGACCGTGTGGGGAAGGTTTTCCACAGACACAGTGTAAAGGAGCTTATCACATTTATTCTGATTGTTTCTTCTATTTATTTCAAGAGCTTGGCTGAATTGCCAAAATACTAGAAAATAAAATACAATTATGATAATTATTGTCTGAAAACCTGTATTGGGAAATAAGTTGTATTAAATTTGTATCCTCAGAAAGCTAAAACAGCCCATGGCAGTTTGGTTATTTGCTAGTCTGGATTCACAGTGCTGGTGATATAAACATTTCATCTTGTTGAGCTGTGATATTAACATTACTTTCCCTTGATTTGTTTAATACAGATTTTTGGGTTTCTAAAACAAGACTTGATAAATTGCAAGTACTTCAATATTTGCATTTTGCATTGGATGTGCTGGTTCCTTTCTTTGTCCCCAAATTATTTTATTTGATAGAAAATATGATTCTTTCCTTCATTAGGAAAATATTATAGTTCATTTTGGGGAAAATACCTTTTGAGTTTTCTTTATGTAAGATATCTGGATGTTTATACAGTATATAATTGAAAAACTGGTGAGAGAAGGAAATTAACACAGAGGGAAAAGTCACTTGTTAATGTTCAGCAAATGGAAAATCAATAATTATCTTATTTTCATCAACAAGGAGATATAACTGAAGAAAAAAGCCCTAATAGTGACATCTATAATGTCTGGGAGGTTTTTAACCATTCCCTCACTGGGTGACTAAATTCTTTATTAGGCCATTAATTTCCCAGGATGTTGATGTGAGAGTTTATCTGGAAGCAGCTCTTTTTTCCTTTTTGAACATTTGCAACATCAAATTTATTAATAATTATGTTCTTGGTTAATGAGTTTTATAATGGCAAAAACATCTTTCACAGGCCTCAAGTCAGACATTAGTGAATAGTACATGAAATATCAAAAGGACAAGTTGTTTTGCAGATTAAAACAAGAAAACTATTCAGTGTACTTCTTTCCCACTTGTACTAGAAGAGAAAAAAAGGCTTTTAAGGGCATATGTGACTGTTATTGTCCAGGAGGGTGGTATGTGGGAGATGGTAGGCACAGAAAGGAGGCAGAAAACGAAGGAAGAGTGAACTCTCCACTAAAAATAGCGCACAGTTCAGCACGTATTGATCTCCTGGTCTCAGCAGCTCCGCAGAGGCTCGGAGCAATGATCTTAATCTGTAATATTGGATACAGCACTGACTCACTGCACGGCCTGCAGCAAATCCTTCTACGGATCGTATGACTTTCCTAAGTAGCCAAAGGGGACAACAACGTTAACTTCTTACAGGGAATTGTGAGAGGGTTTAATTTACTTGCCGAACTATGAAAATAAAGAATCGTGCAATCAGATTGCTTTGCCTCTCAGTATTAAGCCAGAAGTGAGCAAATTGGAGATGAAAATGGAAATGATGATTAGTTTTCCCAAATATCTGCAGGGTTAGGACTGCTTCCAGCCGTTGTTTGCATCAGCACTTCAATAACTCATCTTTATCATGAGGGAAGTACATTTAAAATGGATTAACAGATTTACAGAGGAGCTTTTGCACTGCGCTCACCAGCATCGTTTCTCTCAGCACACGGCGCCTTGATCGCCTGGCGTTTGCTTCCCTTGCAAGGCAGATCCTTCATTCAGGAATGGCAATGACATCATTCCCTGCTCATTATCAAGCATTTGTCTTCACCAGTTCTTCGTCAGTTGTTCCCGAATTTCTAAACTCATTAGCATTGGAGCAAAATAGTTCTAGTCATACTTTGCCATATGCCTTTGGCAATTAAGCAGGATGGCTCAGTGCCTTCAGCTGAGGTTCTGCTTAAGCACCAACGATAAATTAGGACTAATTACCATTTTCCAAGGTAAAACAGACTCAGCCATTTGTGTGGTCAGTGCATGGAAATTTGTATTGTCTTAAATTTCTTGCAAAATTTCTTTTGTGGCTCATTGTTAATTTGAGGGTGTCAGATCTTGGAAGCAAATATAGACACCAGCTGAAGTGTTAGGATTAACCTTCCAGAGCACAGGGATGTTCTTAGGATACCCAGAGTATCAGCTTTACACATATGGCCTCAATGGCCAAATCTGGAATTAGCTGAAGTTAATCTTCCTTCTCTAAGGCTGCTCAGGCTTTTCTCTTCCAAAGGCCAAGATCATCCCCAGCTATAGTTACAAGGGCTTTCTTACCTCATTTACCACAATTCAGAGTCAGCCCTTTGTCAAGCCAACATAAAGGGTTATCTGATGACATTCAGTGGCTTATCATGATACAATCTCTTCTGATAAAAGAACTAGAATCTCCGTTTTAGGTTTTGTGTTTTTAAAAAAAGCATGAGTGAATGTTTTTGAGGTTAATCAGGAGATATACAAGTGGTGAGATTACAGCTCATTTTCTTATGGTTAATTTTTTTTTCCCAAGGAAATGCAAACTCAGTTCAAAAGGAACCCTGCATAAACTTGATGAATTTCCTTGATGAGCAAACTACTTTCATTTTTCAGAAAACTGCAGTCAAGGTTATAAAAAGCTCTTTGTGGAGAGCTTGGAAACGCAGGCAGTTGGTTCTGAATCCTGCCCTGAGTGCCCTGTGGGCAAACGCTGGGTTCCAGGCGGGCACTGGAAGCTCCTGCCGGAGCGGGACTCCCGAGGGACAGAGGAGGCACATCCCACTGAGGGACAGGCACTGCAGGGCTCCGTGTGCTGCACCTGGCCAGCACAACCCCAGGAGCTGCACTGCTAAACTGTTTCTAGAGCTGTGCCCCAACAGCTCTGGGACTTCCCCGTGGTCACACGGAGACCTGGGCTGCCCTGGCGGGTGCACCTTTGGGATCTCACAGGCACATCCCTGTACCCCGACCCTGGGACAGAAAGCTGGACTCCCTCCCCTTTTTACTCTGGATAATTTCAACAACTCTTTCCTGTTGATAATTAAACAACTCAACCAGCACATTTCACCGAGTCTGGGCCACCCAACAGAGCACGGGGTTTGCATTCTGGATGGAAATCGTGGTGACACGGATCAGCACTAAATATCCCACGGACCCTCTGCCACAACACTTTACCTCCAGTATTGTACAGATCCCCATAAGATATAATCACAGTCTTACCACAGCACGTTGTAACAACCTACAGGGGACCAAGAAGTGGGTTAATTGTTTTTTGTTGCCTGTACTCCAGTGAACCAAAGGCAGGGAAAGATGAGCCCCAAGTAAAGTCATCGAAATGCACAAGTAAGTTTTGTACTTTGTCTCAATTAAATTCTAAATAAATCAGGCTTGGCTTTAATTAATTCTGTTGGTCACAAACAGGCGCTGTTGTCATTGCTTTGGGATAAAATAGAGCTGCCTGGTAGTATTTAAGTTAAATTTACTGAGATAATTCTGGTTATTACCCAGGGATTACAGCCCAGGGCCTCTTCTGAGAGTCTGATTCTGCCCCAGGACTGGGCTGTGATGAGTGAAGGCACCAGGGCAGTGAGGAACTGAGGAGCTGTTGCAAGAGTCAAAGCCTGATGCTGAAGAGTGAATCATGCCTGAAATGCCCCGAATTGTCAGGAGCTGGGAACACATTCACTTACTGACAGAACCACTGGGAAATGTTAAAGCAGCCCAAACAACTGGGAAACAATTGCACACTGCTGTGCTCTCCTAACACTGTATTAAAACCAGGAATATGCCATTCCTCAGTGTACAAATTAATGAATTTCTGTTTCCTGGCTGTTGTAAGCCTGAGCCAGTCCAGTGGGAGGTTCTGGGACTGAAGGCAATTAAAGTTCCCACAGTGGCATCACACTCACCCCCTTGGCTGTTCCTTTCTATAGCCCAGAGTGAAAAAGCACAAATAAAAGAATAAAACAACTTGGACAATCTCAGTTGTCATAAATTTGAGAGAACTATTTTGTTTAGTGTAGAAGAATGAAAACCAAGAGCAAGAGGATAACCTTTTTTGCTTCCTATAAAAAAAGTGTGAAAATTTACAATTTTTAGGTTATAGTTAGAACTGTTCCATAAATCCATGGAGAACAGGCCAGGGAAAAGTGAGTTTTGTGGCTCAGAAAAGTTTCATTTGCTAATATCCTCACTTACTGCATATACCAGGGGGCTGGTTATAGAAGAAACTATCTAATTCAAATGAAAATGTAAATGAATGGTATATCCTGAAAAGATGTGAATTCAAGAAAAAGGCAATCCACTATCACTATTTCTCTCTGTTAAATGTTCCATTGAAAATTAAGTCTATGAAATCCTGAGGCATTAACAGGTAGAATAAATAACATATATGTCCCAGAATTAAAAAAATACATTTCCTGTCTTTCTTGCATCTTTTCATCATTAATTCTTGCCCTTGTACGTCACCTCTGCTTTGTGTTAGGAATATTTCAGTGCAGAAATATATCTTCCTTTATTTTTGAGATTGCATCTACATTTGAGATTATTTGTTTAAAAGGAAAAACTAGAACTAAAGTGGAAGTTAAATTTCACTTGAATTAAGTTATCTTCAAGTCTATTAAAACAGAGATTCTCCTGAACTATTTATTTCATACATAGAATTTATTCAGTGCAGTTTATAGTTAATTTCTGATCAAAAAGCTTTGTATGATATTTTTGTATGTCAGTGGGATAATCAGATTCCAGAATTCACAGTAAAATTCTTTGCAATACAGAATTAGATTTAAAAGTTGATTTTGTACTTGTTATGCTGACTTCTCTGACCAGTCTTTCATGCTGAACACCTGAAAAATCAATGCATTTCCCATCTGGGTTCCTAAGGTTCATTATTTTCACTGTTTTCTATGATTATACAGGTAATATATCCATTCAAGAGAATAAAAGTTGCTGCAATAGGAGTGGCTGAAATGATGCCTTGATTTTCCTCCACACAAAAGAAGCCCCAAGCCACCTCCCAGTGAAATTTAACACTGAGCAGTGTTAAATGATGAGCTCATCCCTCCCAGTGTATCAGCCCTCAGCAGCCTCTGTTTCTGCTGTTGGATTTGTCACAGTTGCTGGGATTTGTTAAGCAAAATCATTCATGGGATAAACTCTGAGTGCTCTCTGATTTGATGATTTGACATGACTGTTGATCTTGTTTCATGCATTGTCTTCTTAGATTTGTCAGGCTGGAAAAATAGGAAAAAAGCCCGAGACAGCTTAAGAATTGACAAGTGAACCAATCCGTGCCCTCTTTGCATGTGCATCTACTTCATGCACTTAATGGGATTTTTTTTTTATTTTTAATTTTTTTAACTTTCCTCTGTCAAACAAATGCACAATTATGCCTCTGTAGGCAGAAGTCTGGTTTGGTGTGGGGGTTTTTTGTTTGTTTTTCGTTTTCCCCAGTGGGTAATAGACAAAAGAAATTCCCTGCTTTTGTAGCAAATAAATTGCCCTTCAGGTAACAGCATTTTACTGTGCAAATATAGTGGTGTATCACAAAGAATAAATGCACACAATAACTGATAGGCTGCTCTTTGATACAGAACCAAGAAGAAACACTAAAGAAATCTACCAAAATAGTTACATAAACTCACTCAACTGGAACTTCTCTTTCCTCACTTATTCAAACTTTTACCCCGGCTTTCACCAAATGATTGGCCCAAAAGAAAGCTCTGGAGAAAGAAAACATTCTTCACAAACAAGAGAACTGAGCTTATCTTAGTCTGAATTATGGGTGGGGTTTAGGGGGGAATTTTTAAAGAAATGGGATGATTTACTTGTGTAATTATGTAATTCTGCTTCCATACAGCTTTTAAAAAATCAGCACAAATAGGCCAAATAATGCTGTTCAATGTCTGGTTATTTCATTATGATAAAATTTCTTGTATCTTTTACTTATTTCTATCACTAAATCTTCAGATTTGGTAGAGTTAACTCAGTATCTCCAGCACAACATCACAACACGGACTGTGACACTGCCTTCACCTCAGAGAGGTGCAGGGCTGGAATCCCTAAATGTGCTCTATGAAATGCAGCTGAACTGCTTGGCTCCCAGAAGAACTCTATCAATTCACACTGGCACTATTTACAGCAGAATTTGATTAAGTTAATTTCGTAATTTGAGCTGGTGCAGAAAGCCAGTGCGGATCCTGCCTCCTGCACGAGGGATGAGCTCCCCCAGTGCTGGTTTGGATGGGGTTGGATAATCCCAATTGTAAACTGCATCAGCCAGTGGGGCTCCAACTGCATGAGGGGAGAAATGGTGCTTCACAAGTCTAGGGTGAATCATTCAGAAATTGTAAAAAGCAAGAGCCCAGCTCAGTCCCAGGAATTCCTGGGGCAGTACTTTCCCCTGACAGGGCGCAGCAGCTCCACTATCACCCTGTTCACTCCCATGAACATCGTGGTTTCACCCAGCCCTTGGGGCCTGCAGCTAATTCTGATCAGAAAATTGTTTTACTTGTGCTGCACTTAGGAGCTTTTATGTGAGAACAATAAATTAGAGGGCTGACGTGGCCTCGGGCACGAATTTGAAACAAGTTTATGGGAACATGAAGGAAGAAGGGAAAACCTGCTCTTTATGTTTATTTACAACACCATTGGGAACCTCCATTTCAGAGATTTCTGCTTGAAAAGCACCTTTCATGTTCTGCAGAATTATCTCCTGGCTTTTCATCAGGTAAGGGGCTGAGAGTAAGAGCTCTGTAACAACTTACTCAGCTCTCTTTGATAAAGAGCTGTTAAATTAGGCCAGACAGATCTGACAATCTCCTGCTCTCTTGTCCAGTTTAAGGGGGAAAATGTCTAATAGGGGCTCAGGGCTGAAATTTTTTTTGCCAAGAGCTTTTCTTAGGTGTTAGTTTCTATAAAGTGATGACAAAGTGCACTGAAACTGTAAAAGATGTATTAATCATGGCTCACCATCTGATTTGGCCAAGACCTGTCAAGGACACCAACATGCCCGAAATTAAAGGGAGAAAACTGAATTAACTTTAGTAATAAACAGGATGATTTAGGGAAAGTCTTGAGTAACTCACTTGGTTATACTCCATACACAAAAGTAGATAGGAGACACCATAAAATTTGCTTATAATCAATAGAGATTCAATTCAGAATACTTCAATTTTCAAACAGTTCTATTTTAAGAGAAATATTGTGCTATAATCTTTCATGTCTTGAAAAATACAGGAGTGACCCCTGTAAAAACCAATCATCATTCTGTTTCAGTAGCAACTATTTGTTGTATTTTTTGAATGAACACAGAAGATTTATGGGAGTTATTAAAATTGCAAAGTTAACCCAGTTATTCAAATCAATCGTGATCAAATTATTCAACCTAAAATATAAACTTTTAAAAATTTAATATTTGGAGTCCATGATGAGATTGCAAATGCACTGCACTGCAGACTTCAATGGAATGTAGGTTTTAAATAAAGTAGATATTGTAAAACAACTGAATATTAAATTCAATGCTAATTAAAGCCATAAACAGGTTATGTGTGGTGTGGTAGGAGATGAAGCACTTCTGGGAAATAAGGCCTTTAACAAGCTTGGAGTACCAAGCTAGAGATGAGCTCATCAAGTTCATTATTAATTCATTTCTAAGAACACGGCTCTGCTCGTGTAAGACCTGACAAAACAGCACAAGCATGAATTTTGCAAACCCGAGTAACACAGCAGGCAAAACTCAGCCACAGCTGAGTTCCTCAGTCTGCTACAGAATAATCCATCCCTGCCCACTGGGGTCCAGCTCTTCCTTCAGCAATGCGGGGTTAAAGGCACATTAAAATATTCCGGAGTGGAAAAAAATTAATAAGCAGTGAATCTGAGGTAAAAAGCTCTAAAAAGAGCTGTTAAAACAAAAGCTGGTGGTGAAGGCAGTTGGAGAAAGGATAAAATTCCACACATAGTGAATGAAGGATGTTCCTTTCCATGCTAGGACTCCTTTACTTTTCAGCACGAGGGATCTCCCTTCCATCAGCAGGGAAAATCCAGTTAAATTCTGTGCTGAAAACAGGAGTGGGAGATACCCTGCAAAGCATTTGCCCACATTACAGGGCTTTCCTCACATTACAGGGTTAGCAATTTGATGGGAAGAGAGAGATTTGTGAAATCAGTATTTTAAACACGTTTTTCATCTATGAACCTTGCTTCGTCCTTTCAGATTTCACAGAGGATCTCTGGGAGAAGGAATTCCAGGAAGCCTGGAAAAGCTGCAGGGATGCCCAGGGATTTTACAGCGGTAGCGGAGTTATCTGTCATTTGGGTGGGGAGTGAATTCCAATTGCTCTACAGGGACAGCATTGCTGAAGGGAAAATACTGCACAGAATACTTCAAGTAGAGATTTACTCTTTACCTTCTTCCATGGGAAGCAGACACAAAAAATCAGGGAAAAGTCTCTTGTAAATTCCAAAGTAAGTGATGTGAGGGATGGTATGGCATGAAAAGATGTGCTGGCACCTTCCCAGCTGTTCCTCTGCTCAGAGGCCTCATTGCCACACAGGGAGCTTCCTGGGCTCCCCATGGAAAAATCAATGGATGTTGTAAAAGCAGCTCATCGAACGTGTGTCAAGACTTCCTGGTATTCCTTGAGTCAGAACATTTTATGTATAATTTATAGATATGATCAATGGCACTTCAACAAACGAGAGCTACCCCAGCAGCTGAAGTCAAGGGAGACCAGGCAGAGTTAAACCAGCAAAACATCCTCACTTCAGTTACATCCAAAAAAACCTGAGCCACACTAAAGAACTGAGCAATGGAACGTTAACAACCTTGGAAAAAAATTTTTCAGCAAACTTATACCCTGGAAGTATCCCACTCCTGATAACTGAAGCTCATCGTCCTCATCAGTGTGTGATAAACAGGCCTCAATGGTTTCACTCCAGCCAGGCTCAGACACTAAAAATTTCCTGAAGGGCTGAGTAAGCCACAGAACACAAACATTCAATAAAACATCAATTTTTAGGCCTTAATATTCCAAAGGATAAAACCCAGCTGTATCTGTCTTTCCAAGCTGGCAAACAGTAAGAATGACTGTAAGTAAGAACATCTCAAAGTTTTAGTTATCTGTGCCAGGGAAGATTTAAGGCTTCCCAGTGACTTTGTCACAGGTGTCCTTGTGCTTTCCACCTCAGCTGGGAATAAACAAATTTCTGATGTAACAGGAGGAGGGAGGACACCTGACTCTGCCTTTTGGGATCTAAGGCCTTGTCCCACCTTCACCCAACCTCTGCCTTCACCAGTGAATCACAAAGGAGAAGCACGGAATAATTTGGGTTAGAGGAGCTCCCAGGAGGTGTCTGTTCCCACACCCTCCCACGGCAGGGCCAGCTTTAATGTTGGATCAGGTTGTCCAGGCCTTGTCCAGTCAGAAGTTTGGAATGTCCTCCCAGCACATCCAAGGACATTTAAAAGCTCACTGCAACACCAAAAATGGAACTTTGCTTGCCTCTGCTCCTTGTTGAGGCAGTGATGTGGGGAATAAAATGAATTACTGCCGTTTTTCTGTGTTGCAGGGGTTTTTTGGGATTAGAAGGGGAATATATATACACACACACATATGTCCCACCATCTGTACGAGCTTTGCTATGGGTGCACTGTTTTATATACCAGAAACACTGATCCCACTAAGACTTCCAGCCTTTACCAACAACATATCACAAGGGT
This sequence comes from Lycocorax pyrrhopterus obiensis, assembly GCA_014706295.1. Lineage (NCBI taxonomy): Eukaryota > Metazoa > Chordata > Aves > Passeriformes > Paradisaeidae > Lycocorax > Lycocorax pyrrhopterus. The sequence goes on from JACSVZ010000005.1 coordinate 16,808,294, forward strand.
GATAAACCTCAAGCCCATTAACAAAAGAAAAAATTCTAATTAACACTGATGAGACCAACACAAGTAACTTTCCTTTGCAGGACTAAGACGTGTCATGGCAGGAAGTGTCAGCAAAGTGATCCACAGAATGTAATGTATTTACTAAAATTAATGGAAGACTAATTCCTGAGAGCACCGTGAGCCAGCATTCCGTCAGGCTCCAGGGGAATATTCCTGTGTGAGATGAAATATTGAAGCACCAGGATAAAGAACATCCCACAACAAAGAGGACACATAGCTCACCTGTTCATCTCTTCAAGGCAGTCGGTTGCGAAGTAGAAGCTCTTTATTTTGGGGTGACAGGCTTTGAAGGCACTATAAAAAGAGCACAAAGAATAAAAACCACCTTTTCTTTCAAACAATTTGTCTATAAATACACCAGACTGTCCTGCTCTATGATCTTCAGCTTGGTATAGGTTTCATAGGCATTTGTAATCCTCAGTCTGAATTTTGCTGCCTAAACTTATAGATGGATTCCTCCTGATCTGATTTCATCTACATTTGTGAGCCTCATACTTTGCAAAAAATTTCAAAAGCTCTTGAATGACTTAAAAATACAAATCCTTTTGATAACCACTGATGTTCTACATCGAAAAAATTCTTGGGTGAATTTGAAAGTCTTACTGAGTGTATTTGAGTACATTTTAGTTGTATTCCAAGGATCAGCTAAAGTTAGAAGTGTTTGATCCCTCCACCTCTTCTGATATATTTTGATGACTGTTTTGTGTTCTACAAAAAGAACTACAGAGGGCTGCCAAGTTGAGCTAGAAATAATAGACAATTGAGCTGGAATAATAGATAATAATCAGATGGCATGGGTGATTATCGTTCACACAAAATGCTTTTTATTAATGCTTTTATGTGGTCTAATCCCTAAGCTCTCCCTTGGCTGAGCAGTTGAAAACCGCTAAGAACAATAATCACAGTTTTTACAAATTTTTTGTGTGGGTATAATGAAAAGGAGTTTTGCTATCAAGGAAACCAGAAGGTCCCAGCATTAAAGACTATTAATCTGATTAGCTGGCAAATGTTAAAAAAATGCCACACTATCATTCGTAACATTTATGTTAAAATACTGACATTTGTACAGTAATTACCAGATGTAAGAATTAGATTAGGAATCATTACACGTGGAATTCTGAAGAACCTGTGATGCAACGTTTCCACTATTAATAGCTTAAATGCAAATGAGTGTTTTATTAATTACTGTGACTTATTGCAGTTCTCAAAGACAAGATGAAAGCTGAAGAAGCATCACTTGGGCACAGTGATTTTTTATATATATAATTAACACAAATGCATCCAGCAACAGCTTTCCTAACAAAAGTCCTACAGCAGAGTTGTATTTCTGTGCAGCTTCCTTTTCCGTGAGATTAGGGATATGAAGGTTAGGGTTATCTTTGCACAGAGGGTTATCATTAAATATTAAATTCCATAAAAGGAGACTGTAGAGGTATTTAAGTGTTGTTTTGGCATCTGGTCAGTGATAATTTCCACTGCAGGGCCTCACTGCCCTGGCTACTGGGACTTCGCAAATAAAAGCAGTGACTGACTGTGAAATCCCACCCAGGGATTCGTGGTGCCCACTAGATGGCATAGGCTTGTTAATTATCTCTCTTTTGATCATTATATAAATGCAGTTTTGAGTACGCTCTGATCAAATTTATGCTTTCTTTTAACTGATTAGTATGATATGATTTTAGTGTCAAAAATTCTTATAGTTCTTAGTCTTCTGCTTTTAATGTGGAACTTTTTAATCCCCATATGCCAGCTGGGTGCCAGCAACTCCAGCTGATCCTGTGGAAACAGCTGATGCCTGTCTGTGGGTAAGAAAGGGGAAATAGTTTTGTGTTTGTCTTTAGACACGTGCATTAGAGCAGTACATGACATCTTTAATTACACAGGGCTCAGCAAATACTGTACCTGCAGCAGAAATTCCTTACAGTGCCACATTTTTAATGCTCAAAATAGAAAATCATGATTAAACAAACGCTCCTGCATAGTTACACTGTGGGCCTGAACTCTCTGCAACATCTGCACCTTCTCCTGCTCCACTTGCCCAACCATCTCCCAGTGGGATTGGCTCGGATTGGAGAGGATTATGTGGTGCATCAAAAGATCCTAATCCTCTTGGCTAATCCTGAGAGAATATCACATGATGGAGTTTCTGCTTGTAAATAGGATTATTTTCCTAGACAGGAAACTTAAATACAAGCAGGCATCCAAATGCCAATATTGGGGTTTCAAGTCAATGTTAATGGGTCGAAGTTAGTGTGATAAACACAGTTTAATTTGGCTCCACTGTGCTCTTGTAGTGTGATAAAATCTGATTAGTGGATCATCTTCTAGGGGAAGGTGTCCCTGCCCATGGCAGGGGGTGGAATAGGATGATCTTGAAAGTCCCTCCCAGCCCAAACCAGGCTGTGATCCTATGATTATTAGAATATTACGTTCTCACAGGAACCCTGCCTCAGTTAAAGCACAGACAGGTCAAATCAGGGCTATGCAACAGGTCAGGCGCTGTCTGCAGGGCTCCTGGCTCAGCTGTTACAGAACTTGTGAACGTGTCATAAAATGCAGAAAGAGCATGGATTTTGTCAGGGGTAAATCAGTTAAATGCTGCAGGTCTGGCTGCTTTTGCACAGGTGTTCCTGCATGCCAGGTCCCTGCAAACAGCTCTAATTGGTTACTATGTGAATGTTCCTTTAGATCTTTCTGCCTGATATTGTGATAATTTCCTGAGACAGTGAACGTTAAAGTTGCAATAATGTATTGCACTGTTACATATTTGCAGACTGCAGAAAACAGATTTTTATTGCTAAGAAATGGAGATCCCAATTCTGTGCAAACTTGTGATTTAAATGTATTGCAGTTCTGTGTCAGGGCTGCAGAACACGACAATAAATCCATCTTCATCTCCCAGCAGTGTCACTCAGATTATTATTAAGGAAGTGTTTAGATACATTCCTAGCATTAGGAACTGGAGTCTCCAGGGCAGCAACTTGAGATGTATAAATAGGAATAATTCAGAAGAATGATATCTATATATTTACATTTGGCTTGGTTTGGAGGGCCCCAGACTGCAATAATCAAGATGTGGTGTAGTGAGTGCCAGTTTAAGGAATAATCCCTTCATCCATTGGCTGCACTCCAGTTAACACAGCCCAGGAAGTTTCTTCCCTGTGGGGGCCCACAGGTGGCTCGAGGGGGCTTTGCTGTCTGCAAAGACTGTCAAGTTCTTTTCAGAAGCAATAAAATTACTGGAACTGCAGTAACATTTAAGCTATACCTTCATGTCTGCCTGTACTACATCAATGACATTTGTGTAGAGCTCTGACTGCACACTTTCAATATGAAGTGCCAACACTGTGGCGTATCCTTGATAAATTCAAGACCCAAATTAGCATTAACTAGGCAATGAAAATTTTCACTAGGTGGAAATTGTTGAAGGTTCAGGCAAAGCACCAGTTGATAAGGATTAATTATACCTGTAGCTCATTTAATCTCTATAGTTGGGGATCAGCGTCACCGTGGGGCATTATGATTATCAGTATCTTTGAAAATAACACGATATTCATGTCATGCCACAGCATACAAAGTCAAATAACTGTAATTTCTCATACTGTATGATCATTTTTAATCAGGAGGAAGCAGGTGTTGCCTGAAAGCAGTGGAAAGTTTTTCAGTGCCTCCTTTCACAGGGACAAGGTCGTTGCACGTCCAGCTATAGCCCGGAGGGCTGAACCAGTCTGAGATAATGCCATGGCTCCTGTCATAATCAGGGTACCTTCATTAAATGCATTACTGGGGCAAATCATCAAACCATACCCAATAATGCAGTCAATTATATATATTCTTGTGAACTCTTTCTTAAGGCTATTCCATCACTGTGTGCCATGGACATCAGGAACAGCCAGGCTGGGGAGCACAACTCCCCATCAGACAGAGCAGTGGGAGAGAGAAATCCATTCATGATCCCAGGAAGAGTTCAAATCCTTTAGTTTCAAAAGGGTTTGAACATTTCACATCAATAGCTCTGAAAATAACAGAGATCTGAGGGGAAATCCAAACTGGGTTCCAAAATGTTCTTAGTTTTGCGCTGGGGAGAGCTGAAGGAAAACTGACACTGTGATTTGGGCTTTTCTGTGGAATCAGGCAATGGAGTGGTGCTCACTCCTGTCCTTGTAGGATGACCCAGAAGAGGACAGGTGAGTCCTTTCCAGGTGTGCTCACAGGGGCTGTGGGTTGGAGCTGGCTGGACACAGGCAGAGCCCCCATTCCCACATGCTGGATATACTGAATTTCACTGCACTCACTTTCACGTGAAACCGTGGCCAATGTAAGGTGCAGTTTTTGTCATGGGGGAAATATAGAATTGGTTGTCCATGAGGGAAGAAATCAAATGGAAATTCAGCTCAGGAAAAAAGGGAATATACTATGAACGTCTTCATTATCCTTTTACCTCTGGACCTGCCTCTTTTTGAAAGGATTCAAAGCCTGAAGGTTCTCAGCTTTCAGTCGTGTGCAAACTTTTAGTTAATCGGACTTTTCCCTGTGCATATACCCTACAGAAATCCTTCTCTAAGCTGAGTTCTGAGGAATTGTGTTCTCATGCTTTGAGGAAAGCTCTGGAAGCTATTTCTAGCTGTGCACAATGACCTTCTGTTTGATCTTGGTTAATTCACTGAAATCTGTTAAGTGCTTTATATTCTAACAAAATGGTATTATTTTTCCTGTATTTTTGTTCAATATCATTATTAATATCTAATCATAGCTCTGAGGTATTTATAGTGCTCAGTTCATGTTTAATTTCTATAGTGATACCCTCAGCTGAAAGGAGAAATAGAGGTATAAATTGCACTGTCTTGTACTTCTCTGACACGGTAATAATATCCCCAGACAAGAACAGGCAACAGAAGAGGTTTGATTTTCTGATGAGCAGTCCCTATTGTAATTCATATCTTCACTATTTCTATTGTACATGTGCTCGTAGTTGTAAGACTTGTTTCCTCAGACCAAAACTGCATTCAGTCGTTGGAAAAGCACAGGAAAAATCCTGGCTGCTTAGTTAAAAGCAGGAGAGCATACAGAAGACAAATGCAAATAATTCAGGAGATACCAGCAAAGTGCTCCTCTCAAAGCATTGGAATTGTTCTGTTGAACCTGTTGATTGCAACCCCAACGCTGTTTGGAAGCAGTTTCCAATGAGTGTCTGTTATTAAATATTCCTTAATTGTGGAAAGCTTACAATATGCTTTTTAGTGGAGCAGAATGTAGAAGTAGCAATAATGCAGTGTTCATTTTGCATATGGAACCTAAATATTTTAGCAGTTGAGAGCAACACAATATTGGGTATGTAAAGCTTCCTTCATAAAAGAGAAAATTAAGATTATATTCACCATCCCCTGCTATCGTATTTGTTATGCTATTTCCTGTGGGAAAATATGGCCCTACTGGACCTGAGAATGTTTTATCTCTTTACTAAAGTATTCATTGCTTTTTGATTTACTTTTTTAACTGAAGCTGTAACTGGACTATCTGGCAAGCTGACTAAAGAGTTATTAAATTCATTTTAATCCAGTAAATGGAATTTACATCACATTGTATCTTTTACAGTAAAGAGAAAAAGCTTAAGTGGATCTATGATGATATATTTACAGATTTCAAGGTTTTTCTCAGTAACTTCCTTCTCTGGACTTTACAAGTGTTCAGTACTATGTATAGCAAACTTCAAGAGCAATCCTTTATAAGCATAATTGCCACATCACTTACTGTTTTCGTCTGCATTCAATTGCTCTGTCTATCCTGAACTCGGGTAAACTAATGAATCCTTCTGCTTTTTCATCCTATTGAATGAGGGAAAAAAAAAGTGATGTTGAAAAAGAGCATAGAATTAAAGAAGAGAGAAATGAGCAACAGCTGTTTGGGTTTTGTGCAAAGAACAGAGGAAATACTGGATGTATTTGGCACGTACTCTTTTTACTATGAAATATTCAATTCATCGCACAATGTCAATAACCTTTCTGAGGTGACTAAACTGATAATTGCTCAAAGGAGGCACATCCTAATCCTCCTTTGCTGAAGATCACAGAAAACCTTCCAGCCCCAAACACAGCACCTAAACAGAGGAGAGGTCTCAGATTCTTCATCATAAATCTACATTTTACAGCTCTTTGGTGGATGTCTCTCTTTAAAGTCACAGTTGTCAGACCACGTGCCCTGCTGACAGCCCCTGAGGAGACTCCTTGGCGAGGTCACCTCTGATTAAATGGAGAGGTAATAACCAGGAGATGTATCCTGTCACTTTTTGCTTCTTTTGAAGCAATTCAGCAGGAAAAGCAGGGAGACATACAAACAGCAGTCAGGTTTTTGAAAGGTATCAGCAAGTGCACAGTGAGTTATGGCTGGGTTGTGAGCCACAGCCTGAGAGTCAGGGGGACACACCCAGGGCCCCCCTCCTGGCACGGGCAGCGTCAAACCACACGAAACCTCCGGGCCATGATCACCCACAGCCTCAACAGCCCTGGCTTGGGCTACAGAAACCACAAAAACTGGGGAGAATTATGCTATAAACTTGTCCTCTGGAAAAAAGTGGGAGAGATGGAGTAAAAGGTCAGTAACCAAAGCAGGCTGCAGAGTTCAGCTCAAGCACTGGGGCTGCTGCACACAAACGAAAGAGCAGCACTGAACCATTTTGGGCTTCTCCCCTCTGTTATTTTCCCTACATTTATGTGGATTGCACCAGCATAGGCCCAGTGGTTTTCAGGAAAATTTCACCAAGAACAGCATTTTACACACGAGAAACTGCAAACTCCAGACTAATTCAGCAAAAAGCAAGAGGAACATCGATATGAAAATAACTTTTAGATAAAGAGATTTACAAATTCAGATTTTCACATCTGCTTCGCATAATGCTTAACTAACACAAATGGTTACACTTAACACATCCCTCTGCAAGTGAAACTGGGGAGAGCTGAGTGTGAACACCGTGTTAGTCCAAATGAATCTGTGGAAAAGGATTAACTACGGACATATTCATTTCTTAAAGACTACCATGAACATCTGCTGTTTTATTAAGCTTGAACGTGGACTTGGAGACTTTAAAAAATAATTTCAATTGAAATATTTCCAGGCAGAGTGCCCCAGGCCTGGCAATTAAAGTGGCAGTTCATCTGACCGCACAGTAGAAATAGACTTTAATATTAAAAAGAATTATAAAGCTTAAGGTTTCATTTTTACTCTCTCCGAGCATGGCGTGTACTTACATTCTGGTTTGTGTACCAGTACAGGGAGGAATCCTTCAGAATGAACCAGTACTTTTTCCATTTCTGGGTGAAATATCCCTTGGCATCCTTTTTCTTCCAGAGCCAGCCTTCGCAGTCGCCGTGCCCCAGGTCCTTGCAGGAAATGCGCCTCCTGCTCACGCTGGAGAGGGAACTCCCTGGGAGCACCCCGGGGGTGACACAGACACCGAGGGAGAGGGGGGAAACGGCTCCATTTAAACACAGCACTGATTTTTAATTCAAAACCCTCCAAGCCAAATCCTCTCCAGGTTCGGAACGAGCAATTTCCAAACTCAACAGTGCCCTGCAATTTAGGTTTCAGCCTGGTTTATGCAATGCTTTATTTAATCTCTAGAGAGTTCATTCCTCTTAGGGCTGCATTTTTTTCTGATTAACATGGGCAGCATCATTCCAAAGCAAAAATGTATTTATTTAGCCTCAGTCAGGAGCTCAGGGTATGACACAATCTGTACACAGATGCAAGCGGTACTTTTTTCCATATTTCTTCACTTTAGCAGCAGAAGCCCTGTCAAATTATGGGGATTTTTAAACCAAATTTTTATAAGCAGTAAAAAAGAAAGATTGTTCACTTCCATAACAATGCACATGCTTACATGATTTTTATCCTGAAGTGAACAACAGTATTTTAACTTTACAACATCCTGTTAAAGGCACCAGGAGTAGGGGTTTTTTTTCTTGGTGTTATTTCAATGAATCCTAATTGAAAGGCTTAAAAATTTAGCGTGCCTTGTAAATATTAACAAAACCAGGTTTTTTAATAAATATGGCATCGTTTCTTTTCCTGAAAAAAACTCTGTAGGAAATTTCCTTAACATATCAGACATTTCTTTTCTGTGAAAAATCAAGTTATGATGGTACAGGAATTACATTTGTCCTACAGCTGTGAAACAGGGAAGAAATTTGGAGAGCATAAAACACCAGCCTTTGCTCCGCAGTGTTCCACGAGCAAGTTCTCATCAATTTGCTCATAGACACCGCCTGCCTTCTTCCTAAGGAAGAGGAAATTTTACCATGCACCCAAGCAATATTATACCTGTAACACATTTATTTTGGTATTTTTATTTGGTATTTTCCTTTGTTGTTTACTATCGAATTTAGAAATATTTGAATTACGTTGAATTTTGTTACAGATCACTTATTATCAGAGAAGGAGCCTCATTTTCTAGTTTCAAAATGTTAACTGAGAGAAGTTACCTTTTGACCATTTTCTGCTTTTTACCCTGAGGGAAGCGTAATGGAATGACTGTAAGGAAAAAAAATAAATAAATTATGAAACACCAGTGCAAGTAACAGCAGTAATGTGTAACAGCTTTCATTCACTCCATCTCCAGGGTTATCACAGCACCAGTTATCACAGGATCGCTCTTCTGGCATTTTTCTCTTACTACTGCCATCAACATCATAACGAAAACGACACTCTGCTAAATCTGCAAATTGAAGTCCCTTTTTAAAAAATATTAATTGCAATTGCAATGAAACCATGAAGGATTCTTTGCATGAACAGCCGTGCAGTAGTTTGAAAACTAAAGATATAAACTCCCGTGAATGAGCTAATAAAATGACTGGTATTTGAAGTTTGTTGTATCAGTGAAATAATTATACAAATATGCATTCAAAAAGAAATATCCATCACAAACATTATATGCAAAATCCTGTGCTCAATGACATGCTGAAGTCACATTCTTCCTACCTTAGAAACAAGTTTTTTGGGTTGGTGGTTGACAGAATAAGTCTCAGGAGAAAAAAAAAAAGCTTTCTTTCTTTTGTGGCAGCATCAGAAAATTGCTACAGATTCTGGAAAAAAACCCCGTAAAAGCATCTCTGTATTTAAGCCTAAAACCAGGGGTAGCACTCAAAAACTGGTAAGGATTTGCATGCAATATATAAATGCTTAAGAACTCTAGAAAATAAACAGGTGATAACAAGACTGCAGCTCCAGAGAGACAAAGTTTTATTTTAGATGGCAGTGGCAGAGGGAGGAGTGGGTTTGGACACCCGCAGCCCTGGTTGTAACCCTCTTGTGATTTAGCACTCGATGGCGCGGAAGGTTTTGCGGGGACTGCAGGGATCAGCAGTTCCTGACCCCCGAGGGAGCTGGCTGGGAGAGCACCAGCTCTCTGTGCTCTCCTGACCTCAGCCTGTTCTCCCAGCCAGCACCAGGACAGGAATGTTCACAAAGGAGTGGCAATTCTGGCAGGGAAAGCTCGGTGAGTGTGTGTGCAGCGTGTCACTGACACAGCACATCTCCCCCGTTTAACTTCATCTCTGCAAACGTGTCTCTTTGTTCCGAGCCCGGGAGAAGACAAAGATTAATGCTCCTGTGCTGGAGGAAATGTAGCAAAATACAGAAATGAAACAGCACAAGTCTGAGAGAAAGTCTCAAATGTGCACAGCAACACTGGGGGCTTTGTTGATGTATTGCAAATCACAGCAGCAATATTGATCAGTCCTGTTGTGTCAGCTGGAGTTCTGTGGTGGCTGGGGCTGAAACAATCTGCTCAATGTTCCTCTTTCCAGAGAAATGCATTGGAGCAAAGCAGGTGTGGTCCTGAAAAAGACATCACCACATTTTTCCCCAATTGAGGCTAGAGAAATGTAGTGATGGAATAAAACCTTATAATGAAATGTGGTTAAGTTTGAAGAACTGCATGACAAATGAAACATCTGGAGGAGATACTCACCAGAAACTGCTGTGCATCATTTAATATAAAAGTTTTAAAAATAATGAAAAGACTAGCATGACAAATCAAGGAGAGCTGAAAATATCTTTCTGAAACAAAAAATATCCTTCTTCTAAAAAGCTAAGTTAATTATTCTTACTGTTCTGTTTATGCACACATAGAATGCATTCAAAACAAGGAAACCAGAAAGTGAAAGGTTTGCAATACCTTGGGAGTCAGTAGTTAATTAGCAGTGCTAATGTAAAAATTCAAGCTCCGTATTCTGCGAGATAAAAGAACCACTATAATATAATTAACTTGGTGGCAAACACTGTAAGAAAACAGTCAGAACTCGCAACTCCAAATGACTCAGAGTTGCTATGGGAGACAGACAGATGATGGGAGGACTCACTGGGGCTGTCAGCACTTCAATTCTTATCTCAAAACCACAACACAAGGCCAGAGTCAGAGAATGAGCACCCTGCCAGCCCCACCCAAAAACCAGCACCGTGGAAATGAAAAAAAAGTGCTGGCATTGAATGGATGTTACATGAAGGTAAATTAAGGAGATCTCAGTGTAATCAGTGGGTAGGAGAAGTGCTGTCACAGAAACACCAGATGAAAAGCAAAACTGGTTACTTGTACCTCCACTGGCTCGAACCTCAGGAGTTTTTAGGGAAAACTACTTAGAATTGAGTCATCACAGCCACAGGAAGGTTTGGGTTAGGAGGGACCTTAAAGCTCATCCCATTCCAGCCCCTGCCTGGGGCAGGGACACCTTCCATAGACCAGGTTGCTCCAAGTCCTATCCAACCTAATCAGTGTAAAAAGTGCTAAGTCAGAATGAAGAACTGACATTCTACGAATGAAGGTTCTGTTGTTTGTCCTTTGTATGGAATAATTGCAAAGTGCTAAATAATAAAACAATGTGCAGCTATTTTCCACTGAAAATGGAGCACTTCGAAGTGGGTACCACAAAAATATCTGAAAATCTTAATCCCCAGTCTCCCTATCATTGTATTGGTACTATTTAAATATTCTGAGAGTTTTAAAACTTTTCTTTACCTTCAGGGTTAAGCCTCCCTCCAGAGGTACCTTCCAGCCTAATGAAGTGTGTGATTCTCCTCCCCAAACCAGCACATACTTCAGAGCTCACACCACGCTTCCTAAACTTAACTAAATTCCTAAGTTCCTAAACTTAACTGAAAGTGCTGCACACACACTGTGGTTGCAGCAGCCAGTTTTCCTCAACATGGAAATTGCTCCTGGATTTTTGTTTTCAGCCCTTTCACAGCACAGACAAATGTCAAGGTCTGGGATATCTTACAAATCTTTTAAAAATATGGCAATGAATTGAACAGCTGAGGAGTTTTTAGCTTATTTAAAGCACATTTATAAATCATTACCTTCCTCATGGATGTGTTTCCTGGGTGGTCAATGGCAGAACTTGCATATCTAGGACAGAGAGAAGGAAGACGTCAGATAACCACAGGATAAAAAACCCCAACTGATTACATAGTGCTTACACACACTCTGTGCATTTCTAAATATGTCCCCAGCATCCTGCAGCACAAAGTTCTATAACATTTTGCTACAGGAGGCTGCAGATACCAAAAGCTGACACTTTAGAATGCAAAAATACTATCTCTGATATATGTGAGTTCTCTGAGGACTAGAGAACAAAGCAGGGCAGCAGCACCAGAGGCCTCTCCTCATACAGTGCAAACAGGATTGGCCATGATGGAAATAGGACACTGAATCAGGGTCAGATTTGTCTGATCTGGCACAGAAATTCTTAAACATACAATTCCCCTCAAAAGTGAGGAAAAGGAGAATCCTTAAAACTGTGGATGTTTCTGTAAATGTCATATAAATAGAAACAGAATGCAGAATTGGGAAAGCGATTGAAGGGAAAAATTAAAAAGGAATAAAAGGACTGTGGACATTTTTAATATATTGCCAAATTCTGTTGGTCATAATACCAACAATTGTCTTAAGGCAGCAAGGCAGGAAGTGGCATTTTCTCATTTGAAGATTTCCATTGTTAGGAGGAATCAAATTTACCAGCAGAAACAACTTCTGCATTGTGGGTTAGAAACATCTATCGGTCCTGAGGCAAAGGAAATTTCCAGCCTGCAGTGAAGGGATGGAACACATAACATTGAAATTAAATTCATAAAAGTTAATTGGCAAGACCTCGATGTGCTGAGCTGTCTGTAGGTGACGTGGATTGAAAGAAACAATGAAAACCAAACAAGTTCAGCTTCAGACCTCTGGGAAGGGAATGGAGAGATGCCCAAAGTGTTGCAAGGCTGACGATGTCACTGATGCCCCATTTCTGCCTGTCCCTGACAATGCCATCAATGCTGTTCAGTCCTTCCGGGCACTTCCCCCCTGATTTCGGGGTGTTCCTGTTAATCCCATTGGGAAAGCATCACTTTTGAAGCTTCCACCCTCTCTCTCAGCCTACATACCACCTGAATTGTGCAGCTGTAGTGGTATCAAAAAAGTCCTTAGTCAAGTTTTATTTGCCCCTGTGCAACCACAGAAATGGGTCTCCTTGCAGTGCTCACGGCCTCTCAGCAGCAGCAATGCTGTGAAGTGAGGGAAGCAGTCTGGGATTAGTTATGGGAGCAGCCTGCTCCAGGGTTTTGAAAGCTTGGCCAGGAAATCAGGTCAGGAATAGGTGTTCTGGTGTGCAACAGGTGTAATTTTTTTCACTTGGCAACAGATTTCAACAGTCTGCAAGAGGTTTGTTTTGTTTGTTAAAAGATTTTATGTTCATCAAATACCCCTCCCCAAATCAAATTAATCCTGAAGTATTCAGATGTGCAGATCACAGAAGAAGGAAATACTGATCTTTTCTCCTCTCTAGACCAGTAAATTTTCTGTATGAAAGCAGCAGAACGAATTAATTTAGACACAGAGGAACCCCAGTATGTTGCGTGTTCTGGTTGAAATACTCTGTATCATATTTGGTGCTTCCTCAGCTTTGTTTTCAGGAAAGCTGGTGCTACAGAAGCAAAAGGGAAAAGAAGGGGGAAGATGTGCAGTAATACAGGCTAAAGGCACCTGGACTGATATTTCTCAAATCAATTAAAACAGTTGATCTACTAAATACTTGTTCATGCATAATTGTGCTTTTGAAACAAACTGCAGGATCTAGAAAAAGCTTATACCAATTAAAACAAACAGAAAACAAGAAACAAATCAAACAATTATTTCTGTATGTTTGCAGAAACCTTCCTTGCATAGATAATATCACATAGAAAAGGCAAAACATTAAGGAAATAACTGCAGAAATTTAAATTACATTTACAGGCTCATTCTAAAATACTTATTCTACCCGACAATTTCCTCAAATGGATTTCTGAGCTATTCCTGTTTGGCAGAAACCTGAAGGACTTTAGCAATGTGTATTGTGACTTTGGATGTGCTCTGCCTACTTGTGGGGCATATATTGAATTTCTGTGGGTAAAAAGGTCTCCCTCTTATCCATTTTTTCAGAACTTGGACTAATACCCACACGTAGCATTTTGGATTGATCTACGTGGTCACAGGAACCCATTTTTAATCACCTCACCTGGTCTATGATTTACATTTAGATTATTAGAACTTCCATCTCTTATGTAACATATTCCTGTCACAACAAGTAAATTCTCACTGCAGATTAATTATTGAGTGTTTTGTAGTGAGGTTTGAAATCCCTCCTCATCTCCACGCTGGCTCAGGGACGGCTCCAGTCTCTGCCCTGGGCTATTGATGCTTTGAGCAACTCAGGTGCACCTGTAAAGCTCTGCAGCCTCTGCAGTACAGGTGCATCTGAACAGGCAATGCTGACAGCAAAATGTCAAGGCTGAAAGTTATTTTTAGAATTTTCATCTCTTCTTATCTCTCCAGCATTAACCACAACTAAAAAAAAGTAATTTCCAAAGCACACCACCGTGACTGTGATTAAAATACTTTTTAAGCATTATTTAAAAAGACAGAATGTGTTGTGAGAAAGACCCTGAGCAGTGTTTTCACATGAAAACTAAGCAAATATTCAGAAAAATCTGTGCCACGTGTCAATGATGCCGTTTTTCTGCCTCTCCCCCTTGCAGGCCTGGCTGCTGAGTGAAGCAGAGGTCTGCACCCAGGTCTCCACAGGGATGTCACGGCTACATGACGCACCCGTGGCCAGAATCCACAGGTGTCAAGGTTGCTACTACTGGAAAAAGCTTTTTCTAAGGTGAAATGAAGATCAAAGACCACAGAGAGCCCCGCTAAGCACAGAGTCAGGTGTCTGTCTGCAGGAAAGCTGCAGCCGTGATTCCACGCTGGGCACCTGTTACCTCCTCCTCATCGGTGAAACAGCCCCCAACGGGGCAAAGGCTCCTGGCAAAGAGGGGAACAGAGCTCCTGCTGCTGCTGCAGGAACAGGCAGCCCAGCTTGCCTTCCTAAAACCTCACTGCACCCACACACCCAGCGATTCCACCTCCAGCTGCAGGCTGCCCCTTCCTAAATCACGACTCCTGCTCAGGAGTGAGGTCCCAGCTTCCAGCCACGGGAACTGTGATGAGAGCTCAGGTTTGCCTGTCAGCCAGGGCAGGTTTGTGTGTGCCTGGGCAGTGCCCTACACCGAGGGGTGCTGCAAAAGTCCTGCCCTGTGCACAGAGCTGGGCCAAGAGTTTGGAAGAACCCAGAGTGGTAAGGCAGAGATCCCTGAGCTCTGCTCTGCTCCAGGCTGTAGCAGGGCTGCCAGGCTTGCTCTACATTGTACTCATCAAATGAGTTAAAAAAGCTCCGTGCTCCCAGGGACACCCTGCAGGATCATAGCTCTCACAAAGCTGCTGGAGCTTCCAGCACCTCTTCCCTGCAGCCTGTGGGATGTTCCACTACATGCAAGAAACAACTTCCTACTCTTTGGCCTTTTAAAAACAAAGGATGCAGTAATATCCCAGAAGCTCTATGGGTCCCTGTACAGTTAAAATCACAGGATCCCAGAGTGGTTTGGGTTGGAAGGGACGTTAAACATCATCCAGTGCCACCCCTGCCATGGGCAGGGACACCTTCCACTATCCCAGGCTGCTCCAAGCCCTGTCCAACCTGGCCCTGGACACTTCCAGGGATGGGGCAGCCACAGCTTCTCTGGGCACCCTGTGCCAGGGCCTCCCCACCCTCACAGGGAAGGATTTATTTCATATCTTGGACCTAGATTTCCCCTCTTTCAGTCATTGAAGACAATGGTGTTTCACACAAGTAAGTCTATCTATCTACACAGTTTGTCTCCTGGTCCCCAAAGCCTAACTCTAGGGTGTAAATATCTGAAAAATGTTTTTTATTTTGGTTTAAGCTGTTTAAATCACTTTAAAAAAAGGTTTTAGGAAGGTGGTATAGTTCTGCCTCTTGAAATATTTTTCAACATATTGAGAAGATATGATATGGTCATGTTTTGGGCCTGGAATCTAAAATGCACGGGAGAAGGATTCTTCTATAAAAGAATATAAAAGCATAGCCTTTTGCTATGAAAGTTTGCCAAAATTTCATCAAGTCATGTGTCCCTGGAAAGTATCTCTTGGCAGATGCCCTGTCCTGTCCACCAGGGATGTTCCATCTGGATTGCAAGGTCCCTGCCAAACGGAGCATGTGAAACCCACTCGGAAAAATCAGGCACCCTTTGCTCTGGGAAGAACAAAATTGCTTGGAAGAACAAAACTCTGCAGCTCTTCCTTGTGGCTGCACGGAAATGTGGGTGTGGAGAAGGAAATCACAAGGGGTGAGACATTATTGTTTCTGGGAAGGGTGAGGGGTTTCTTTCTGAGGCAGAAAGTCAGGCAGGAAGGACCTGAGGGAAGGCATGGCCAGACTAAAAATAAGGGGAAACAAGTGTGAGAGAAGGAAAGGACAAGAGACCTTGTGGAAGAGTTGAAAGACTAAATGAAAACAGTCAGATTTACAGAAAACAGGAGGTTTTCAAAACTCAGGTGTAAGAGGTGAAGGCAAAAGGTGAAATGGAATTGTTACTTCAAAGAGAGCAAGAAAAACCCGCTTTCCCCGCAGGTAACCCTGGACAATGGACGCCGTGAAGTGCAACAAAACATTAAGATTAAAATATGAATAAGTTTAGCCTCCTGTTGAAGCAAAGCCCCACACTTAGCTGAGGTGATGAACCACGGTGGCACTGGAGGCACAGGACTGTCTGTTGTCTGACGAGGTGGAATTTCATCTGTAGCTCAGCCTAATCTCTGATAACAGTGCTGCTGCCTTCGGTTAAATGCCATTTTAACCCCGCACAGCACACCCCGGGAAACACCAGCAAATTGTCACCACGACAATGCCTTTCAGCTGCACTGTGATGTTTAAAACACATACAAAGAGGTAAAAACGCTGACAGCCCTGAGAAATCAAGTGTGAGGTGGCTTTTATTTGGTGGCCAACAGCTGATAGTGCTGCACCTCAGATTTGAGCTGTAACTCGGTGGTGTTTGTAGCACTGAAGGAAATCAGCAGCAGCTGTAAATCCTTTAGATTTACACTAAAGCACTCTTAATCTAATTAATTTTTCAGCTTCTTAAATAGGTTTAGGCCATATACAGGATGAAAAAAATGTAAAAAAGAATAATTATCATAGATTACAAGTAAATTTAATCAGAATATATGATGATACAAAGTAGCTGTTACTTCAAACATTCTTTTACTGTGACTTTCGGATGCAACAGGAATATGGAGATACTTAATCAGATAAACAGCAAAGAAATGAAAGACAAAATCACTGTTTTCTTCATTAGAATAAATTGATTCAATTCAGACCTAAAGGCCAACCTGAAGACCCCATTCTTAGCATTTATCCAATACAAACCACAAATATAAGCAGTAATTTTGTGCACACTGAATTAGATGCGGATGTTCATTGAAACATTCTGCCTGTTGGTCACAAAAATCGTGTTAGACACACATCAGGTTTTTCATCCTCAGAGTGAGTCTGAAATACGGAATTTCAAAAGTAAAAAAATGGGTTGGACAACGTAAGAGTATGACTTCTCCCCTCAACTAATATTTTATTAACTTTTATCTGAAGAGTTTTTTTAAACCTTTGTAATCTCTATTTATGTTTGATATTGGCAAATGAACATTTAGTAAATGATATTGATGCTGATATCTCTAAACCCTGAAAATTAATTCCCCAAAAGCTGCAACGAAGTCTCTAAAAGTAAGGAAATGAGTTTAATTCACAGATGTACTGTGTATGCATTTAAATATAGAATAGCAGAAGTAATTACCTTTCAGTATCTCCACTGACTGTATCCCCTGCTCTCTGTAGAAGAAAAATAAAGAGCATTAAGCATGACTAAAGACCAGACTTCCTCGGTGCTCTCAGCACAGTCAAACCAGCCACAGAGGTAAACCACATTCTGCAGCTCAAGCAGAGGAAATGGAACACTTATTTCAATTTCTAGCTAAGAGTTATTTTAAAATGAAGATCATGCTTAAAGCCACTTCCATTTGCACTTAGCAACTAATTTCAGATGCTGTGTAATGGTGATCAAAGCTCTTTGAAATAGGGGAGCTAAAATTTGTTAGAATGTTTGCGAAAGTGTTAATATTTGAAAGGGAGTTTAAATGCAAAGAACAAGTCTTGCAATATAGAATACAGAACTTCAGAAGGACAAACTGTCATCAAAACTTTCTTTGACGTCATTCTTACAGTTTTAAATGACTTGAATAATCACACTGGTTATTCCTCTGAGGCTTGGAAATGAACCTGTCTTCTTGGAGTAAGTAGCAGCTGATTCAGGGTTAAAAAATAAAATCTTCCGACAGTTTAAGTTACTTTAAAACAAATTTTATTATGGGGAATTTTCCCCACAGCTAGAAATTGAAATTTACAAAAACTGAAATTACAAAAAAAAACTCCAAATAGGTTGTAAAATTAATATGTATTTGTTTATAAACGCAGAAATCTGCACTTGCAAAATCTTTGCCTATGACTTTCTGGATAACCAAATAGGAAACTGATAATTTTAGTAAGTGCAATGTTTGTGTTTTAATGCCTGTCCTTGAGGCCTGCAGCAGATGTTTAACCACAGATAACATTTAATCACAGATGAGTTCAGAGCTCAGCTCTGCACCCGAAATGGGAGGGACAGGAAGTTTGCTGGGGCTGCTGCACCCCGGGGCTCTGCACAGGCACATTTCTGCAGCAGGGTTCCAAAGGCAGCTCTAAAATGTGCGGGGGGCAAACGCATTTTGCCACCTCCTTCTTCAAGAAGTCTCCCTTGCCACTGGGGAACCCAGTGCAGAACCAGTTAGCAGCTTTTGGTGTGCTTCAGCTAAACTGTTCCAGCAAATGTGAGCAGCAAAGATGGTCCCACTCAAATAAGAGACCTTATCTGACGAAAAGTAATGAAATGGTGCCCTGGCACTAAAAGCAGGGAGTTCTCTGACGTTCCTTGTTGAAGCCAGGCAAAGGCAGGAGCTCCCCACTGAGTGATTGAGCACACAAAACCCTAACAGGCTTTCCTGAGAGCCATAAATGCCTCAATTCTCCTCAGAGTACGCTGAAATGGAGCCTAGAGAACTTTAAAAAAAAAGAAAATACCCTGCAGAAATACATTTTCTCGAAGCAGACTGGAAGCGTTAACAGCACACAGCTAAAGCAAAATATCTGCTTGAGAGATGTTGTTTTGGTGCTAAAAAGGCACTGCTAAGTACGAACAAACCAGTCTGAGCTTCCCTGGAAATACTGGGGACAGCCCAGGAAAATGTTGTGTGGCCAAGCGAGCAAAAGAGCTTTGACAGCAGCACTACCCGTGCTACTGCTATAAAAATAGAATCTATTCCTACCAGAAGGCTCAAAGCTTTCCTTCTCTTTTCCCTCTGACTTCTAAGGTTTCTAATTTTAGCAGCTAAAAGTGGGACTACTAATTCAGTCAGTGTTTCCCATTCTATTTCTTAATTTTCTTTTCTGAAGATGCTCCCGAAGTAAAAGCAAAGTGTTTCCAAATCAGGGTTTATCCCTCTCTCCCAAACGGGACCCATCCCACGTTCCCTTCCCTGATAAAACTGAAATAAACCTCCCTCACCCTGCTCTGGCTGCTCTTTCCAGCACCTGTGTCACAAATTTTCACTGCTACAAGAACTCAGTTATTTATTTCCTTCCAAGAAAATGCACAAACCCCACCTCTATCACACGCTGGATTGTGGTTTCCAGATTTCTTCTGATCAGATATATATTTCATAAGCAATTATTAGTGTGATGTGAACTTGCATATATTAGGCTGTGAAAAGACTTACTAGAGAGAAATTTACTTCTGATAATAAAACACATTTTTCTAGAGGTCAGTCTTTCAACACCACGAATTTTTCTGCATTACCAGGCACTAATTTCCAAAGATATTGAATAATGTAATCTAATTAACTGAAGCATAGTCTGTAGCAGGGAAATTTTAAAAAGCTCTATAACAGCGTGAAAAAGAAAAATATGATTTAACCATTGAACAACTCTTAGATTATTGTAACTGATTATTAGTTCACTGCAATTTAGAAAAGAGCAAAGAAGAATATCTATATAAATACAGAGAGTGAGAGAAAATTGTTGATATTAGTACTCGAAACATAGAAAACATAATTACGACTTTTAAAGTTTTTATCAATAATTAATTTATTAAAAGTAAAATCGCAGCTCCCAACCAACTCCTCACTAACACAGAGATTATTACCAGTATTTAAGTGTGGACACTCAGGATTACTACAGACCTTTGTCACAAGTTAATCACCTTTTATTTGACTGATTTTCTCCCCAAAAAAGCCCTCTGGGGAGTACAATCTTGTTGCCAGCTTGAAATGCCAACCTTTGTAAAGGATTGCTGATACTCTACATGCAAACACCCCCACTCTGGCATTTCTATAAATGCCTACCTATAGCTAAAATTAATTTCCTTGTGTCATTGTAATTCCATGCCCATACAATGCTGACAATGACTTACATGTGGAAGGCTCCTGCCTGCATTTTCAGCAACATTATATATTTTTTTTTTGAGCAGTTGCTTCTTACCAGTTTCTGACATTTAAAAAAAAAAAAAAAAGAAATTGCCTTTTCCTAGTTCCCAAACTAAAACTTTGGTTCATCTTACTACAAGGCCACTTTCATGAGTAGCAGACATGTGGGAGGCTCAGGAGGCACACGTCTTGTCAGGCTGTCAGAGACAATAAAGCACAAATTCTGTGAAATTCAGGTCACTGGCACCTATCTGCCTTCTTTAGTCAGCTCCACATTTCTGGAGCTCCAGGGATTCCCATGGATCTGCTTCTGCCTTGCACGAGTGGAGATGAAAGGACAAAAAGGCCTCTGTGGTCCCACAAGCAGATCTGAGGCTCCTCTCCCAAAGGAAATCCTGTACCAAGTCCCATTTACCTGAAACTTCTATAAATAACTTATAACAAAAAAATTTTGTTCCTTTGAATCAGAATTTCTTCTCCTAAGTAAAGAAATCACATAAACCACTGAGAACAGAAGAACCCTGAGCTGCACAGATCGTGTGAAAATATTCAACACTCGTTGTTTGTTGTTGTTTCCTAAAGCAAGAGACAGGAACAGTCAGTAATGAGATTAGAATAGTTTCATAATGTGTGTTACTAATCTCAATGGGTAAATTCAACATATTCATTCCATCTAGATATAT
Source organism: Lycocorax pyrrhopterus obiensis (assembly GCA_014706295.1). Taxonomy (NCBI): domain Eukaryota; kingdom Metazoa; phylum Chordata; class Aves; order Passeriformes; family Paradisaeidae; genus Lycocorax; species Lycocorax pyrrhopterus. The sequence continues at coordinate 16,828,961 of JACSVZ010000005.1, forward strand.
CATTTATTCAGATGCACATTCGAAAGATTCATTCCATCTACATATATCATTCATTCAGAAGCAAAGATTCAAATCATTCTTTGTTGTACTGTTCTTCCATTCTATACTCAGATACTGAATTATTATTAATAAAAGTAAAAAAAAAAATTATTCTTCTGCTTCTTTAACTCACACATCCATTACCCTGAAGATCTCTTTGTATCATGTTTGTTCAAAACCAACCAAACAGCGGCCTTGGTACGAGGGGCTTTACTCAGCTCTGCCTCAGAGAGCTGATGCTTCGCCCACTGAGTCTGCTTTCAGAATTATCATGCTGAGCTAAAAATAAAAGTGGCCTTTGAGGTTTTCATTCCAGTCACCCTTGCTGAGGGGAGAGACAATAGAGACAGGAAATCACCTAATGCAATCTACATATGTGTGCAGTCTGAGGTACTCAAATTGGTGCTGAAGAAAACAAGAGGGCAGGGGAGAAAATTCACTGAAGGCAGAGGGGAGGGATCCACTGGGAATTTGTAGTTATGGGGTGATGATGAGCACTGTCAGCACAGCCTGGGGAACAGGGGAGGCAGCAAAGGGTGAGGTCAGGAAAAACAGTCAATTCCTTCCCCTTCCTTTTCCTCACTTTCCCCTTTGCCCTGGGAACAGGTTACCTGTGGCCCTGCCCTGTCCAGGCCTGACCTTTCTGCCATGAAATGCTTTTGTCCTCCAAAACCCCGTCCTTGTTCTCCTGCTGGGGAAGAGGAAAGGACAGGGAGCAAGGCTGAGCCACAAGTGGAGAGAAAAAACCAGAGGTATCTCCAAAGTATTTCGACTGGATTCCTACACATTGATCCTTTCAGTAGCAGGACAAGATATTTGTGTGGTAAGGGAAAGATTTCTGTTTGGTGCATCTTCTGGAGGATAAATATTGCAATTATCATTGCAATAATATCAGTTGCAGCTAATATTTAATAACACATGGCTGTTAAATTTGGCTTTAGGCTATGTATGTATATATAAACCATTTTTTTGGTACCCTGGCAAAATAATAAAAACAGGGCATAAATTCATTTGCTAAAATGATACAATACAGTCCAACTTAGTTGTGTTGTGGTTCTCTGGAGTCAGAGGACGCCAGAATGTTTTACAAATGGCAATTTACCCATGAAGTCACAGCAGGTTAATGAATGCTTCGTTTGCTGACTTGCCTTGGTAGTTTGTAGTGGTTTGTTTGAAGACTGCAGAATATCAGCATTTAAATATGCTCTAATAGAGCAAAATTACTTATGAAAACACTGCATATGTTTGGATAAAGACAGCCTCATATTTGCTTTGTGCAAAGTGTCCTGATATAACTACACACACAAGGAATTCGAGGCCAACCAGGCAGCCTAAACTTTTGGAAGCAGCAAGAACGAGCAGCCTGTGTCGGGGAATTGCCGAAGGAGTCACCACAGGCCAGTGCAAATCCATCCATCCTAACCAGGCTGCTCCAAACCAAACCCCAGCCCTGCTCCTGAGGCTCTGCAAAGGGCTGGTTCCTATGGAAATCTGGGACAACCAGAGCTCTGGGTTAACACTGGCTTAGTCTCTTTTTTTTCCCTGGATCCAGGTCGATTATGAAGTTCTTGATTACTGAATGGATGTGGAGACCTAAAGACTGATGACATTATTGTTAAAAAGAACCTTTCTTAACATTTTATTTCCCTTATACTGTAAAATACCTTTTTAAAATACCGTTTTTCCCCTTTGAGCTGTTTATAGATTAATGAAAAGTGTAGTTTAGAGAATCAGGTCTGAACAGAACTCGAAAGAAATACATTATTGGGCATTGCTACTCCAGGATCCATCTTCAAGTATGAGGGAGACACTTGTCAGCCCAAGTCTTCATGTGCACAGTTGCAATGAAAAATAATATTATTTTATAATCAGTACAACTGGGCAGGCTCATTTTGGAGCTACAGAAGCCAGAAATACTTATACTGGCTTCTCTGAGCAGCCAGAATCCACACAATCATCCTAAGAGTGATTTCTCAGCATAACTGCAAGGTAGGGGAAGAAGGTTTTTTTCCATATTACAGATACTTAAATAAAAAGCAAAGGTAGAATTTATTCAGCAATTCAGAAAGGAAATAAAACTCTGAAGAAAGTAATGCTCATCCTTGACAGCACAGTTTTGTTTCTTTCTGCAAGAGCAGGAAGGAATAAATAAAACATGAACACTTTTCCTGCAAAATTGGCAATAAAGGACTCCTCCTTCAGTCAGTGGAGCTGAATACGTGTGATTCTCCCAGACTGCCTTAATTATTATCCTTATCATAGCAGCACTCCGACTGCCCATCATCCCAAAAAAGCATCTGGAACATCTGGCACATCCCAGCACGCACCCATTACACAACACCCAGAGTTACATTGGTTTTGCACAGGTTTTAATTCTCAGCATGTGCCATTAAACTTTATATCGTTTGTCAAGCTGCCTCTGCAGCTCCAGGAACAGTTAAAGAGCATTTCCATCACCCTGTGCCAAAGGGATGAGTTACCAACTTCCTGGGATCAGCAAGAAGGGAATAAAAAGCAAGTTAAGCAAGTGCTGTGTAACAATGACTGACCCTAAAATACCATCATGCTTCAAATTATCTTTAAAATAAAAAGTGACTCCTGGTCTGGAACTCTCAATGAATACCCTAAAGCAGCCATTATTTCTGTTTTACTCTGAAGGGAACATTGAAATGAAAGAATTGATCTTAAAACTCATTAAAAATGAAGTCTTTTCTACACACCGGATTCTAATTCACCAAAAAAAAAAAATTAGAAATTCAAATCTATTCTCCAGTTTCTTAATATATGATACTACAAAGCAAAATATCCAATTACTTTGTAGATAATAGGCCCAGAACATTTATCACCAAGTAAAACCAGATGAGAGATCATTATCCAATTGGAGAATTTAATGTGGCAACCAGCAAATGAGAGTTTCAGAGCTTCAGGAAGTCGTGCAAGTCTGAGGCAATAAACCCACAGAGTTGAACACCGAGTGCATTTCCAGACTGGATCTGGAATGAGAACTTCAATATTCTCTTTTTAAATGGAAGCTGGTTGCTACAGTGCAAAATGGACCTGAGCAGCAGGAAATGTACTGTTTGCTATAACTTTTTGTAAAATCCTGAAGATTTTTCAAGATTTTTTGTGTTCTGTTTTATGGTCAGAAACACAAAATGAAAACTTTCCCGGGTACATCTGGTCTACTGAGCTGGAGTCCTGTGGGATAAGTTAATGTTCTTCAGAATGAGTTCTGGTAATACGAGATAAAAGCATATTCAGGTTTTTACTCTATCCTTGTAAGGCCATATTTGGGCTCAACCTGGTAAATGATGTCACTTCAGAAGTGAAGTATTAGTAAACATAGAAAGTCATGTTCCAAGAGGTACTCTATTAATTAATAATTATTTATAACAGCCTTGCTAATTGTAATTGACTCTTGCTTAGGTTCTGTGACATTGCATATCAATTAAATTAGAGTTATAAATATATCCTGGAAGGGGGCAGTGTTTCTTGACAGGAATATTTTACTGCAACATGGCTTCATGCATCATTTTATATCCTGGGCATGCTGCCAATATTGCATTACCTAAATATCCATTTTATATAGGAACTCTGCATCCTCCCAGCAACTTATGAAATCAGGCTAATTGTTTAATTTTAGGTTCCAAATCAACATTCCTTCCAAAGCATTAATCTAGTGGTGAATCTCTGCAATTACCAATTTTGCAAAACTTCTTACGTCTGGTAATTTAAACTCCTGTTAAGCAAGTGCCTTTTTGTATTTTTTTGCTACATATTTATGTAAATGCTTGGAAAAATTAAGCAATGGCTAAGTGATGCTCAATTCCTCCTTCCATCAAGCCATACTTGTTTGATTACAAAGCATTATCACCTTCCCTTCACTAAAGATGATGAAAATCCTATTTATCATCCCCATTTCCCAAAGCATTTCACTGGGCTGAAATTTTGATCTATATCCAGAAGTTGCACTGGGCATGTGTTAAGAGGAGAGGATTTCATGGAAATGTGATTCCAGCAGTTCTGCACTTTTGCCTTCCACTGAAAAACACGGAGCAAAAGTAAGAAGAGAAGCTAAACCAGTTTTGTCAACTTTTCTAATACAAATGTAGCAAATGCTGTTTTCAGGTGATTTAATTAGGTAAGGTTTAGGGGCATCTTGTTTTGATTAACCTCAGCCTTGGAGAATGGATTCTTGAAAGGATAAAATCTCATTATCCAAAAGAAGTTTATATATCAAAATGCTATGAAAATCCTGGTAACACCTTTAGATATTAAGGAAATGAGCTGACCTACTTAAAACTTAAATTTATGTCTAAGAACACAACTCTGTTACTTTTCTCTTCCTTTTTGCTATCAAGCTGCCATGAAATGTTCTTTGATATTTAACATTTTTGTTCTGGGTAACTCTCTTTCAAGATAAATATGCCCATTTTTTTGCTTGGCTTTTCAGAATTCTTTCAATATTCCAAGTGGAAAGACGTTAATGTGAATGATTCTGTGCTGGCAAGAACCCACAAAATCTGTGTCAGCAACTCCGTGTATTTGTCGACTCAGTTCCTCTTGTATATTTATAAGGCAGTTGACAAAGTGCCTCAGATATTTGGATTCCTGTGATTATCTCCTGACGGACTGCAAAGGTCTCTTTTAATGCTGCTCAAAAAATTGATGGTGATAAAAGAATTAATACCACTCTGTCAGGCCATGGATAATCATTTTACCTGTGCCCTCCTCCGTAATCACTGCACGTTGAACAGTTTGTGAACAGGGACTGCACTGACTTTTAGGGTGGACCAACCTCTCCAGGTGGAGTTGTCTCTCCCCAGGATAACTCCTGTTTTCCAGTTTCCTGCTTTTCCTTCAGACCCTTTAGAGTTGACATATTGTGTCATTCGGGTATTTTAAAATATTTATTATCATACGATATCATACTGCTAATTTATCACATCAATTAATTGCATGATGGTATGGAAATCATGCAAGAAAATATAACTCCAGTCCTGAAATCAAGGGTGGAATTTTCGTCTTACCCTAAATGACCCATTTCCCTCCCTTCAGGACTCAGGTGAGCCAACAGATCATCAACAGACTTCCAAAAACTGTCTGAAAGCAGCTGATTCATCTACCAAGTTATGAAATATTGTTGGGGTTTGTTGCAGAGTTGTATAATAATTTTCTCATTCATCCTAATAAATTGCCTGCTGCTTTTCTCTCCGGGTTTGAAATCCTTTGCTTTGACTTTGTGATGCTGATAATCTCTGTCAGAGAGATTTAAATCCACAATTTAAATAAATAAATTTAAATGAACAGTAACTCCATTAAATCCATCTGTTTTTACAAGACACAGTAATCAAAGTGGAAATACAAAAGCTTATAAATTAATGTTTAATAAATCATTATTGGAGGCTGAGTGGAGGATCCTTATGAACCCTCAAAGTTAATGAGTAACGGAGTAACTAAGAGCACTATTTTATTAAAGCATCTGACAGCAAATGATTCTTGCCTTGTGTTTTCCTGTCCTGTCCTGACTTTTATGACAAAGTTGTTGTGATACTGACTCTCAGAAATGGACTCTTGTGACAAAGTTGTCACGACACCACCATTGAGCAACCTTTCTTGGGCTGAAAACCACAGCTTTAAAACAGGGAGTAGAAGACTGTGCCTTCATGCCTGGAACAATGCTAAGGAGAGAACATTTGAGTGTTTGGCATGTGGTTGGTGCAGGGATATGGATGCTGAAAAAACTCCAGCAGAGAATTTCTTCAGCTCTCTGCAGCATTTTTGTGAGAGTTCTGTCTTTCTCATGCAAGTAAGACAACACAGTGTTACAGTTTTGTAAACTTCTTGCAGCTGCAGGTTGTTTTGGCAAAATTGTTATAGTTCTAACTAGAAAAACACTCAGAGATGGGTGTCTTAGAACTTGACCAATCCCCTTAGGGGGTAGATAGCAAAAAACCAATTACCTTATGCCACTTAACACACTTCTGCGAACTAACATATAAAAGCCTTCTGAGAATTCATTAAATCATCATCCATTTATCCCTGAGCCTGGACTTTGTGTCGTTCCTCTACTCGTCCGTGGGGAGAACAGCAACGCAGGGAGGTGTTAGTGAGGCACTCACGTGGTAGAGTGGAACTGTGTTGTTCTCTGCCAGGGAGAAGTTGAGCACGTCCTGCTGCCCGGGCTCCAGCCGGACGCTCACGGTGGAGGCCAGCACGGAGGGGCTGATGGGGTAGCTGGGGTTCCCTGCGGGTTTGCCCTTTTTCCTGGACCTCCGGCCCGTGTCCCGCTTGCTGTCCTTCTGTGCCAGAGGCTCCTCCTGGATCACCAGGATCTTGTCATCGCTCAGGTACCGCAGGAGTGAATTCTCAGAGTCAGTGGTTGGAAGGGAAAAGAGGCAAAAAGAAACATTAGGAAGAGGAAACAAGCAGAGAACCATTTTGGCTGGCCAGAGACCATCACTTGGTCCTGTTAAACTGGAAAGAATCGTGTGAATATCCAGGGAATTGTGAGGGCTCTGCCTGGACTCCGTCCCACGTTTACTGACACCACCCCCTGCCATGGGAGGTGAAAGGGAGCGGACACAGAAAATATGACTGGACTGTATCATGCAGAGAGCATCTCTGGGGCCATTCCAGAGGCTGGGATTGTAATTTCAAGGAACTTGACAAGATGGAATAATGGTTTTAAGGAGATGTGAAGTGTATTTGGGCACAGTTTCAAAATGGGAGCTGGCCAGGCAACAAGTCTGTTGCTTTCTGTAACAGTGAAATATGAGCTAAACATACATCAACAAATTTGGGATAAATCAGAAAAGGCTTGTGCCTTAAATGAAATTTATTTTCTCTTGGAATGGACGTTTACTGAAAAAAGTAGTTTAAAATCCTGTATTGATTTTCAAGAATATAATTCATTTTTTGTCGCATTTTTAGGAGTCAAGTTGAACTCCTCTCAGCTTCCAGACCATGCCTAAAAGATTCTAAAAAAATAGTATTCAAGAACCTTTAACAATTGGTGTCATAATAAATACAGTTGTATATTTGAAGAATATTCTTTTGAATTATATGATTTCTTTTTACCAGAGGAAATAAAGGAAAAAAGGAACTGTGCAATCACTTTTCTTTCTTGCAAAGTTCATAATTCCCACTGGGAACAATGGAAGTTTAGAAGTGCTGGTCTGAACACTGACAGTACAATTGCTGATTCCTGTTCCAAATTTTAATTCATAATGACCAAAATGTTCTCAAAGGATGTTACCTTACATCTGTAACGTCACTTATTGTTTTCTAGAGCTGGGAAGATTTAGAACTGGTTGCTTTTAACATATGTCTGAGTCTTCTAAGTACTTTTTCCCTTGATGTTTATCTTTCTTTGTACTAGAAGTAAATTCCTCCTACTAATACAAACTTTTTAATTTTCAGAAATAGAAACACAAAAGCACAGACACACAACAGGCTCTTTCATATCCTTTGTGACACTAAAAAAACACCAGAGATTTTTTTCCTGTGATGCTCCTTAAGCAACAAAGCAAAAACATCTTGGAGAACAGCAGAGAAAAAAAAATACTCACCTCTGCTTCCCCTCTTGTACATGTTCTGTTCTTTGGACTCCCCTATCCAGCTGTACTCAGTCGGCATCGAAACTGGCCTCAAATCTCCTGGAAACAAGGCAAGGAAAACCAATATAATTTCTGAAGACTAGAGATGGAAGGATGTAGAGTCAGAAAAGTCTATAAATTCCAGGTGTGACATGACCCCTCAGAGCAGTCAGGGCTGTGGCATTCAGGATCAGTGAAACATCCCAGAGCCTCCTCTTCATCACCCCAACCTCGAGGGAAGCACCAGCAACTTCGGTGAAATTCCTTGTAAATGGAAAGCAGATTACAAATTTATTTTTGAACTCTGCTCAGTAAAAACCTGCTCACTCATTAAACAGGTGTTGGGAATGAAGAGAGAAGCAGTTTTTAAGTGGATGAAAATGCTGTAGGAAAAGTGGAGAGAGCATGAATACAGATACACCCACACAGATCTCTGAGGGAAACGTAAAACCCCTCTGACCCGGGAAACCACGCGGCGAGTAGCGAGGGGATCTCATTTCAAGGAACATTAATTTCCACTGGCTCAGAAAGAAAACCTGGAGCACAGTTTGGTGACAACAACCACAGCAAAGAAGATTCAGCCATTAGGGTTTTAATCAATGGGATTCCATGGCACTGTGGCTGTGAGATCCTGACGTGCCCAGGTCATTCCCCGCTCGAGCATCGGGAGAGCAGGGATTGCAGAGCACCAAACCAGGAACAACCCCAGATCTTCTGAAAATTGGAGGGGTAATATTTGGAGTGCTGAGATTTTCCCATATTACACTTCTGTGCATGCCATGAAATTTAGTGTATAAATAATCCTATGGAAAAATACGTGGTTTCATAGTCTGCCTCACAGCTGAGACTACCTTTAGCCACAAATGTACGCTTCAACTCCTAATCCTTAGATGAACAGTATCCATTAAGAAAAAACCCTCAATAAATAAAAAAATCATAATCAGTAATGCAAAAAGGACAGAGAAACAAGATTTTAAATTTGAAAAAAAGAAAATAGGAAGGCACATAAGAAGTGAAGATCAACATAACCAGACTTAGCAGTTTTTCTGTAAAGAAAAGAAAGGTCTGAAGCTCTGAAATGATTTATACACAAGTACAGATACCGCAGCACAACAGACATCAAAAATAGAAATTTAGGACAGGAATCACACAAGAAAAATGAGCAAGTGATTTTGTAAACTGCTTATTTCACTTCCAAGTCCTTTCCCAATGAAAAGTAACCTATAAATTGTTTTGACATTGCAGCTTGGATATTCTTCTGAGGAGCAAAAAATTGTTGTGTACAAGGATACCAGAATAAAGTGAAAGAAAAAAAAAATAATTATTTATGATGTTTTTCCCTCTAACACACAAATGGAAGAGGTTTGATATTCATTGCCACAAGAGCTCTTTAGACCAGAGCATTTTAGAGTCAGACAAATAACAGAGTATAATGTTAAGTAAAACAAAAAATGCCCTGCAGTGTTGTTAAATATGAGCTTAATTTTCACAAATAGTTTGAAAAAATGGACGCTTTATTTACCTTCTTAGATTTTGCACGTACTGTCAATACCCATCACCTGCCTGAGTATCCATCCACCTACCGACTGCACAGGAGACTTATTTCTAACAACGCCTGGAATTCTGGTGAGTCCAAGCCTGGAATTTTGGAGCAGAGGTTTGTGTCAGCCCAAGCAATAATGGAAGTGGCTGCTCGGCTGTGAAACGCTTCAGAAATTTTATTTTCCTTTCTTTGCCCATGGCTCTGTGGTTCCAGCATCAGTTTATTGGAGCTGCCATAAATCCTGTCTTTTTACTGAAAGACACGTTGTCACTTTGGTGATTTATGTCACCTCTCAGCCAGAAAGTACAAAACATTTCACTACAGTAGAACGTAATTTGCATGTCTGTTAATCAACAGATTAATTGAATCTGTAGTTTAAAAAATTCTGGTTTAGCAGTCATTTTTGAGAGAAAGGTATATTTCAGAGATTTTAAAATCAAATTCCTTCTCGATTTCAATCAGAATTGTCCACCACAGACAAAAAAAATCTTGTGTACTCCTGTGATCAGGCAGAGAGCCCAATATTTTAAGTCACCGTGCAGCAAGAATTTATGAAAGCAAGCCAAAGGCACCCATCTGGCTCCAATTTTAATCACAGTTGAGATTTCTCTTTATCTTTCATTCTAATTTTGTTTTAAAACAATGTCACTTCACAAGCAGATGAAGAGTGAACATTACTGGTCTTAAGATGGGATCCTATTCTTCAGCGTCACAGCTCTTTCAAGCACCAAGCACATGACTGAGGCAGTTCCTAAAAATAGCTTGTCTATAACAAAGATTTATTTAGATTTCCTACTCTGAAAAGGTTCTGTGTGCCTACACACACCATCAAGTCCATCTTACTTGCCATTTTTACCAGAAATCCAGCTGCAGTCAGCAAATTACAGCAGCAGGAGGGAAGTTCTGCGTAACTGATAAACACAAGATAAATACTAAGAGCAGGAGGCAGAGAAACCGCATTTAAGAACATCCCTGGTAGCAAACCCCACACCAGACTAAGCAGCAGCAGAATCAGGGACTGCAGAGCTTTAAGAGGTTTCTTTTTCCCCCCACTGTGCTCCCTTTCAGCTGTTGTTGGATCTTCCACTAGGACCACCCTTGGGATTCTCTCCACTGAACTGCAGCAGGATTTTAGTGCCTGTGTTCTTCACAGACACATCTTCCTTTACTACTCTGAGCTTCTGAGAGGCTTTCCCTTTCCTAAATTTCAAAGACAAAAACTTAGGAAGTTGTGGAGGTTTTTCAAACAAAATGAGAGAAAAAAAGGTCTCAGAGTAGATGAATAAAGTACTTATTGATGGCTTGCCATATATAGATAAATAAGTATCTATAGTTCCAAAGATAGCGGGTACCCATAGAGAACACTATGGTCATTGCTTTCTCTGAGGCTCAGAGATAATGCCAGTTTCAAAATCAGGTATAATTAAAGTTTTCAAAAGAAATCTCCTATCTGAAATCTGTAGGCTTTACAAAAGTGTCCTGCTGCCTTGAAAATAGAGCCACTGAAAATGCATGGAGAACACACTGCTGCATTTCAGCAGTATTTTTCTCAAATTCATTAAACACCGAGCAATTCAGTTCAAACAGAGAAGCAAAAAATAAAATTATCAGTTAATTTTCAACAATACCTTTTATATAGATCCATATACTCATGTACAAGCACGTGTGATTGTACACCTGTGCACTCAACAGGGATTTACATACACACAAAATTTCTATAGAAAACCGGAGTTAATTATTGTTTTAATAGTATTTTATATATTTATTTATTTTATATATTTATATATTTATTATTTATATTTATATATTTCAGCAATCCCCATCCTAAGATTTTGAAATACAGTTCCAGCATTAATGAGTGCATTGTAGGATACTCCTCATGCATTTAATGCAGTGCTGAATTTTGGAGGCCTTTCCATCTTACAGACGCTTTCATACCACGAGTCAGGCCCTTTGTTGGAGTTTAACAGCCCAGAACATTGCAAGTGGAATAATCTCCAGGAGTTTGGGAGGGGAAATTGAGTAAATCAAGATGCTGGTTATGCAAATAATACAAATTTAATTATCATTCAACATTTCAGTATGTACTGCTAAATAACTGTACAAATAACATACTCCTGACCAGGAATGTTAGTGTGTAATTTTTCTAATTATTCCTTCATGTCAACTTTTGTTTAATATTCAGAGCCAACAGGTCACGGGTCTGATAAAGAATGACAGATTTTTGGGGGGGTTGCAGAGTTAACAGCACAGTTGGTAAATGTGCCCAAGTAGAAGAAGGTTGAAGAAATCCAGCCTACCATGAGTGGGGGTTTTTTCCCTTCTCCTCACGCCTGTGGCTCTGCTCCTCTCGTACTCAGAGCCCCCGGGGTGGCCTTCCCCTTCAATCAGGGTGTAGTATTTCCCACTCTCGTGCTCCAGGAAATAGTTCGGAGACTCGGAGCCCTTCATCCCAGACTTTCCAAATTTGCTGATGTCGTCACAAGACATTATTCCAATTTCATCCCTGAAAACAGAAGATGATGGAGAAATGAACCATTTAAGGTAAACTTCAAGGGTGCGACTGCTTCTCCCAAACACTACAAATAAAAAGTCTTGCAATTGAAATGCTGTGCGGGAGAACTTCATAAGAAGTGAGGCAATTCGACAAATGGAAATTAACAAAACCATCATTTAATTCTAAGATAAGCCTAGATATTCAGGAGTTTTCCAGGATCTGAAGGAGAACATAAGGAATTGCTGTACTGTGAGCAGACAAGGGTTTCCCTTGGAGAAATGCTTGAGAATAAGATGGAAGTGGACACAAAGTAAATAAAACTAATTGATTAAATACTTCCTTGATTTAGGACTAAACCCAGGTTTTTCTCTGCTAAGTGAAAGTTAAGTCACTCAAAACAATGACATGATACTTAATGTATTTTTAGCTCCTAATTTTATTAATTATTCAGCTTGATGGAGGGGCTGTTTGTTATGGTTCTGTTTTACTAATCTAACAAAAGTGAAAGTGCAAAATTTTATTTTTAAAAACCTCAAATTCCTTGGGACACAAATACCTGGGGCCATAAAGTCCTGACATAGGAGAGAGAATGAAAACATCCTGGAGAGCGGAGTTGTCCATTTTTGAGGGCATGCCCATCGTACTCGTAGGGGTTGTAGAGCTGCTTGTGGGGCTGGTTGGAATCACAGGCTGTAAAAACCAAAAAGGCACACGAAGAATAAATTAATGCTTTCAGTGCTACAAGAAACAACAAAACTGATGGGCATAATTTTAGGAATTTTGACCTTTTTTTATGGATTAGCCATTTTTTTGAATTTCTGAAGTTTCCTCCAAAAAGGTGTCTAGTGAAACTCTAGACTTCAAGACTATGAAAGAATCTGATAAACAACCATTAAATTAATTTAAAAGCCACCTCAAGGGAAAATCTGAGACTCAATCAAAATATGATCCTTAATCAATGCAGAAAATCAATTATATGAGGAGAAAGGACACACTGTATTAAATGTCATTAATACAGAAGTTAATCACAGAGCTCAGGAATGCTTGTACTGAATGAAATGATCATGCTGGTTTCAGTGGAAGATTTATTGTTAGCAAGGACAGAACATCTTGATTCTTTTAAGAAAGCAGAATTCATTGTCCTCTGGCTTCATAGCCATGGTGACACAAATACACGTCCCATGGTAAATAGCAAAGAAATAGAAATTAACCTAAACAGTAAATAAACATCCTTTAAGATTTTTACTTTTTAAACTTTTGCATGATGTTAAATGCAATTTTTTGATTCAGATGTTGTAGAGAAGCTCAAGCCAATGGTCTGCAAGGACTAGAAGGATGATAACCAAATATGCTGTGCAGGATACGGAGATATAAACAGAGAATATTCTTCAACCAAGGTCCGGTCTGTGTTGATACTCAAGAAATAGGAAATATTTTTATTTATAAAAATGATGCTTAAATAAATACAACCAGTTTTCTACAGGTGGAAGGAAAACCCAGCAACTTGAAATTTGGATGAAAGCTATAAACACCATTATTTTTCTGAATAAAAACTTCCTATCCTCTAGAGGTAAACATTGAAATTATTTTTATGTAGTTCAGAAAGTAAAAGCACCCCTAAATACCAAAATAGGATGTTTTTTCATAAGAATGTCCATCTGCCATTGGGTCCAAATTATATTAGTTCTCTATGCTTATTGTTAAACTAAATAATAAACGGTGTAATGTTCTGGATCAATTTGTTGTGACAGGAATGATTATTCCAATATGAAAAGTTCTCCAAATAAAAAGAAAAAAATAAAATAAATGTTGTATTTTATTTGAATGAAGTTGTAGTGTGGTCACTTTAACAAAACAAGAGCATTACTTGTCATTGCAAATGAAAAAAAAAAAAAAGTTTTGTCCTGAGTGGGAAAATAATCAGAGAGTTTAAAAATTCAAATTATCTTCTACTAACACATAATGTCAGCCTGAGACAAAAGGAGAGAATGGTGTCACAAATCTCACTGAAAGAGAATGGAGCACAGACCTGGCAAATGAAAACCCTGCTGTTGTTAATTGAGCATCAAGGGAAACTCTCTACAGCAAAGGAATACTACAGCAAGGCCAAGTAATAAATTTTATAAAGCCTCACAGATTCTGTATCATCAATAATTCATAAATTACCTATGTGGTATAATTTTAAACTTAATTACTGTAGAAAAAACATTAATAACATCTATAAGTGCCTTAAGCAACAATAGAAAACATGACAACTTTTAGTTAAAACTTCCTGCTGTGCACCAACCTGAGGTAACAAATATGATTTCAAGATCTTAAATCCTATTTCCTTTGTGCCTATTTATTTACTGATTTTGGTGGTTTTTGGTTGTTTTTTTTTTTTACCAGCACTAAATCAGAAAGAAAAAATTGCTCCACATGTGGATCCATAAATAGATATTCAGAGTGCACCATGAAAATAGCACATGCAGGACGATGTACCTGGAACACACCATGAAACACAACACACCCATATGTATTATCCCTTTTTTGTGACAGTCTGACTTCTGATGAACTGTCTTCTCTCTTAATCTGCTTTCACTGAGATATTTTTCTGCAGCTTGTCGCTGTTTGGTCATTCCATACCCTGCTTTTGTCTCGGTGTAAACCCTCCTGTCTGTGCCGTGTTCTCTGCTTATCCCCAAAGCCTGTTCTGTGAGAGCCAATTTAATCCATCAGCAGCAGAAAACTCCAGAACAAAAAACAAACAAACCCAGAAATTCTCCTACCAATCCAACATGAAACTGCTCTAGAGTCTGAACACTGCCAAAGTCAGCGAAAGGCAAGGACACTGCAGCCAACAGGAGAGGGAAGTGAGCTCACTGCTTCCAGCAGCAACAAGCTGTTGTGTCAGCTGTCCAGGAAGCACAGGCTTTAGTGGCATCTTGAAATTTAATCAGGCTGCTTCCAAGTCATTACTGAAAATAATAAATAATACCAGATCCAGGTGAGAGCTGCAGGAAACAGGCAAACCCAAAACCTGCGTCCTGAAACGGATCCAGGTCCTAACACTCGAGCTTGTCTCCGTGGCAGGAAGAATAAAAGACCTAAAATTGGTTTTCCACGTCTTGTAACAGAATCTACTGTTAAGAAGTAACACTGGAAGTGCTGGTTTTGTTTTCCAAAGTGCTTTATATTTGTATTTAAATATCTCACCCCACTATTCTCTCATCTAGAAGAAATACATCCCAGGAAGGATGACACTTAAAGCACCCTTTGCTCCTCAGGGGCTCATTAGAAGAGGACACATCACAAAACCTGAACTGTTGATAATTCCACAAAAACAGCTCAGTGCACTTTCACTTTTGTGGCTACCATGGCAGAGGTTGGCATTTTTAATGGAAAATGCTGTGCCATGCATTCAGTGTACTCAGTACTGCAGTGTCAGTGCACACACTGCCCACGCTGACACAGCCTCCAGGTCCAGTGCTGCTCCTCAGTTATGATTCTTCCATGTACAAATATAAAGAGAGGAACTCTCTGGAAGCCCTGTGCAAGTGCAATTTCCATTTTGCTGCCCCTAAAGGCTCCTTCCGAAGTTCACAAGTGGATTCATGAGCATCTTGCCAGAGCAAAGGGTGTTATTCCTATTCAGCATTGTGACAGAAAAATCCCCTCTGGGTGTCACAGGGCCCCATTCCTCTCCCCCAGGGCAGTCACTGAGAAAGAAAGGTGGCCCTAAATCCCACTGTCAGCATTCCTGGGCTGCAAGGATTACACAAACTCCTTAAGTGAAGCCACTGTGTAGGATTCAGGCACTCTGAGAAATGAAAGATTTAGAAAACGCCAGGCAGGGAGGAAATCTGCCTGGGTAAGCTTGAAGGGTTAGTTTTGTTTCATTAATTTAAAAATCATTCAGAAGCACATTCATGTATCGTGTGACCCAAACGAAACAGCTCTGAGAAGCTTCCACATTATGGAAGTGCACCAGCTTCTTCCAGGATGTTAAATGGCATTAAAGACAACCATCAGTTGTTACTGACTTACTGGAAATCCTTTCCTTTAACAATGGCATTTTGAGCTCAGTGTTTCAGCCAGTTTCTCCTGCATACTCTTGATGCTGTAGGAAGAACCAGCTGTGATGATCACAATTGTCTTTTTTTTTTTTTTGGCATCAACAGGTTTTCAAGGAATGAGTACACAGAAAATACCAGAGGTTCTATTATCCCTGCTACCCAAAACTCCAGCTGCCTGAGAGGCGTGGAACAGAAGCAGAGCTCTGGAATGTAATGGATCTGACACACTTGATTACAAACAAGCAGTTGACAGACTGTGAAATAATGGAAACAGGGAGGCACTGCTGCCTCTGCCAGTCAGAGCAGCCACTGAACCTTGCTCTTCATAAAGCTATCTGTAAATGTTCTTTCCTTGTCTGAGTTCCTGTGGCTCCCAAAGTCACCAAAACATGGAGAAAACAATCTGATTGACCCATACTTGCCACACTGATTTATCTCAGCACTCTGCTTCAGAGGAGTTTGGGACAGGCTCCCGTTCCTTTCACTGGAAGGAAAAATTCCAATATTTTCTCTTGAATAAAGGATTTACCATGACACCAGCATTGTAGCAGCCACCTTACCTGCAGTGCAAGAGGCTTCCACCTCACATTCTTCAGCAGGGCAGGAGCAGAAACCAGGGTATTCTGAGGACGTTTTTTCAAGGTTAAAATCACTCCATTTGGGTCTTCCCACAGTGCATTTACTAGGTTCTTTAACTGCCAGCCAACCTAAGGAAAAAGCCCGTAATTGAATTTTGAAAGCTTTCCATTCGACTTGAAATGTGAAGGAAATGTTCTATTAACCAACAAGGTCTATTACAACCTGCTCCTTGCAAACATACGCAGTTTTTATAAACTCTGTTGGACTGCAATCATGCTGCTGCAGATGGATTTTAGTTTTTTTTCTTTAGCTGTGTTCCTGAACAAAATAAGGCAGAAGTGAACACTGTTACCCTTTCAATAATTTGCGAGATCACTGAACATTTAAAATCAAAAGATGAGGTCATGAAATCATTTCAGTCTGGGTTCTGAGTTGCAACAGTGAGTGCTGAGGAGGAAGGCAGACTGTGCTGGAACAACACATGAAGCATGTATGTAACAGCTGTAAGATCCTGACTGGACATAAATGATCATTTATTGGGTTATCTCTGCAGCCCCTGGACACAGCTGAGCCTCCAAGTCACTGTAAATTGCAAACAGACCCCTAAAAAAGGACATCACTGGTACTGAAAGGAGGTGCCACTCGGAAAAAAGTACTTAGAGACATTTCTTAATCATCTTGATTATTTAAATAAGAATTTGCCATGAATTATTTATACATGAAAGCAGAAAAATTATTTTTAGGGCTTTTCTTTTTCCCCTGCCTTTTCTGTCCCAATCAGAGCAGATTTTTAGAGCAGTAATACATTGCCATAATAAAGATCTGCCATAGATGCTGTGCCTGCCACAAATCTGAGCCCTGGTGTTGAGCAGACCTGCACTGAGCAGGAGCTGGAATTTCCAGACACAACCTTCCCAAGGCAACTGCATCAGCCATAAAATGACCTTCTAAGAATGAAAAGCTTAGTGAATCCCAGAACAAGAACAGCACCAATATATGCAAGCAGTAAGTATTTTTATATTTGCCATGTTTGACCTGTCGGAGTTCACTAGCAACATTTTAATCAAAATCTCTCTTCTGATCAAAGTGTGTATTCCCACTGTTATTAAAAACCAGGAAAATAAAATATTGAGGTGCTTAGACACAGAGCAGTCTACATTCACCTCCTTTGCTACATCAGGTGTCGTTTGCAATGACTTCCTTTTAGAGGAAGAAAATATCTGATTACACAAAAAGGTGAAGAGAAAATAATAACCTCCAAGAGATTTGAGCTAAAACCCTCTTCTAAGGGCTGAAGAGAATACAGACACAGTTTGGGATACAGACTGTAAGGCTCCAAGCTGTCTCCACAGTGGGCCAAAGCCAGGATCCCACTGGGAACATCCACCTGGGACAGAACTGCAATATGTCGGAATTCCAGAAAGGATTTTAATAGCTTTTAAAAGTTCTATTCTATTTTTAATGCTGCTGTTCTATTGAAAACTTTCTAAAAATGCACTGGCCACAGGAAACCAGAAGACAGTAGGAATGGTAAATGGGTCACATCCAAACAAATGCAAGGATGGCAGCTTGCATCTCAAAAAACTCCCCTGGTTTGTGTTTATAAAAGGACAGGGGCCACACATTTCTTTTCTTTTATTCAGTTATAGAAATCAAATGGAACTCTCTTTGATTTTTACAGATTGATGTAATTTTCAGATTGCCGAAATCCTTCGCGTTCCGTGAGCTCCTTTTAGAAAAGAATGATAAATAATTAAGTTAACGATAAATTATTCCAATGAGAACCTTAATGACGAAACCATTAAATACCAAGATCTATCAGAGAACAGTCTGCAGTCATTACTACTGGGCCATGATAAAATGCTCTCAGGAATTTGGACAAGTTATTATAAATTGTATTACTAAAAATATCTTTGAAAAAAGAGAAGTCATTACAGTGGATTAAAAATCTTAGTTGAAAACCAGTCCTTGAGACAGATTTTGACATTTACTCCTAAAGAATCAGTCTTTAAAGCAATTACTATCTTCTAGCTCTGGTAAGATGCATTCACCAGAAAGGTATTTTGCTCCTTTAAGATTTTTAACACATACAATCAATCAAATTCTACAAAATTCTGAGATTTTCCAGCAAGGAAAGTTAAATTAAAATTAGAACAATGAAGAAATTAAAGAGTAATGTGATACCTTTTATTTTCCTCCATAAATGAAAAGGGATGCTAATTTAGATGCTAAAGATGGAAGTAACCCAGAAGAATGCAAAAGAACTTACTCAAAATTGTCAGAGACAAGAAGATATTCAAAATTTTGGTGGTTTACACTGAGGGTTGCCACAATTATTAATTTTTATTTGTTTGTACATTTTCAGTGTGGAAAGAAGAGCTCCAGGTAGAAAAAGCCCGTGGACTACTGTCTATATTAAAGAATTTGTTAATTTTCTCATAGAAACTATGTGGTGGAAAATTAAGAATATAGCAACTTTAAAAATAATAGTTCCAAAAATACGAATTCCTAAAATAATAAATTCCTTTGCCAGAAAACTTCACAATGCTGAGGGGATTTTGTAGACGCAAACCTGACAATTTTGTAGCTGGGACTGCTTATCTAATACATTCAGAAAAACATGAAAAACATAACCCACTGTCAATAACAGCAAACCAGTGTTTTTAGTTCTCCAATATCTTCCTTAGACTCTCCCCATAATGACTTTGCTCCTTCTCATTCAGCAGGTCTGGATTTGCATGAATGGGATTTGGAATGCATCCTACCAGCAGCAGGGATTTCAGCATTTTTATAAATCCAAACTCCGTTCATGCTGGAAAAGCATCTTTTCTCTCTTTTTGAAATAAAGACTACCTGCCTGGGGATGACTCACTGCAGATCTGTATGAAAAATTCATACAGAAAAATTCCTAATGCTACAGATGCACAAAAAAAAAAAATCAGTGTATTTTTGGGTGTCTGCAGAGGCATTAAGTGCATGATGTATTTGTCTATCAAAAGGAACTGAGAAAAGAGCTGAACTGTTGAACATGGTGGTGTTTATCAGAGAATTCCAGTGGTCTGAACCCCCACAGCAGTTATTCACCTCCCTGCCAATTTCCTCCAAACACATTATACGTATTTGTTATGGCAGGAATTTAGAAGTAAAATTTAGCTCAGACAGTGGGGAGAGCGCAGGGGAGTGAGGCATCTGTTCCTTTCTCTGCTTTCCCTGAAAATTCTGGGGACAAGGCAGGAATGGGGTTCCTCACTTCCTTCACTGCCTTATCAAACCCTATCAGGACCCTGAAAAACAGAAAAGTTTTAAGAAATACAGAACCACTGAGTGCCCCTCCCAGGAGGAAGGCAGGTTACATCTTAATTTGCTCGGGGGACTTGTGCCTGTTGTGCTCACTGTATCACCTGCCAGCTTTGCTGTTACCTGGGGTGGAGAGACACTGGGCAATAACTAACCGGAATTTAAAAGCTCCCTTGTCAGGCATTTGGTCTGGAAATCAGTTGTGCCAAATATTTCCTAAATATTTATATCCTACTCTATTGCACACCACCTGAAAACAAGTAATTCTGCTCTGACTGCAGTAACCCCTCGCAGGAACCAGGACAGATGTTTCCCCTCATGATTCTTCAAATACATAAGCAAAGCCATCTGGATATTTACTTGAACCTGCAAAATTTGACCTCTCTTCGTATTTGCATTAAAAAAACCCTCAGCTTGTGTAAACCCAACTTTTTTTAAGGAAGCAGGCTATCATCTTTTCGTATTTTAAGTCTGTAATTCACTTTGCCTCATTAGGGAATTAATCAAGGGAGCTGGTTTGATTAACGTGGAAATCAGAAATTATTATTAGACAAAAATGTGCTGGAAGATCATAAGACAGTTTTCTGTCACTGAACGGGAAGCTCGTCATGAACACCTGTAGCTGATTCACTCATTAATATTCGAGCTGCTCCTAACAATAATTGATGATGGAAAACCAAATGTTTCCCCATTATCTTACATAGTTATTTTCATTAACTAATGGAGAAACACAGCAAGAATCCAAGAAGAAGCAAGGTCTACTACAAGAAGAGAGGCTTTACTGAGCCTTTCTGAAAGGCAGAATCTGGAGAATAAGTAACATGTGGCACTTTGTTTGGAAACAGAAGGACATCTTTTGGGGAAAGAAGTTGGAATTCTCATGACATCTTTTGTCCTTTTTTTTCCCCCGCTTGCATTTCCCAACACAGAGTGTGCTGAAACACAGATGGTGCGACCTGGCACTACATTTACAGATTTACCTCCACCTAAAATGAGCTCTCATTAGGACTCATATTCACAATTCAGCAAACAGACACCGAGGGTATTAATTCAATGACTGTCTTCACACAAATAAATTAGTGCTGAAATGATTTCATTGTGCCAGGCTCTTGACACACTTAATTTCAAGCGTGTAATTTGACAGTGAGCAGTATGAAAGGGCATTAGGCTGCTGATCACAGATTTAGAATCAAAGTATATTTGGGGTTTGAAGGGACACTTAAAGGTCATTTAGTCCAACCCCCCTGCCAGCAGCAGGGACATTGTCAAGTGGATCAGGTTGCTCCGAGCCCTGTCCAACCTGGCCTTGGACACTTCCAGGGATGGGGCAGCTGCTCTGGGCAACCTGTGCCTGTGTTTCACTGTAAAAAAATTTCTTCCACACATCTGGTCCAAATCTCCCCTCTTTCAGTACAAAGTCAGTGCCCCTTTACAACAGGCCCTACTAAAAATCTGTCCCCATCTTTCCTCCATGCCCTTGAAGGCCCAGGATCCATCATTCCAAAGAACAACCTCACCAAGTGGGAAAATGCAACTACTTCAGTTAAAAACAGCAGCTGTTTAAAGAGAATATAAGAAACACGTAACACAACAGATTAATATCAGATATTTCTGTGGCCTCTTGCTCTGGCACAGCATTGTTTTATGCCTTGAGAAGTTGTGTCTCTTTCTGATCTTCATTGCCTCTGTCTGTGGAGAAAGAGGAATTCTGTCTCAGACCCAGCTGGCTGAGTTAACCAAACTGAAATCCTTAAATAATTTCTCTTCCTCTGAGACAGATGACACATTTTCCTTTTTACCCATTACGTTTTTTTAATGCTCATATCTAACTTAACACCCTTGATGGCTGCAAATGACCCGAAGATCACACAGTATTTCAGACAAGACATTACTAATGTCAAGACAATGGTATCCAAACTCAGTTTCTCCCAGAAACCTGTTCCTGATTAATTCCAAGTTCATCTTTGCCATTTTCAGTCCCATCAGCTCTATGGTGCTCAGTTGGTTTGGGATTAATTACTACATTCTGACTCCTGGAGTCTTGCCAGGTGCTCCTGAGTAACATCGAGCTTTCATCAGGAATTACTAAAAGCTTTTTTACTGCTCTCTGTCCTATGAAATAACCTTCAAATCCTAACACTCACCAAAAAAAAAAGAAAAATAGAAGACAGAGACATTCAGTTTTCCCTTGTTTACAAATCACTTCTCTATCCAGAAGCAGATCACATATTTTACAGATGGTCAGGTTCAATGTTTTCACTGTCTGAAAAACTATCCAAAAAGGAACATTAACACAATTTAATTTTCATAAATTTATGCTGAAAAAGAATTACAATATGAAATTTACCATTTCAACTAAGCAGCAGAAAATACACCACCTAAGGTGTAATTGTTAATTTTGCAAACACAGAAGTGCCACAGCAGCATCTTTAGTACTTCTGTATAATTTTATGGGAGAGGAAGTAAAAATCTACAAGGCACTGGCAGAATTGGTGCCTGTTGTTATTGTAGGGGAAAAATAAAGAGTTAGGGTGGCAGTAATTTAGAATGTATAACTTATTCTTAAAGTTTCTTATGCTGTTTTATTAAAGTCTTACAAGCAAGAAGAACAAGCAGAAAAGCAAATAAGGAAATTGGATAATGATTAAATGATCTTAACAGCCAGTGGTGAATCGCCTGATTTAATTAATTTCTTGCTTAAAGTACCATTATTTTTTCTTTGATCTTTGTGTTACAGAGTGTTCCTTGGTTAGACCAGATTCCACGTGGAAAGGCTTTCACTTCTCACTCCTTCAGTTGTTGCTTTACATGATTTGGAAGCAGCTCTCCTTTAATACTTCCTGAACACTTTTCAACTCTCAGCTGCATTGAAAAGCCATTGGAAAAGTAAAGTAAAACTTTAAAAAATCATTCTCTGGGGAGCCTGTTCAGTGCCCAACCACCCTCTGGGGGGAGAAGCTTTTCCTGAAATCCACCCTAACCCTCCCCTGGAACATCTCTAGGCCGTGTAGTCTCATTTTTTCTCTTTGAGCACCAGAGTTCTGCCCTACCCATGAGTGAATCCTTGCCCTGGACAGCTCCATAACTCCCTATGAAAAATGCAGAGTGCTACAGCTGGGAATTTAAAGAGGATGCTGAGGGGGGTCATGCGTTAGGATGACAAACTGGAAGTGCTCAAATTATCCACCGTGCTAAAAAAAAGTGATGAGCTAATTTGATTGCATCCTGAAAATACCTAAAAGAGAAACCTGCTCTCCAATTTAATAGATAAAAATATATCAAGATCAAAGGACTGGAAGCTTATGCCAGACAAATATAGACTACAAACAAAATGACTTTTTTCCCCCCAGCAATAAGAATAATTAACTACCGGAGCAATTTGTTACAGGTTGTGGGAACAGCAATGAAAGTTTTAAAACTCAAATGATCTTATTAAATGAATATGAATTTATCTAGAAAATACACTGTTCAGTCAAAATCAGATTAAATGGTGCTGGTAGTCAGCTATAGGACTGGAATCTGTTAAAAGAGATCCATATTTTATCTGCTCAGGGAAGTATTTCCACCAGTGGCAGTACAAAATGACATTTTCTAATCATCTTCAGAACAGGTTCTCCCAAACACATTGTGTTGAAGGGGATTTATATTTGATATAATATAAAATATTGGTATCAAAATGCTACAGAAACGTCAATCTTAAACAAATGTCTTGGTTAGGATAACCCAGATAAAATCTTCTTTGGAAAACCTGTAGGAACACCAGAGATATGCAAGTTCTCTGACCCCCTCAGTCATTAATTTCAGATGGGTTACACCCCTTTTTATGAGCTGGTTGTGCTAATATTAGAATATTGATTATGTGGAAATTTAATGAGCTGTTGCCTTTGAATTATTCCAGTCCACTAATGGAAATAACGCTAATTATAAGCAAAACACGGATTGTCATAAGGTGATAGCTCGGGTGAAGAAGGAGCACAGCTAAGGGTAGTTTGCAGCAAGGAGTGCCAGAAGTGATTTGAAGGACACACTTGAAGATCTAAGGGATATTTAAAATATTAAAACTCCTAATCCATGAGGGGGGAGGGTTGGACACACACCTCTGAAACATGCAAACACACACATCACTGCCTGATTTTCCAAACTGAAGACCTTGTAATGAGACTTCCCCAGCCATTTCAAAGGAAGAACAAATTTCCAAAGAACCAGGGCCATTTATCTCTTTCCTTAGCTTGTTAGAAACTTCAGAATGAATAATTAATATATTATGGGGGTTTTTTTAGAAAAAAAATTCTTTTATGGCACTTGACTCAGCTGTTGGTCCTGTGCCCTGAGGTGGAAAGGGATTACAAGTATCAACCACCTTGAGCCTGCTGCAATAACAGACATGGGAAGAGTTGCTAAAAAAGCCAATTCTTGAGAAGCTGAATGGGGGGTTTCACCTATGGGAGTACAGATTAAATCAGATCTGTCACTTGAAGAGTGTTTTTGATGGAGAAAGCCAGTCTAATACATATTTCAACTTGTAACTATGACAACTCTCTAATACAGATAAGAGCTGTGTGTTGCATTAACATTTAAATTGTAAATGAGTAAGTTATACTTCTTTTCAAGAGAAAATATTTGCTCTCTAATCATAAGATTTTAATAGCCAGACTTTCATATTTCCACTTCACACCAGTGACAGACAGAAAGAGATTTCTTAATTCTGCAGCTGCTGTGGCTGGAGATGGGGTTCACCAGGACAAAGTGAAATAGCTAAATTAGAAGTTTCTTAGGAAGTCTTCATTGTCCTTGTCACTACTCATGCCTAAGAAATAATAAATACCAGTGTTCCTTTCACCTGTAACTCCAGCAACACTGGAGCTATTTAAATTATATTTAAATTACATACTGCAATACTGAGGTTCAGCATCCATGTCTGTGTGCACGTGCTGTGGGCATCTTAAAAATAAATCTCCATCCAAGAATGCCCAAACCCCAAACCTGGCAGATTTCTATCAACACTAATAATTTTTATATCTTCCACCCAAGAGATTCAGAATACACAGCTGTTACAGCACTGTTGCATTATTAATCTGGATCCTGCATTAAACAGAATGCAAAATTCTGTTCAAGAGGAGAAGTTAAACCAGCTGGCAAGTGCATAATGAGAAGTCTAAAAACTTCAAGGAAATATTCTTGGATCTCCTTATACAAGAGGAGTATGATGTTGAACAGCAGCTGTGCAAAATGTAAATTTGGCTTAATCCTTCTGGGCTGGTTATGGACTCAATTTAGGCCTTTTCTTATTAAGAATAAGCAGTGAATATTATGTTTGAAAAGACATAAATAGTAATAATAATAATAATAATAATATTAATAATAATAGTATAGCTGGGCAAAGAAGAATTAGTACCTTTTTACCACTGGGAACAGGCAAAGCCTGCAGCACAGAATTTCCAAAGTACTTACCACAGTTTGGTGGTTGACCTGGATCACCTCATCACCAGCATGGATTTTCTTACACTGGTCAGCAGGAGACTGAGGACAAGAGAGAAAAGTTGACTTTACGGAGAGGGTGTGGAGGTGCATGGAAAGAGCAGGAATTAAACAATGGATGCTGAAGGAGACAAGAAAGATGTGCCCAAAGAAGTCTTATTGCTATCAAATTATGATAATTGGTCATTTTCATAAGGAACAAATTTTTTTTTGTATAACATTTGATGAAGTAATCTAGAATTCCACTGCCATTTTTGGCTGGTTGAGCTATTCCATTGTGTTTAGCTGAGCAGTCACAACCTTGTTGGGAATACCCTGGGTGAATTCACATCACATGGAATTAAATCTGTTACAACACACCCCGGCACAGGGCTGGACCAGCCATGTGTGGGACATAAACCAGGGCTCATTCCTCTACAAAGCAGTGTTACTCCTGAAGGGCACTGAAGATACTCTGCACACACGGGGTATTTATACCTAAAAATCCAGCCCCAGCACTTCCAAGGCAGTGCTAAATGAACCATTTGAATACAGAATGTGGTAATTTACAAATGGATGTAAGGGACTTGCTATTCAGGAGAGTTTATGTACGTACACTGTTCACAGATTTTCTGATCCTGGAGCTGAAAAACTCCCTTATCCTAAATACAGCTTGTTCTGAGCACATGAAAACAGATTAAAACCCATTAAAGAGCCACTCAAACATGGCCCAAGTGCTATTTTACAAATAATTTTTAGACCCTTTGATGAAATCTTAAATCTGTGAGAGAAATCCATGGGGCATTGAGGAGATGAGCAGGCTCAGGAGCAGAGAGCTGAGAATTCAAGGCAACTCGTTTGCGCTGTGCACTGGCTCACAAGAGTGTTCTACTGACACAGAGCACACCAACCTGGCATCCAGGAGAAAATAACCACACAGGATTAAAGAGCTGAGACATCACCTTGGAAAATAAATCCCAGTGGAAGTTGGCTTTTAAGCCAGGAGACTTAGAAAAGGTTGGAAGTTTACTCATTAGATACAGGGTCAGAGAGAGGAGAGGACTGATTGTCCCTTGTCAAATGGTGCAGAAACTTTTAAAGCAAAATAATCCTCAAGAAACAGTTTAAGTTCCCTGCTAAGCAAACAGAAAGGCAGAAAAGCAGCCACTTGCAGCTACAGGGAGTGGCCTGGCTCTAATCCTGCAGAAGAACTGTACAGACAAACAGCTGCTACCAAACTGTAGCTGAGTTCCTGGAGACCTCTTGGAAACATAAATTGTTAAACACAATAAACACGGGAGCCAGGTGTCAAATGCGAAGGAAGAAAGGATTTATCTGAACCAAAAGTGATGTGTAGAAGTTTATGGTCATGACCCCACTGCAGGCAAGAACTCCTCAGCTGCGCTGTCTTCAACCAGAAGTCCCACTCACTCCTTTTGTGGATGGAGATTAAAAACATGAGGTAAACAAATAAAAGGAACAAAGAGAAGAGGAGGCAATAGAAGAAAAACCCAAATTGCCACTGACGAGGAAATGAGTGCAATTATTTCCGAATAAAATGCCAGAGAGACTCATTTCTGAGGGGCCCAATGGCCCCCCGAGGGCCAGCCCCTGCTGACAGCGCTCTGAGAGCAGGGAAAGTCATTGATTACCCAAGCAGTCAATCAGCCAATAGGGCAAACAGCCAATACTGGCCACGGTGATCCCCAGTGCGGCTAGGCTGTTCCAAGCACAGCTTTTACCTTTTGCCCACTGCTGTTTTTCCATTCCTAGCCTTTCTCTGCCCAGCCCCGGCCTCATTCCAGCCCCTCACCTCCCTGGTCTCCAGGCAGGGCTTTGGCCACTCCTGAGCCGGGGCTGCAGCTTTGGGCCAAGCCCTGGGCAGCGCAGTCAGACCTCACCTCCTGGCCCTGGGTCCTTCTGCACTACAACAAACAGGATTTCACCCCACCCCTTACGGGATGAGGTGAAGAGCGGCCTGGCTCCAGAGCCACTTTCTCCTTTTCGTGGAAACTGCTGGAATTTTGGCAGGCTGCTCCTTTGCCCAGGAGCAAACATGTAACAGAAATACCCCTGGAATTCAGCATGAATACAAACTCTTTAGCTTTAAAAGGGCCATGAGAGGTAAGCAGGAAACTGCAGTAACCACCACCATTCATAATATTTAACTTCAGCTGACGTTACTTGGGAAAGCAAAGGCCTGGTTCTTTCTCTTTTTAGCTGCTTTCGTGACTTGGATGAGGCTGAGCGAATTAAACACTGGCTCTGAGGTCAATTAGCCCTTCAAAAGGAATGAAAAATCAATTTGCTGAAACACCAGAAGTTAAAGGTCTTTGAAGCTGGTTTATCTGCACATGTGATTACACTTCTAGCAAAATCAGAAAAGCAACTTCTTCTGGTGGTGTCATGGCAAAAAGTTTTGATAGTCAAAATAAAAATTCTAGTGGCTGGCAATTCAGTAACTCCTCCGGTGAATTTCAATTGCAAATATATCAATATTTCCCCCACAAACTGCATTATATTTCTGAAATGAATTAGAATTACAGTAAAAAAGTGGATTAATTACAGCATGAGTAATTCAATGACTATGAACATAATCTGTCCAACATAATCAAGATGGATCAGCCATAATTTTCAGGACCCAAGATACACATATAGTTATTTTTAGACTTCTAAATGCTGCCAATGGGGACAATGTAAACAAACAAATCTCAAGTTTAATTTGCATTAGAATTGTCTTCCTAAATTGTGACATACAAATCATCTGGCTTTCCATGGGTTTGCACTGACAAAACCCATATAAATACTACTCAATATGTATAAATCAATTAAAATATCCCACATGGAGCTCACCCATATGGGCCAGCAGAGCACTGGCACTTGCCAGCCAGGATTTACATCTCACAGAGCTCATTTGATGTTCCTTGGGTGTCAGCAATCCATAATTTCATAAAGTATCAGCTCTATAAAACCTAAACTTGTCACTTGCCCAGCTCTGAGCAGTCAAACAGACCCAAGCCTGAACGGGAACAGCGTGACTAAAAGACAAGACGAACAGCAGAAGGGTCTTATTATGAAGTCTGTCACAGTAATTAGATGGCAGCAGTTGAAGTCAATTTAATTTTTTCAAATTTATAATTATGAACTGCGCGTTAGGTAACAAGGAGGGTGTTCAGAGGCTGTGCTGTTGTTCCTTAGCGTCCCTGGGATCTCTCACACAGATCTTAGAGCTGCAAAACTCTGTGTGATTTTGGTTCAGTTGCTTTAATACCTCTGGCACTACAGTGAAAAAGATGATTGATCTCTTCTGTATTTGTACTACAAATGATGGAAAAGGTAAAATACAATGTAGTTAATATAAAGGAAACCACTTTTGCCAGAGAGAAAATGCGTGAATGTTGTTAAAAAGGATTATTTGAGGAATCATCGAGGGAGGAAGTTTGAGAATTTAATTTATTATATTGTTAGTTATTAATAATTTCACCACAGCTGCTTTTCTAAGTCTATTTTCAAGGGTTCTAAGTCTTCAAAAAGGTAATATGATGCATATACATAATAAAGGGGAAAAAAGATATTAATAAAAAGTGGCTTGGCTTAAAGCAAGCTTACAGCTTACAAAATGCACTACAGATACACAGAAAATAATTGTAAGCATGATAAAAGTATTTTACAATAAAGAATCTTACATTTTCGGTTGTTCCTGTGATTACATGTAGTCCATCATATGTTGATTTAATATACATTCCCTGGGGAAAAAAGAGCAAAAAGAGTAATTAATATTTGTAAAAAACAAATACATGGCATTTGCATGATAATTAAAATAACATCTTTGCTCCAGTGTAAGGACCATAACATTTGAGCAGACTGGAAGGAACTGTGGTCAATTAACACTTGCAAATCTAAGTTTAACAAACCTATATCGAGACCACTATAAATAGCAGAGTTTTCTCACTTAATGCTTTTTTTATTCTAAAGTTTGTGAACAGAGTTCCAACACTGAGCATCAGCATAAAACTTGTGCCTATTCAGTATTTGAAATATTCAACATGACCTCTTTTTGTTTCAAGTGACATAAAAGAAGTATTGAAATTGAAAGCATGAGCAGAAGTAGTTTTTAAACTTAAATGCCCCATTTTCAAAGAGTTTCTGATTCAGTAAAAATGAAGCCATAGCCTAACTCAGAAAAGTCAGGAGCCAGTGCTCATATTGCCAATTTATGGGGGAAAATGAGCTTAGTGAACTAACAGGAGCTTTGTAATTAGTCCATCAAGAATTCTGCTTAAGGAGGCGACTGACAAGATCGAGAGAGACAACCAGAGCAGGGATCTCTGGAGCTGAACACACTCAGAGCCCCAAATGTCAGGGAGGCTCAGTGGCTCCTGTGCTTCCCTCTCAGGAGCGAGGTCAGAGCTTCCCGTCTCTTCACACAGCATGGTTATCCATCACATTTTGAAAACTAATTAATCTAATTGGTACATTGTGCTGCTGATTTATTATTCTTTCAATAGTTCTGTGTCACCTTGTACTGTCAACCCCAAAGTTTAGAGCCTGCAGCAATAACCAGGAACATTTTGTTCAGACAAAGCAATTTCCAGATTCCTGAATGCTAATGGAGATCTTCAGGCAAGGTGGGTCACACAAACACCACCTCCCAACCCCTCGAGGAAAACCCAAAGGTTAAAAATCCTACAAAGTTAAGGTGATATTGCTCTCCACAACGACCTGAACTGGAAGGTTAAGAAAGGATGGAGCCAAACTCTTCCTGACCGTGGGAGGATGAGAAGCAAGAGACACAAGCTGGAACTCTGGTAAGGAATTTTCATCAATTTCACCATGAGGAAGAAAAGACACTGGAACAGGCTGGCAAAGCTGTGGAATCTCTGATCTGGAGATGATCAAATTGTGACTGGACGAGGCCCTGAGTAACCTCCTTTTGTTGGAGCTGTTTGGATTTTTCATGAGAAAATGTGACTTCTACCTTATTGTAAACTAATTCCACATCAGCAAGCTTTAAAATTTACTGAAATCTTAAAAATAAAGACTGGCTAAACCTGATTGCTGGCTGGTTGCTTACCTCTGTTGCACAGGAAACTCTGCTTTAGATTTTACTCCCATGCTTAGGTGTTCTCATAAATAAGGCTGCTTTATAAACGACTTCATTTGTAAAAACCAAAGATGTCCAAATTAAACCTCTGGAAATCAGCTTCATAAAATGGGATTCTTTGGAAGAAAGAAGCTGCTGGTGGGCCTTTCAGAATTTCCCTCTTTAGAGCTGTTTAATTTTGTCAGTGTTCGCTGTTCTGTCAGCTCTGTGGTCCCTTCAACAGCTACTGACAAAGTTCTGTTTACCAACTCAAAGACACAAACAGGAGCATTGGATCCCGAGAAACTGAAGGTTCCCATGGACAATGGGATGTAGAGTGTCCATTAAAAATCCAGCTGGATCCCAAGAAACTGAAGGTTCCCATGGACAATGGGATGTAGAGTGTCCATTAAAAATCCGGAGCAGAAATTTTGTCCATCTAGAGTGAGTTGTGCTGGATTTCCACGGTGAACTTTTCACCAGGATGTTACACAACACTCCTGACCCACAGGAGGCTGCTCTTTTAGCACTTGGTGAACTTCAGGAGCACATTTCCAGCCACACTTTTAATATCAAATTTAATAGCACACTCCTAACATCCCACTTGCTTTGATGAGATTCACTCCCCACTCAAAAAAACCCAACAGATCAAAATCTTTAAGGCCAAAAGAGGGCAGAGTCCTAAACTTTTCACTAAATTTTACCACTTTTTTCTTCCTAAAGTTCCAGACTCTTGTTAATCTCTGTGTATTTTTAGAAAAAATCAAATTATAATTTTATCTCCTTACAGATGCCATCGGAGAGACATAAAACCTGACTAATCACATAGAATTACCCTACATTTTGCTATCTGCTCTTTCATCCTAGTTATTAAAATTTAAGAATATATAAAAAAATAAACAATTTTAGTGAATGACTCATAGCCTTCAAATTATCCTACATAGAGCTTTCATCCTTGTTTTCCCAGAAGAAAAATAATGAGCTTGTTTCTTGTTGACCATTACAGGAGCAGAGTATCCCCTTGACATATCTCTTACCTGAAAAGCTTGAAAGATTATTTTAGGTAAAATAATATAAAAGTTCTTATATTAATTTTTTACTTCAAGTGGTTCAGAGATTAAATTTTTTTCTATAAAATAGATATGTTTTAAACATACATATTTTGTATTTCAAAAGTTTAACTTGTTCGTAAAAATACATGTACACAAAGTAGTTTATAGATACAAATGAAAAGCTTTAAGGGGCTCGCTTTCATCAAACTTCCAGTGAAAAATTAAAATTATCTACTCTGCTTTATAAGAAATAGCCAAAACTGCAAAACTTTTTTTTTTTAATTATTTTCAATTTTAAGAGCTGTTAACTCTGTGACCTCTGATAAAGCACACAAGTATTCACAGTCTAAACCAGGCAAAAGAGCTGGACCTTTCTGTCAATGTAATGGGCTGTTGCCTATCTTTATGTTCAGCACGGTTTCATTCCACTCATTTTTATGGTTAATAAGCCTAAAAAAAAAATGAGAATACATTTAAAAAATTTTGTTAGATAATATAAGATCAGGGCAAATAGTGATTTAATGCTTCAGCTGTAGAACTGAAGGAACAAACCTTTTTCTTCCAAGCCCAGATCCTGTTGTGACAACTGCTGACACTGGAACACTTAGAAATAGTGATTTTGTTTAGAATTATTTTCTATTTCACCTGTGGTTTAAAGCAGTCACATGGATTCACCATATTCAAGGAGTCAGAGTCTTCTCTAACATTCTTCTGCACTTTGGGAGGTGTTTGAGGTCGGGCTGGATGGGGCTCTGGGTAACCTGGTCTGGTGGAAGGCTGGAATGAGACGAGCTCCAAGGTCCCTTCCAACCCAAACCATTCTGTGATTTTGTGATTTTTACATAAGTATAATCTTTAACTAACTTGTGAAGTAATTTATAAAAAGAGTATCCACTTATCTGCTCTTTTGTCCCTATTCATTTCTGTAATGAAGTCTGATGGAAAAGCAGATATTCTCCTGTCAGCTAATTATTCTCATATAACTTTACACAAACTGATCGCAAACTGTTCACAGGTTTTGGCTGTACAATAGGAAGGCAAATTATGTGTTCTTGCCTCTTCAGTGCCCTCAGCAGCACCTTCCTCCCCCTGTGCCCAGCAGCTCATCCCCCCCTCTGTTCAGTGCCCCAAACCCAGCCTTCCCACAGCTTTTTCCTCCTCACATCCAGTCCCAGGGTCAGGATCCAGACAGAAGGGGAGGAACTCACCTGCTGAGGCAGTGATACCCAGAGAATCGTTTGGTCACCTCGGAGTAACCAGGAACATGCACAGGTTTGGCCAGTGTGACAGAGACCCTTCTGGAGAGGCACCTACATCTGAGTTCTGCTCCGGAGGGTTCTCCTACTTCCTTCCTTCCAGTTTCCATCTTTCCCCTCTCCACCCAGCTGTCTGTCTACCTTCTTCCTGCTCTGCACACTCAGGAATGTCCATTCCTGTCTAACCAGGCCTTTCCTACCGTATCCTTCCCCATCCTGACCTACTCTGCTCTTTCCCTCCTGGTGACTCTGTTCCCAAACTTCCTTCTGTCCCCTTGCTGGTCTGTTTCCTGCCCTTAGATGCAAAATATCACTGGAGTCCTTTTTCAAAATGATTAATCTCTTCTTTTTTTTTTTTTTTTTTCCCCCAAGAACGGGGTTTTAACTCTCTGGTTTATTCTTGAATGTCAACAATGATCTCAGAGAAAACAATAACATGCTGTTATCTCGAGATAAGGCAAGAGCCAAGGACTCTGTGAAGATGGCGCAGACTGGTCAACACTTAGAAATAAATAGTTGCTCTTTAATAACTGAGGTGTCAGACATGAAACTCTGAAGAATGACACTGACCTATGTTAGAGAACAAGGAAATGTTTCTCAGGCATCAAATCAAGAACCTGACTGTTTCTGAGTAACTGTCCCCTAGTGACAAAGTGAATTAAAGGTTTTTAATTAAAATCTGACCTTTGAAAGCATATGGGAAGGCATCAGCCATTTAAAATCCCATTTTGAAGAGACTTTTCCCCAGAAAAGAGCATATCCAGTTGTCAGGGGAATTTCCTTGAAAATTTTCTTGCAGAGCCGTCTGGTTAATTAACCAGGATCTAATGACAGCAGTGTGTTTTTAAGTGTCAACAATTATTCCAGCACAGGGAAGCAGCAACAGCAAAGATGCAGATTTGTAATGCCACAAAAGACCGGGGAACTCTTACACCCCTTGATCTTTTGTCCCAAACATAAAAAATGCTTCTTTAATATTTTTCTACTACCAAAGTTACACAGATGCATTTAAACAAACGCCATGATAATGCTTTGAGAAGGTGACTGAGTTTTTGTTTAAACTTCATACCGTTAAAAAGTCCTTCTCAAAAATGTTTTTTTCTGCCTTATATGTTGCAGTCCTTTGCCCAAATTTAAACACCTCTACTTTCCTTCCTGCAAGACAACTTCCACTTCTCAAAATAACTTAAGATAGTAACTTCTTTTATTCTGCTGTAGAGCAGAACTTGGTTTGTTTTGGCTTTTAGGGTATGAGAGCCTTTATATGTCAAGCATGATGGAAATTTGTCAAGTTTCTGTAAGCCTTTAAAAATAATTCTAAATAATTAGATGAACACCCTGACAGTTTTAGGCCAGGCATATTCCCACAAAAAAAGCTGTCTTCATATTCTGCTTTTTCTTCTTGCCTTCCTTGCAATTTTTTTTTACTGTGATAATGGGAAAGATTGGCTTCCATCACCTTAAATTACAAATGCCACAGAAACAGGAGCACTGTTTGAAAGGGTAGCTGGACACTGGATAGATGAATAATCCCTAATAAAAAAGGGTCTGTTCATCTGACAGCTTGGCTGTTTGTTCAGCTTTTTTGTTTTTCCATCATTGCACAGCTGGTTTCATAAAATTTTTTATTCCCACAATCTTTGCTTTCCTTAAATTCTTAGAATGAAACAGGAAAAGTTCCCTCTGCAGAAAAATTAAGAAAGCTGTGGATATTAGCAGTGTACATCTTAATTAAAGTGTGTCAGATTACACTGTTTCTATCAGCAGTGCAAAGCTCAGACACAAGAGAGAAAAAGAATAAAAAAAGTGAAAAGAAGAGGGATAAAAGTGCTCCTTTATCCCAGAAGGAAAGAAGAAAACATTCCACAGACATCAGAAGATACAAACCCAAACAATAAAACCCCAACTGCCCCCCCGTTCAGAATCTCCTGTTTAAGAGGAATCATTAATCTCATCAAATAAGATTAAAGCTGCATGTTACACAGATGTATCTCTAAATATGTGGGCTGGACATCGAGCTCAGAAGATTAAAAAAAGAAAAAGTTTAGTCTGAAATAATACTGGCTGCAATAATCTCCCACTATGGACAATCCCCAATCATCCAAGAGCAGGAGGGGGCAAAAAAAGCCCCAAACTTCAAAAACCATCCTATGATCCCATTCTATATCTCTATATCCACTCCACTAAAATGCTGCCTGTTTATGTGACAGCAAAACTGCTCCAAAGCTGGCTCTGGGCACGGAATGAGGTAAATCATAGCAAGGTTCTCCCAGCCTTTCATCAACCTTCATCCCCAAGGATTTCGCAGCAAGCTCAGGAGCTGCCAACAGTAACTCGAACTCCTGGCTCAAGGGCTTATTGTGGATCCATCAGGCCAAAAAATTGAAAGTGGGGAGGCAATTTTCTTAAATCACAAAGTTATTTTATTCTATTCGATTTCATAAGGATTTATGTGCGCGTGTTCTGCCAGAGCTAACGGTGATTCTCACAATTTAATACTTTTTTAGTACAGGAATTTATTTGAAGTTTGTCAGATTGATTGTTTGAAACAAAGCTTTGCCTTCCAGACATCTTGTTCGTGCTGATTATGCTGTGCACTTCAGATATAAATGGTATTACCATACCCAGTACTACAATTCAGGAGAAAAAGTGCTTTCCAATCCTTAAAGTTACTTCAGAAGGAAATAGAGAATACATGGAGGATGTTTCAGTATTTGCCACTGAAAAATCAGTGGCAAAATAGGGAAAAGAAGGAACCAACTTGACCGGTGAAGCTGGGGAAGGAATGGAAAAGGAGAGGAAAAAACCCAGTAGATTTCTGGAGGCCAACAAATGCCTGCAGAGATCAGGATGGAAACAGAGTCCCCAGGACTTGGAACAGACCCCAAACTGTGTTCCCAATGCAAATTCCTTTGTCCAGCAAACTGCCGGGAAACCACAGCCCAGAGCGTGTCCAGGGAAGGCTGGAGATAAGGGCACTTTTTAATAAAGCTGACTGCAAAAGGAGGTATTTTAGTGAGGGGAAAAAAAGGGTGGCTGTAAAGCTCATAAAAGCACAGCCGGGAAGTTAGAAAACGCTAGAACTGAAGATGCACATTCCAAAGACTTAGAGTCCCTTTGCGAAAATGCTTTATGATCCAGAATTTATTTACACAATTAAACACACAGACACTGCCCTGCAGGAGTTCTGACTCCGTGCAGCAACTGCGTGGACTTGGACCTGGAAATTAATTCCGTTTATGTGTGAGCTTATGCAATGTCAATAGGATTCCTGGCTCATTTGGGGGAGAAATTAGAAGGCATGTAATAAAAATTTTGCAAATGGAGTTTTGAAAATAGGGGAAGACTCATAATTTAGTCAGCTGAATGTCATTCCAGATAACTGAATTCTTTCATAAATCGGAGTGATTTACAACACACTTTTCACCAATGGCAAATAATTGTGTTTGTTTTCTAGGTGCCAACCTTGGATGAACCCTGTTCTCAGTAGCTCTGAAAATCAGAGCTACGCTTAAACCCAAGAGAGACTGTGTTTTAAATTTATGCTATAAAGGTAACAAATGTTCTGAAAAATTGTGCAGTAAGCCGCCCTTGAAAAACACGTTTTTGGTGATTTTGACACCAACTGCTGTGCATCAGGTTCCTACCTATAAAACTAAAATTACGGTATCCTTTTCACAAGTGTGTTGTGAGGATGAATTAATTAGTGTCTGTGAAGCACTCAGTGAGGCCATATAAAAATAAATAAAACAACTCACGATGAGATTAGTAACCCCAGGGACTGCAGAGCTTAGCTGAAATGTGGTAAATCGGGCCTCAACCCCTACACTGAATGATAAGGATAAAAATGGAACTCTGAATACTTTCCATTCACTGAATAGTGCTCATTTTTCTCTTGAATGGAGCAGATATCCTGTGGAAAAAATTCGCTATACAATCATGAGAAAGCCATTTGTAATTCATTACTCTGTTCTATATTTGATTCTGATTAATGTTTTCTTTTCCTTTTCACATGATTTTTCTTTTATTCCCATTTATAGTCCTTTTTCATATTTTCTTCTAAACAGAACCCAGTGTCAGCAAAATTGATTACAAGGAACTTTCCAACCTAACACGTTGCAGCGCCTTCACAATTAGGCACAGAATACTCACTCATTCACTGTGATTTCACTTCATCTAAGGGAAAAAAGGAAAAAAAGGAAAAAAAAGGAGAAATTGTCAGGCAATTTTGATTGCAGTATTTGTCTCATGTCCTCTGTCAGCAGTGCCCACTCACTGCTCTTTTGCTGGCTCTTAACTCACGGGCACGTTGTGGATGGAGAACCACGCAGGGGTTCCTCC
Source organism: Lycocorax pyrrhopterus obiensis (assembly GCA_014706295.1). Lineage (NCBI taxonomy): Eukaryota > Metazoa > Chordata > Aves > Passeriformes > Paradisaeidae > Lycocorax > Lycocorax pyrrhopterus. The sequence continues at coordinate 16,865,758 of JACSVZ010000005.1, forward strand.
AGCCCGGGAGTCCACCCAGCCAGGATCATCCCAGCAGGTCCTGGCTGCCTCAAGTTCTACCAGAAAAAAGGGGAATGTGAACTGCATTAAAGGCCCCAACATCTCAGCCAACAACTCTCATCCTGGTCGCTCCAGAGTTCAAATCACACTCCAACACTTCATGGGCAGTTCCTGCCGAGAGCTCCTGTCAGACACCTGCCTCAGACCGCACACCAGGAAATCTCAGTTCCCCACAGGACAGGCTATTTTTGGAGTAGATTCCACTCCTCCTGTCCTCCACCAGTCTACCCCCCTGTCCTAGATCCAGAGGCATCACTGCATGGGGAGCATTAGCAACACCAGGCCCTGCTTATTGTGCTCCATCATCTCCGAGGAAAATGCATCTCTGTGTTCACCTCCTCTCCAGAACTGATCATGAACTTTCCCCTAATTAGACCAGCAGAAATACATCACATTTCTGCATGGAAAGGAAAGCCAGGCAGAGTGCTGGCCTGCCGGGTGTAGTAATCTTAATGCAAGTCAAAAGCACTGGGACATTCACAGCATATCTCCTGCAAATGTACTGACCTGTATTTCCTGGGTACCCTGCACTAACCCAGAAATCAGACCTAGAGGGGAAACTGGGCCGTAAAGGGAACACGCTTGGCCATAAGGATGCAGCAGCACAGCAAGGAAATTGTATCTGTGCTCAGGATTACACACTGGGCTGAGCATCTGCGCTGCCACGGAATGAAAATTGAATGTGGTTTATGCTGTGGTAATGTTCTTTGTTGACTAAATCAGCCTAAGAATAAAGTAAACTTGTGCAGTCACACAACACCCCCTCATGTTATTAAAATATGTCATTCTCAGATTAATATGCATACCTCAGAGTAATTATGCCCTTGTAACTCTGACAGTATTTGCATATGACGTTCGTCGCTATTCAATGTCAGAACAAAGAGGAAGATGTCGAAATAATACAAAGTGTCTCAACTAACAGAAATTTAAAATCTGTAAATCATGCTGAATTACAAACAGGAAACATGTCACAAGGGGAAGAGTGACACTCAAATAGATTTTGATTCGTCAGATATGGGATTTTCTGCGGATGAGCGTCATGGCTGCCAATTTCACTCCCCACTGCCTCCTTTTTTTCCTCCTCCAACTGCTTCCTTCAACCCAAAAGCAACATTCCTGAATTACTCTTCTTGTAGGAAGAAAATAAAAATAATTCTGAGAAGGCAGCTGAGGGCAGTCTAGGAGGTTGTGCTGGGAAAAGCAGCGTGGCTCTTGAGGAGAGCGTGAAGAACATCGCAGTGCCTGCAGTGCCACTTTCCACTCCAGCTTTTATTGGGATCTAAGGTTCCCAAGAACAATCCTTATGTTCCTACAGCTCACCATCATCAAATGGTTGTAAAGTAAGGGACTGCAGAGGGGAGACAGAAATCTTTACCCACCGACCACTAAGCTGTCACAAAAATCCATTGTCCAAAAAAATGTATCAGTACATCAATATTTAAAAGCTGTAGCCAACTAATTATGAAACTATCTCTGCAGAACATTTCACTGCTGTGACCCATCACTAATGCAGAGCAGCTGGGAGGTCCAGAGCCATCCAACCAGGCTGCTCAGTGAGCAACAATTTACAAATAAAAGGGATTTATTTTGCTCCTGGGATGATACTTCTGGAAGTTTTATTTGAACTGATAGTTAGGGAGGCACATAATTACACTTATGCAAGTCCAAGACACAAACCTTCCACTAATCATTTTGAAAGCACATTAATGACATTAGTTAATTTTATTTGTATGTGTTGGCATTTGGGGATTATTTCAGTATACTCCAAAATCTGCAATCTGGCTATCAAGGGATCACAGGTTTAACTGCTCACACAGTTGCACGTGAAGCCCTAGTTAAAACAGGTTTTAATTTAAGAAACCCCAAACCAATCCCTTTATTTAGATAAATGTCAATTAAACCACCTTCAGAAATCTGATCCAGCTTACCAAAAAATTAGGACACTGCATGAAAATACATTTTGATTTCTGGATAAATTCAAAACCCAAATGCCCCTAAAGAACTGAGGCTCGTGCTCTGCACTCTAAGAATTTAAAGTTTGAACTGCTTTGCTACTTACCAACCCCTCACTGGGCATGATGCTGGTGAGATGAACGACCTCGAGATGTGCTGACTGGGACACCAGAGAGTCAGATGAGAGCGAAATGATGTGGTCACAAATCCCAGACAGGGTTTTACACTGCAACAAAGAACAAGGCAATAGAATCCCTCGTATCAAACTGGAGCTACAAGTGAAGAAGTTCTTATTCTAAGAACTAACTGAGAATAAACAGATTATTTTGATTTGTAGCACTGTAAAAACTACAGGTGTATGAAAGTCAACAGCAAGTGGTTAAGGGAACGGAAAATATCCATAAATGTCAAGAAAATGTACATGTATGTGCAGTTCTGCTGTAGAAGGATATCTGTATCTCTAAACTATCATCTCCAACTATGTGCACTTTCAAAACAAAAGAACAAACCCAATGAACTTTATCCTTATGATTATAAATACAATAGGAGTTGAGTGAAATATGTAGAAATAAATGTCTTATGCAACTGAAGAACCTATTTTGGCTACTAAACGGTGACATCATCCCTACCAACTGTGATAATTAGGTGAATTCTGCTCTACAACTTGGAAAATTTCCTTTGTTAAAAATTACCCTGGCAGAGAAGTGCCTTAGTTAACCCATTTCCTGAAGTAAAATTCTTATGCATCTTTGAACACATCCTTTAACTGATATTCTACATCACTACGACTATGATTTTGTTATCCTGCCTTCCAGCTAAAGATCTCAAAATCTTAATGCAAATCCACACAAACCCCTTCAAAGCAGGAGCCCCATGGCATGGACAGCAGCTGTGGGTCTGACAGATGAAACCCCTCTGTCAAAGCAAAGTTTGTGGGTCAGAGAGGAGCTGACCTGAACTCTCAGACAACATTCATGTGGAGAGATTTATCCCAAATTTCTGTGTGTTGCTTAAAGCACTCCTTCAAAAAGACTACACCTAAAAATGTTTGAATCTAATGTGAAAGAATTCATTTAGCTGAATTTCAGGATGGGTTTCCGGTCGAGGCTGTGCTCTGTGCATCTATTTTGCTTTGGGGACTATACTCTCATTTTTCCTAATTATAGCAAATTCCAGTGAAATCCCTTCAGGGAAGTTTTGTTTCAGGCATTCTCAAAAGCATGAGGCTTTCTAATATCTCATTTGACACTATCCATAGAAGTTAAACAAATGAAGTTTTCACAATGGATAAGTTAACTGGCTGAATTTATAGGTTGTATTTCCATTCACTGTGCCGTTACTCATCTGGAAATCCAAGGACAGCTCTGGAGCCCTGGCTGTGGCATCTGGATTTTGTATCAGCTGCAAGATGCAAAGCATCCCACTGAGGTGTGTGTGACTGCAGCTAAAGGTCACCATCACCACAATTACTTCAAGCAGTTTCAGCTCAGGGCCAGAACCCCTGAGCAGAACTTTGGGTCTCATCTTTTCCCGGAAGAGATGGAGAAACTCAAAAAATCTCCAGTGTGGTGGGTGTGCTGTGTGTGAGCTCATTCTTTATCCAGCTTTTGAATCACAGGCACACCAAAAAAAATTTCATAGTCAAATATCAAAATTTCCAACAGAAAACCTCTCTTATGCCTCAAAATTTGAGAGCATTGGCGCAGATTAGATGCAGACTAAATCCCAGAGAGAACACTTTCTACTGTAATGTTTTAACCTTAGAGTTGTCTCATGAAAATACTTTTTTTTAGCAAAATAAACTACAAAGAAGTTTTCAATCAAATCAACCTGGTCTATGGAAGGTGTCTCTGCCTCAGTTAGAATTGTGGGCTAAAAGTTGTGTATATATATACAGACATATATATGTGTGTGTGTGTGTGTGTGTGTGTGTGTGTACACTCCAAATCCCAGAAGGCATCAGGTGCTTTTTAAAGCTCTATTCATACCCAGGTTTGCAATAGTAAGCTTTTTTTTTTTCCTAAAAGTCACTGCATGCTTTCTAAATTTAACAGCACATCAATGTTTTATGACAGATTTTAATCCCCGCTGGAAGCAGAGTATGTGCAAAAGGCTTTGAAAAAAAAGAGGAAAGAAAGAGTCAGGCACTTGGGCAGAGCTTGTCAAAAGCTTATCTGAACTTGTAAATCCTCTGAGAGTTCCCTTTCACCACAGGCTTTAACTCTATCTCGGTGTCAGTACAGGTTTTCAGTGCTGGTACCAGGAAAATATAAAGTATTTGAACTTAAAGGCCAATATCTAATCAATAATCTTGAATAAGGTTCTTCCATTCCCCTTTGTCATCAGATTTTTTTGAGTGCCGAAGGCACAAAATGCTCAGTCTGACAACCAGGGATGCACCAGGTCTGTGGATGTGATGGCTGGAATTCCACATCAGCAATCCTGGCAGGAATATTAACTATACAGAATATAGTGCAGCCTCTAAACCTAAACCAATAATTTTGTATTTGCAATTAACTGTAGCTACAACAGAGAACATTACTGTGGGGGACTTTAATTTTTAGCAACTGATATAATTAATCAGAAATTATGCCAAAGACTAAGGAACTTTATTTTCCTCTAGCAGCCTTATTTTTTAATAGAATCATTGAAGTGTGTGGGATAAGATTAGAGAACACCAAAACAGAATTACTTACCACATGAAGAATTTTATTTTCTGTTTCATACACCGTACAATCCTGTGGTAAAATAGAACAAAACCAATTAAATGATGTCTCATTAAAGTTCCTATTAAGAAATGAAAGAAGGGTTTATGCTGTTAACAGCCTCTACGTATTCCTGATGAACCTTCCCACTTGTTACTTTTGGAGTAGTCATTTTTCTGTTTTAGCTATCGTTTTAGGAATAATCAATCTTACACTTCATAATTTCAGCCTCACCCTTACCTTGCTTTTTGATTTACAGCTATTACAGGGGCTAAAATGTTGCTTTTCTTTCATGAAACAAACCATAAAAACTGCTAAAAGGGATCTATTGCTTATTAATATGGAGGGAAGTTCCCTCAGTGTCACCCTTTGGAAACTGGGACTCAGCCATGGCAAAGTTTTAACCATCCCCTACAGCTCTGCCCCACTTCCTCCTGCCAGATACACTCCAAATCTCAGGCTATATTCTGCTAAAACATAAAACAAAAAGGAAAATACAGAAAATAAATCTTCCAGGCAGAGTGAGATTAGAACAGAGTCCCACCCAGTCTTGGTGCCCTCTGAGGGCAGCCCTGGCCTGGCCTCAGCTCCCGGCCAGGCTCCCTCTCCCCTTATTATGTTGGGAAATTATTAAATCCTTCTCCAAGTGCTATTCCATGTTGGAAAAGGCTTTCTATAGAGATATGGGATAGGTCAAAAAACCTGTCTTCTTTGTTTAGTTTTTTTCCTTGAATAAGCTTTCAAGTAAAATTTAACTTACTGATAATACCTGAAATACCCCTTCAAGTAACTTCGGATTCCCTCAGTTGGTCAGAGCCCGGTGATGGCAACACCAATGTTGTGGGTTTGATCCCCATATGGGCTTAAGAGTAGGACTTGATAAAACTTGTGGGTCCCTTCCAACTCAGAATATTCTGTGATATCCCTTCAAACAGCTTAAGCTTCCCTCTAGTTCTCAAGATTTCCTCTTTTTACTGGATCTTAATATATTGGCAACAAGAGTAAAGCACTTCAGAACTCCCATGAAACAATTCCAGCCCCCTGGAAGTGTACTCCACACACTCACTTTGGGCTGGACACCCTCTGCAGGTCTCTGCTCCCCTTTTCCAGCAGCCCAAACCCTTGGCTGCTCCCATCCAGCTCCCAAACCTCCTCCCTTGGGTGTCCCTTGGAAGATTTTGCCCCTGAGCCCGTCTGAGGCAGCTGCTCTGAGCCCTCAGCCCAGGGAACTGCCCCTCCCTCAGCTCTGAAGGTCAATATTTATTTTGGAGGACTGCTGCTTCTGTGGAGAAATTAATTTCTAAGTGACGACAGTTTAAAGAATATTGCTACAGAGCAAGGAAGTCAAAAGCAGAAGATTGGGAGCGCCAAGGAACACAGAAGAATTTATATTAGCATTTCATGGTCAAGTATCCCTTTGATGTTTGCTCTGTATTCATACTGTTATTTTCTAGAGCACAAAACAGAATTCAATTAGTCAGTTTGGCTGGCAATGCCCAAGGCAGTTTTTCCTACAAGTTTTGCACACTTCAAACAGCTCATCCGCCATCTCCTTTTAACCCTCCACGTACCAGGAGAACAAAATGATCGCAGCAGGGCTTCCAGCTTGACTTCAGAGCTAATGTTCCTGTCTAAATTATTCCTTTAATTCCTGTGCTAGAAATACAATATGAGCCTCCCTCTGAACAAACTTAATTACTTCAGGTCAAAGAATAGAAGACTTATGTATAGTAAAACTGAAATTTTACTGTTTTGTGGAGCAGAATTAATGTTAGCTGTACTTATGTTGCACATTCAAGATTACATTAGCATGAAAAATGTTAATGGCTTTGGGATTCCTTCCAAAATAGATGCATATTGACTTTTTTTTTAAATACATCAGACTAGTTTAACTGAGAGGTTAAAAGCACTTGCAATGTTATACTAAAATATCGAGATAAGTAGGTCACAATATTCTTCTGATTTATTTTTCTCTGATACATAGCAATGCACTAGGGATCTCATTAAAAAAATAATCTTCCAGGAGTACCATTTGTAGAATGTTGATCTATTTTCTTAGAAAATAAATAATAGTTATAGTCCCACTCTTTCTACATTCTCCAGTAGCAAGATGACATGATAAAGATATTCCTTCTTAGAGTTTAAAATAACCTTAAAATTAATAGCTGTGTTCTATTTCCCCTCTGTAAAAGGATAAAACACAGGAATTACAGAACCAGTCACAGCAGCAGTGTTGCAAACCAGGCAGGGGCTGCACTGTCCTGAACACCCTAAATTGAAAGGCACAGCACACTTTGGTCTCTGATAAAGTGAAACTGCTCTTCTGCATATTCATAAAGAGAAAAGGTCAGCGGGACTCGTGCTCACCCACGCTCTCTTCAAAATTTTAATTTCTAATTCTGAAAGAAGGAAAAAATGCAAGTGCCACAGAAATTTGCAGATACCATAAGGAATGTTTTATGGCAAGTTCTTGAGGACAGTTAACTAACACAGTAAAAAATGTAAAATATTTAGTTCATTAACTTAGTTCAATAAAACAGCATGAGTTAAGTCAGCTACTGAAAAGAAACTGAGACCCTATAAAGGAGCATTTCCCACCACAACACTGCAGGAAAGTTCTACAGCAGTCTTTGAGTGGTGGATATGACAAAGGGATATTTCAAAATACATTGCTTGCATGCATAAAATCAAATACTTCTGAAATTCACACATTAGAATGAAAGAGATTGCTCTGGAATTAGGCAAATCTACAACGGCAAATACACTGAACTGACTGGTTTTACTTGGTTCGAAGGTAGACACTTGATCAGAATCTATTTTCAGAAAAGAGTGAACAGATGTTTGATGAAATGTTCCTTAGCAAATGCAAGCAAAATAAGATGGAGGGGCTGAAAGCTGAAGTCTGCAAAGTTCAAACTGAAAATAACACCCAGGTTTTGCGTGGCAGCTGCTGAATCACGGGATAATTCAGGTGGAAGGGGCCTCTGGAGGTTATCTGGTCCAACACCTTCTCAGGGGAGGCTAATTTAAAATTTACACCAGGTACAGAAGTTACTAAGAAACAACAATTCCTATCAATTGCAGTGCAAACCAGATGGCTTTAAAAAACCAGAAAAGCCACGCTTCATCCAAAACACACAGTATTTGGCTAAACATAGGGCAAAAATCCATTATAAGGTATCTGAATTTACCTCAGTGAGGTTAATTAGACAGTAATAAAGGGGAGAACAAGCAAAATGTTGTTTGGCTTTTGTTGGAAAAAGTTAGGCAGAATTGTGCTGACATCCTTTGGTGAGACACAGACACTTTTGTTGACAGAAAGTTTGTTCATGTAGGTTAATGAGTGTATCCAAAGCATCTACCTCAGATTTAAACATCTTTGACATAATGAGGAAAAATTAGAAACCCAGCAGCCACTAGGACTGGGGAACTCTTCCTACTCAATGAAAAATTAACCAATGGCTGCATTTTATGAACAAGAATCCAACCCTGCTCTTCCCCAGTCCCTCCAGTTGTCTTTCCCTCAGGGCAGCCTTGGTGCCCTGACCAATCTCAAATTTAGTTTAGCTACTCTGGTAACTGAACTGATTTTCAATCAGATCAGATACAGATAATCAGATACAAACTGATTATCAATCAGATACAGCTCTGATTCCTTTTCAGAGCAGGGAGGAGAGTGAGTGCACCTTGAAACTGAGCTGTAACTCAAAGTGAGGTCAGCAGAGAGCTCCAACATCTCAATACTCTGTTCTAACATGCTTTTTTGCATGTTATAAACACATTTTGATGGGACATTGCGCCTCAAAATGAGGATGTTTCTGCAGCTCTCTGCATGACATAATTCTTCTATAGTAGCTTAGTGAAGGTGATCAAAAGGGTTAAGAAAACTGGGCAGAATAAAGCACATTTCCAAACATAAAGGGACAGCTGTAAAACTCCTCTAAAATTAGAGAATGAGGTTTTCTTCGAACCAGCATGAGAAGATGCTGTTTAAACAAGCGACTATTCATCATAGCATTTGCATGGTACGTAAATAATAATAGTACATTAAAATAAATGTGATCTAAGTTATGTCACTCAGATCACACAGGACATCTGAGCATGAAGATTCATATGCACTTTCTATATTAAACTGAGGTTACAGGGTAATGTCCCCGGTTAAGAAAATTCACCTGGAGTGGCAGCTGCAAGTTACACACACAAACACGTTCATTTCGCACAAAACGTCGAAGACGTTCCTCACTAAATGTGCCAAATCCGTACCCTTGACTGCTACTTTCACACTGGCTGAATGAGGTATTTAAAATGTATATAATTCATAAAACAAGGAGTATCTGAAAGGATCTGAGACCCAGGTTTCTGTTAGTTATGCCTTTCAATTCATGTTCCAGCCAACAGCTGAGCCTGCAGTTCTGGTTTAGGTGAGACATTTCTGCTTTCACACATTCAGGTCAATTTTCCTCAGATTTAGTGACAGCAAAGCTGTTTCTCTGTGACTGATTTGGTTTTATCTGCTCTTTCTGGTGCTAAGTTTAATATAATATCAAAAGATCTTAATAGACAACTATCAAACAAGCCAGACCTGACAACAAGATAAAGAAAAGACAAAACTTGATTTGCAACCTGAAGAACTAACCGAGCATTTTTCATCTTGGAATGACTTGGAGTTTATGCTAAAAGATTGTTTTTAAGTTGTCAAAGGAAGACAGCTTTGGGACTGGAGCTGAAGAACTGGAAAAAATAAAGAACCAAACTATCACTGGCAGAGGAGAACAGAATTTCATCTGCCAAAAGCTGAGACATGAACGACAGAAGTGGAGACAGCAATTCAAAACTACTCTATTTTCACCTGGACCACAGGGAAAAATCAAACTCACACAAACAAAGTGCAATATCAGCTGAAGGACAGAATCAGAATCCAAAGTTTTTATACTGTAGAGAAGTTCATTTTGCTTAGTCTGTAAATCAAAAATAGCCCAGTGCTATAAGCACCTTGTAAGAGAAAGCTTAATAAAGATACATAAATAATTAAATGCCGACATAGGAATTTCTAAACTAAGAACAGAGAAAAAGGATCTTTGTTTTGTGCTGCAAAAATGCAGAAAGGACAAGATTTCCAGGAGGAATAAAGCTGAATGTTATAAATTAAGGATATTAGTGTAAAATACAATGACATATATATTAGCCTTAGTTCTTTTGCTCCAAGAACTGAAATAAAATTGAAGCAGAGGGGAAAAACAGTTTTCAGAACTACTACTCCATTACTACTCCAAAAAGCATTGAAATTGAGTGAGTCTGTGGGTTGGTCTGCTGGGAGGGTGCATGGAAAACTGTGTCAGCACAGGACAGAGGCAGGCAGGGAAAATCCTCTGTGTCGGAGACAGGCCCAGCTTAAAGTCCCTACAAAACTGCAGCTTAAGCTAAGCTTTCTTCTTGCTTTCCCTCCTACAACCCTTTCATCTTTGTCCTTTTTTTCTTCATTCCCAGGCAGCCCTGCCTTTTCTCTGACCTCTCCACATATTCCAGTAACACTCTTTTGTTTCACCAATATTTTATCCCCTCACAGAGGGAGTGGCTCATTGTTAAATATTTGTAAACTGATTTACCCTCCATCTTTCAGTACCTGTGTGTCACCTCTTGTCTCACTTTGGGGCAGACACTGTCAGAGACTGTTATTATATTTATAATTATATTATTTTAGGGGTCACAGCACAAGCCTGACTTCAAGGAGTTGTTTGGACAACCCGCTCCAGCACACGGTAGGATTGTTGGGGTGTCCTGTGCTGGCCAGGAATTGGACTTGATGATTCTGGTGGGTCCCTTCCAACTCAGGACATTCTATGATTCTATTATTTAGAACTAAAGACCAGATAAGCTTATTTTATGTACTGGTGGACTGTACCATGTCACAATTACCTGATGAGTGTCAGTGATGATTACACTGCTCCCACGATCTGTTCTGTAGTTAGTTGGTTTAATGTTGGGAATATTTCGTGTTCATCTCTAAACAACTTCCATGCTGCTGCTCTCCTCTCAGTGAAGAAGCCACAGTGCAGGTTCTGGATATATTTGTATGTATTTTAAGAAATTTGTCCCTGCAGCATTTTGGATCATTCATATTTTAATCTGGAATAAACTGTCAGTAGTAGTTAAGCTGCTTCCCACTGTGGCTTTATTCTTCTGTTTAACACTCGCATGGTGGTAAATCACCAGACATGAAATTGTCTACTCAAGAGCAAATTGGATTATTTTTAACTTCACACCATCCTTCAATCTATCCAGGAGCATCACCAAAGTCCAAAAACCTTCCTGTCCCCTCCCAGAGAATGACAGTATGGAAAGAACAGAGAGGTAAATGCTGTAACAACTTTTCTGGTGATGTAAAAGCTGTAGCTACTTTTGCTATCGCAGTTTTTAAAGCAGTGATGTGAAGAGGACTCAGAGCAGAAGAGAGGCCACTCCTACCTGTTGCACAATGGTTGTTAGTTCCAGGCACAGTTGAACAATGTTGTTTTTTCAGCAGTGAATATTCTGTCACGCTGACAAACGAGACCTGGGACAGGGGAAGGACAGGTTTATACAGCATTAGGGACCATAAGTTACTCTGTAAGCAGATATATGTCATACAGGGATCAGTTCCACACCAACAGAAATGCCAAATCATTTTTAATCTCCAGCAGCAAGTTGCACAACCTTTGTAACATACACCTTTGGAACAAGAGAAATGCAGGCAGGATATAAACTGGATTTTGGCCAGAACATCAGAAGTTATCATTCTGATGGAGAGTAGAAAAAGGAGCTTTCAAATAACTCTAAAGCAGCCTAGATTTCCTTTGTACTGCTCATTAAAAAGATGGCATTCTGGTATGACATCACTCCTCAGCAGCAATCAGCACCTTAATTCAGAGAGCACAGTAATGCTTACTTAGTCACAGCTTCCTGCACGCTCAGATTTCTTCAGGCTTTCCAAATTCTGGCTGAATCTGACCCCGTTTGAATTTATAAGAACTGACAAGGTCAAGCCTGAGAGAATATGAACTGCTGGCATTAGGTTAGGAAGATGTCACCAGGATTATACAAATCCTGTAAAGGAGGGTGATTCACTCTCACTGTGATTCCTAAGGTGCCATTTATACATTCCAGAGCATTCAGATTCCAGATAAACGCTATTTACTGCTGTAATTCCAAAGGAAACAAGCCATAAATGCTCTGATGCTGTTTTATGTTTTTGGTTTCTGTCTTGCCACAGTCACAGATGGTACTTTTAATCAAATTCTCAGTTCAGAAATATAAAACACCAGTGGCTGGTTATTGAGCGTTAACCAGCACACCTGTACCTAACACATCCAGCCTAAACTGATAAATAAGAACATTTAATTTTCAGACTAAGCAGTCTGATCATTTATTTTGGGAACATTCTTAATGAATTTGCTCAACTCCAGATTTTCTGTGTCTTTTTGATGGCTGAAAGACAGCTCAAACTCCACAAGCTTTTCTTCCTTGCCCTTCATTCTGAAATTTCTGATGATGTTACCAGTTGTGGCAGTGAGAATAGCACAGAAATATTCATTTCACACAAAATCCAGCTGAAAGAATCTCAAAAGGCAACTAGAGCAAATTTTAAGTCTCTCCTGACAGAGAAGAGTACCAAATTTTGCTTCCAATATTTGACAAATTTGTAAAAATTTAGAGCTAGAATTCCAGACCTGCCATTTTAATATTAGAATAAAAGAGTACAAGAGGCAAAGACAGAACAAATACAAAACTCCCCAAGGAATTATTCTCATGCACAAGGGATCAAGGAACAGTTAATTACCTGTCCAGCCAGGCGAGTAAGTTCTTGGCAGCACCAATCAGGTCAACTACAGAGGTAAGAAAATCATTTGGCAGTCGTCTGGAGGCCCTGCCATCGTAATGGCCACTCCTCCTCCTACCCGTTATAAAGTTCTGAAGGTTTTTGGCCGAGGCGTTCAGCTTGTGGGACAGAGTTCTCAGGTTTTCAGTCTCCAAACCATAGTTCTGAGGGAAAGAAGATTGACAGAGTATGTGGTCAGCTACACGAACCAAACTGTGAGGTGAAACAGCCTGGAAGGCCTTGGCTGAAAGGGTGGTTGTGGATACCTGGGTTGAGATTGAACAAGAGTATTTGGGGCAGGACACACGGGATGCACCCAGCCTGTGACACAACCTCTGCTGCCGCCAGCACTCACAGCCCAGTGTGACTCACGTGGGTCCTGTGCAGTATTCACGCAGGGGCACGGCCCCGCACACAAGATGGAGAAGTGCGAAGTGTTTATTGCACAGGAAAATATTCCCTAAATACCAGCACCTAACAGGATATCACATCATATAAACAGGACAGATGTTCACCACAGTGTCCCCCAATCACCTGGGGTAGTGCACAGACATTGCCTATTATGGTAACAGGTAAACAATGCCCTATAAGGTCACAAACTACAATTATCACATCTCATAGGTCCAACACTGTCCAGAACCCCACAATCCTCTCTCAGCCCATCTTCGGTGACCTCGATGCCCTCCCAGGGTCACCTCCAGGTCCAAGAAAGAGGCTCTCTCTCTGGCCCTCAGGGCCTATCTCTCTTCCAGCACACAGTGCACCCCAATCCAGCCACGTCCCCGAGGGACAGGCAAAAAGGATCCTATGTGCCGAGCCTCAAGGGCTGTCCCAGTCTTGGGAAGGGCAGGTGAGGAGTGCGCTGTCCCCTCCCTGCTGTGGCCCACGGGTGTCTGTCACCTCAGCGTGGAGCAGTCCCACTGCACTGGATCCCAGGGCTTGGAACGCCTTCACCGGAGCAGAACGTCCTTTCCTGCGTCCCTTTCCCCTGCCCTGTGGGTCAGGAATAAAGTGGTACACGGCCTTGCTGAGAGGCTTTTACAGGAACACCCTCTCCTGAACCCTGCTGCTGTTGGAGAGCAGCTGTCCCACGTGGAATGAAACAGAACAGCCAAACCAGGTCAGAGCAAAGGCATGCTGCTCCTGCTCCCCACGGCTGCTCAGGGAAGAGGCTGAGCAGAGAACATGCAGGAACAGCTGCTCATGGCTCAGAGACTCCAACCAGTGACAGGGCTTCATATTTAACAGTTCTTGGTGGAATTTTGTCCATTGTTCTAACTCTGATGGAGGGAGAAGGGTTGAATCTAATTGAAGGTTTCCAAACACAAGTCCCTTTTCCCTTTGTCCACATTCCTTCATCCATGTCTCGGTTCTTTAATCACCAGGCCTATTCCCCACTCAGACCCAGATAACAAGCAGAGATATCTCAGCTCAAATACATTAAATAATTCAAAGACACACAGAAAATCTCAAACATGCTGAATTGAACCCGGATTTCTCGCAGCCCCCACAGGATGTAGGACATGAAAGAATTTAATGAGCATTTAAACAAAATCAACTCTCAGAGTCTGAATTGATTGCCCACTATCAATTTCAACTATGCTTGTGTTACAGAGGATGGCTCTTCATGAATACTACACATTAATATTTTTGCCTAAACTTCTTCCTCAAAGCAGAGAATAAAGAATTGCAAAGAATGCACTTCTTGACGGATGCTAAGATGGGTATTTGTATCAGAAATAATAATTTATGCCTCCAGAAAAGGGAGTTATACTGACCAATAACAAACTTATAAACTGGGGCTGTATGGAAAGCAACCAAAGCACAAACAAGCACTTGGTGAAGTGGTTTGGACCTCTGACAGCTGGCACTTGGGACAGTGCCCTCCTGCCAGCCATTCTCCCCGTCAAAGTTCACTCTGAGAAATAAACCAAGGCCTTGCCTCCAGCTTGGAGGGAAATCTATGAGGAATGAAACAGTTTGCTATCTTAGCTGACTGCAAAGAATTACATTTAAAGACCAGGGAGAGAATTAATTTCACTGTTAGGCCCGTATCACAGCTAAAGCACCGTAGTCAGTCAGTGGGGGCTGGACCATCCAGTTCAAGACTAAATTGCTACAGATGACAAAAAACTCTCTGCAACTTTTTTCCCAGAACAAACACTGCACAGATAGCAACAGTGTCACCAAAGAAAGCCATTCTCTTTCGGAAAAGTTTAAAGAGCAAGCTGTATTTGATATTAGTGTGTCATCTGTTTAATATCACATCTAATCTTTCTTTTATTAAAGCTCTGAAGGAATTCCCTCCCCTGCTCTGTTTTTCTCTCGACTTCCACTCATGCCAAGATGATGACTAAGTGGATGCACTGGGATGCCTTTTCCAGCTATCAACCAGCTGGGCAGGGCCTGGTTTTCCCTCAGAATGAGTTTCATTCTGCACACTCAGCAACACATTACAAGGATGATAAACTAGATCCTCCTGGTTGCTTATTCCTGTGGAAACGAGCAGAAAAAAACCTCTACCAATAACTTGTTATTGCATAAAAGCTCTGGAAACCTGTCACTTTGCTTTTAAGAGAATTTAAGCAGGGAAGGACACGGTTTGACCACTGAATCTATAAATACCAGAGGGTACTTTAGATCCCAGCAAGTGTAATCAGCCAGAGAGATCTTCTCCAGTCACTGGAAAACACAGAGGACTGAGCAGGAGATGTGTGTGAGGAAATCCACCTAGTGAACAAGTTCTCTGCTTTATCTTGAAGTTTATTGCTTACATGCCAACGACAACCTCGATTAGTGTCAATATAAAATTTAAAATACAGCAAAGCATAGATAAAATTTATCCATAAAGATAATCAGAAGATGAAAGGAAATTTTTCAGCACAGTAGAAGAGCTGATGCAAGTTAGTGGTTTACCTGACACTGAGTGGGGCACAATAAAGGGGAAAAGATAAAAATATTATGAAAGTGACAGTAAATCAATACCTTTGTAGAAGACAGAGACATTGGGTTGTTCTGGATTTAAGCGTGTCTAAATCCAAGATTTTAATTTTTAAATCAAACAACTGTAATCAACTACCACATGGGGAAAATGTGGTTACAAATAAACCTTGAAAGTACCCCCTCATCCTGACGCTCTGATGGCACCAAACCTACAGTGGCAGGATATTAGGAGAGGGTTGAAGGAAGCTGTGGCCTCTTTTGGGCTTCCAGAGTCAGCAACCAAAGTGATGGGGAATAGAGGAGATTGCTCCTGCAGAGAAAAGAGCCAGGAAGTGAGTACCCCCAAATTGAAACTGGACATGTTTGAAAACAAAGAATTGCAGTTTATGGCAGTGATTAGGCGGGTGAGGAGCCTTGTGGTGCATAGAAGGCAGTGCCAGGATCCAGATCTCCTCTAATTCCTGTAGGCACCTCATCTACGTGGCGTAACTGAGAGAGTCTCAGAGCTGCCAGACTAAATCATTATCACAGCTGCCAGGCCAGACTTCAGTTCTCACAGCCATACATTCTGCTCCCCCTGTGTTAAATATGTGCTGTTTTTGTGAGCCACGCCATGGAAATGATGCTCCTGAGCCTGGAAAATTCTGTCACTTGGCAGGAGATTCAGGTGATTTCTTTCCTGCGCTGTAAATCCTAGAAATAATTTCTGGTTTAAAAAGAAAGATAGAAAAATAAAAGAGAAAGCCTCTAAAAGAGACAAGAGGGTGCCATTAGCATAGGCAGGATTATTTTTCATCCCAAGAGCAGTGAAAAATAAACAAGAAAGGTTTGCTCCATTCCGTGGTTTTGTTTCATGATAATTCAGGTTGTTCCATCATCAAATGACTCAATTAGTGGAAATGGATACACAAGTTTAGGGAATGAATCCTGACTACCAAAATGACCCCAGATGTTGCCTGGCTGGAACCACACAGCCACACAATTTGTCAAATTATCCTGAAATCTGGATCAGGAAACTGTCTAATGAGAACAGAAAGTTGCCTAAAGTCACCAACACCCCGTTTCAGAAAAAGGGGCCTGGACAGGAACACTGCAGAAAGGGCCAAAGTAACAGCACGCCTTGAACACAGAAAGACATGACGGGAAAATCTGTTAAATATTTAAGTTATTTCGTATAAAAGCACGGATCAAACAGTAAGAACTTCAGTATCTCCACTGACAGCGTTATTACCTGCACACGCTCAGAAGAGCTACACAGATTATCTGATTTGTTCAGTGACTGATCCCCTGTGCTAGGCTGGAGCTCAGCAAGTCCTGACACCCCATTCCATGACAGGAGTCGGAAAAAAGGATTTCAGGAGGCAGGAACTGAACGCAAGTGTGAGATCAGAGGCAGACAAGCTCATTCTGGAAGAATATCATTAGCAAAACGCCAAGACGAAGCTGTGCTTGCAGTGACACTTCTTAGTGAGGTGTGCAGCTGATTTAGGATAACTCTGCTGGCTGCCTGCAGAACACAGAGGTAAATTCAGCTATTTCCCCTCTAACTCTCCTGTTTCCAGGCTCTCTGCTGTCCTGGTTCCTCTCCTGTTGAGTCTGAGCTGCTGTGCTGGTGGCTGGGGTTATTGGAGGTGGCGAGGGAACAGGCAGGACAGATCCCCCCCGGGGCTTTCACACTTGATCGGGTTTTTTGAAGTACAGAAAACAGGTGGCTGTTGTCAGAAACGGTAGAGTTCAGGTGACAGCAGAAAATGCCATTTTTTTTCTGAGCAACCTGAAGCAGATTCCTGTTTTTCCTAGTGAAGAGTAGAAGATAGGATGTAAGAGAGAAGTTGTTGAATGCTCCCTTATAGTTAAAACTGGGATTTTGGAAACTGAAATATAGGAAATCTGCCTCCAAATAGATATTTAATGCCTCTTTTTGATGTCAGAAACCCAAAATGTAGAAATGGCTAAACACACAACCAGCATGAACCTTCCTGCCCTGCGTCTGTGTCACAATTCCAGCTAAAAACTCTGCTTGTTTTGAACATTCTGGCTTGAAGTTCCACTTTTAAATGATTGAGCAAATTCCATATCCACCTGACAATATAAGATCTGAGCTTTTTACACATTCAAAGAAGCGGAATGAAAAAAAACCTCCAGCTATGGCTTAAGGCGTTCACACACCTTACTGCAGGTAAGCAGCAACATCACAAAGGAGGATTTTATGCTAATAAAGCAATCTGGGAGAATTGAAGCTACTAAGAGAAAATAGGCCAAATTATTGTAGCCAACATCAAGATAAAAAATAATGAATATAATGGGGAAAAAATAGCCAAGTGTTAATCAGTTTTTTGTAAACACCAGCACCTGAAGATCAAAAGCCAAGCAAGAAATACCTACAGTACATGGAGAGTTTATTTCTTCTGTGGAAAGCTCTCCAGCATTTTTTCTTACAGGTACTGCCATAATGAAATTGTTTTGCTGTAATGTGACATACAGAGATAAAAATAACGCATGCACATGGAAATTTAATAGGCACAGGATGTAATTTTAGCTAAACAGTTTATATTGCATAAGTAATGACTTTAGCTTACCTTAAAAACAGATTTCTTGTTAATTATAGTAATTTTTTTAGTGATGTTGTCATTTGTGTGAGTAGTCAGTGTAATATATATATATATAAATATATGTAGAAATCTATAAACACACGAATGCATACACAGCTTTTTCTGTAGGTGGTACTTTGTTAGAATTTTCACTGAATATAAAAGAGAAATAAAAGGGCAGAGCAGGAGATCTGACTGAGGAGATGAAAGGAAACAGCACTGACTGAAACTCAAGCACCTTACATGGAATTCACCACATCCAAGGCATGTAAAACACCACAACCTAAATATTGTGCTGCACTTCCATTTCTATATTTCATGCAAAAGCTTTAAGAATCCTCTAAATTATTGGGAATTTCAAAGCTGCATCTCCAGGTATTTCTTCCCCAATTCAGCCTGGTTTTCAACCCATTCTCAGATCACCCAAAAATTGCTTTATTGTGGACCTGCAGCAGCTGAAGCAGCTCCGTGGGGATGCTCTGCTGCTCTCCCTGGTCCCTTCCAGGCTCCTCCTGGTCCCCAGGGCCCGGAGGTGCCAGAGCCACCCCCTGTCCCACCTGCCTCCCTGGGGGTCCCTCACACCTCTGAGACCACTTGGGAACAACCCCCAGAGGAGCTCTGGGCTTTGGGATTCTCCTCTGGGAAAACACGGAGTGCCAGATGGGATCCTGCACCCCCCTCGCTGCTGTGTCAGGGCTCTGTCTGCTCCAGCTTTGCCACTGGAATGACAGCTTTGGGATAGCACGGAGCCAGTTAGCTCTGACTAAAACCAGGCAAACACGGCCTGTTGGATAATAAAAGCAAAAATCCCAATTAATCATACACTGATTTTACCATAAATCCTTCTGACACATACATAGAATGAAAACTGTCAAAACACACTTTTTTCTTTTAAATTTCCTCTCTGGAGGGATGTTTTATAGGTTAAGAGCCTTTAAAACAGTGGAAACCTGATTCTGAAACACTCGTCTCCATAATCATTTCTTTGATTTCACAAACATTTTGTGGTGATGTTTTTATAAAACTGCTTCAACCTGAAGGTATTGAAATAGCATAAAGTCAAAGTGGGTGAGGCAGTGCATTTCCACCAAGTCTGTCTGGTTTTCCTCTTGAAAAAGAATTCACAGGCTGGTCATCCTTTATCTGAATAGCAATTTGAAAAAGGTCAAATAAATTTTTCATTAGTGATCCTATGAATCAGTGCAGAAGTTCAGGTCTAGAGACTGGATCCTAGAACTTAAAATTTCCTGAATGGTAAAAAAAAAGGAAAAATTATTCTAATCAAATGCAAGTTATGACACCACTTGATAAAAAATTCAAATAAATCAAAGAAACTATGAGTTTTACTAAGGAGACTTTGTAAGATGTAGTTCACACAGTTTATACACTGACATATTCAATAATTTATGTATTTTATATATACACATATATGTGTGTGTATATATATATACATAAATCCTAGCACTGTTGTTTTGAAAACTATATGTGTACTAGGAAAATAATTTCCATTTTATGGCTGGGGAATGCAGCTCCAGTAAAATATGGTCCAAATTTGGTTCAGCTTTTTCTTTCAAAGCTTTTCTCCTTCTAAATCAGTAAATTAGCATAACAACATATAATAAATACACAATAAATATATAATAAACCCAATCCTTCTGCCTTTCTTTAACAACATTTGCCTATCATTTCAGTTAAACTGCAGTATCACAGCACAGTTTATGTGCACGGAACGTGACATTTCATCAAAATAAAAGTGAGGAATTCATTAATAACTATGGTAATACTATGCAAATATGCAACATCATAATACAAATTAGAGCCTATTATTTGAAACACCTCAATGCTTTTTTATGCGCAGCTTTCCTCCCCCTTGTTCTCCCTTCCATTATAATTATCCCACCTTGCTGGAGCAAATTGTGTCACAATTCTTTGTCTCCTGAGTCTATAATTTGGAACCTGTCACGGTGCTTCTAAGCACTCCATATACCTTCCTATTATCTTGTAAATAGACAAATTAAGTAGATCTAGAAGTAAGATTAAATATTTTAACCTATTTTAAAAAATTACCATTTGCATGGTATTTTTTTATCTTCAGAGGAAGCTTTAGCATTTGCATTGCAATTCATATAAATATATATTTATATTTATATATAAATGCCATCAAGCATAATTAAGGTGCCCTGGAAAGAATTTTACTAAAAAAAGAGTGATTTTTATTTCAGATAAGAATTAGAACATGACAGTCTTTCCTTTAGAAATTGGACTCAAAAAGATTGGAAGCCCAACCACCGAAACAGGTATTTTTTTCAGAGTAACGTATTTCAATAAATTGTTAACTTTATGTTTAAGACTTCAGAGGATTGGGAGCCCGGTGAGAGCAAAGCAGCAGATGAGGTCAGAGATGGAGGTGCAGATTTATTGTTCAAGGATCTCAGCTTATGCAAGGCTTGCCCCATTCCAAGCCAGCCTAAAGCTGCACGGTGCACCAGTTTCTGCCCTGGACTGATTAAGATGATCAGCAATTAACAGGATCCCTGATCTCCTGCCTAAACATTTCAGAAGTAGCTTTTACATTGCAGCTCCTGCTGCAGATCTCTGAGCAAACTGCACAGAGCCTCCTTGGTCTGCTTAGTCCAAATGAAGCACCGTGATTTCAGTTGTGTAATAAACAAATGCTCCCCTAATGGGGTGAGCTTGGATAAACTGGAGTGTTGCACTTGGACACGAAAAGAACCACGCAGACACCTTGTCAGGAGAGAAGCAAGAAAAGAGCTGGGGTGTCAGAGACCCTGAGCTTTATTATATATGTTCTTAGAAACTACCGTGGATTGGAGGGAGAAGTTACCACCCCTCAATCACACTGGTCAAAGGAAAAATCCATCAAACGTCTCCGCCTAAGAGAATGAAATAAAAATAATAAA